>JACVBY030000624.1:1200000-1800000 GCA_017589505.3 Metroxylon sagu | reverse complement strand
AAAAGGAATTTTTGGGAATCTCTTTTTATCTCTAAGTTACCTCTACTATTTCACTGAAATTACAACTTTACCTTTTATAACCAAAATCATTCCATTAGGGATTTTGCTGTGGAACAGCGTTGGAGAAGGAGAATAAAGAACGCTTGATGGGGGAATCCTGAACACCGAACGCCGAGGCTGAGGAAGCTTCACACCAAGGCTGAGGAAGCTGAACCTCCCACGATCTCCCTCCATTGTCGTTGACATCTTCACCTCCCTCATCCCTGTGCATGGAAGGACGCCGCCCTCACTAGGGAAGCCAAACCTAATCAAGATCCACGATCCCCCTCCCGTTGCCGCCAGCATCTTCACTTCTCTCATCCCTTCTGTGCAAAAGAATGCCACCCTTATCTGGTAGGCCACGACCCCCACATCCCTCTTCCTCGTCCCAATCCCCTTTTCAAATATAAAATGTTTGACAGCGTTAAAAAAATTGTCTTTCATATTAGTAACCAGTTATCATGACTTAGTTGTAAAAATCTTTTAAGAGTGAATTTATAATATCCAAAATAGTTTCACATTAAATGAAAAGAAAAAGTTTAAAAAACTTATAATTCAAGTATACCTGTAAAAATTTTATGAGTGAAATTATAATATCTCAAAGTAGTCGCACATTAGATAAAAAAGAAAAGTTTAAAAAGCTTATAACTTAAGTACACCTTATACTAATTATCTTGCACTTGAGTTTTTAAAGCCACGTGGATTTGGCCTGCGAGCAAGTTAATTGGATCAAAAGGTGGACTTGGGGTGTTATAAATGATATCAAAGCTAATCCAAGTGTGCGAAAGTTAATAGATAAAAGAAAAAGACTATACATAGAATGGTGATAGAATCTCATCTCGCCATGGTGTTAAGCTACTCTTATAGTACCAATGATCTAGCTTGAGATAGATTTTAGTTAGCTTGTAGCGTGCCATGATAACATTGCTTAATAAAGAGCAACACCAATGATCCAGCTTGGGATAGATTCTGACTAGCTTGTGACATGCGATGAGGACATCGCTTAATAAGGAGGAGGGATTATAATATCTCAAATAGTCCCATAACAAATGGAAAAAAAAAGTTTAAAGAACTTATAACTCAAGTTCACCTACTACCTATTAATTTACACTTGAGTTTTTAAGACCACATGAATCCGGCTGACGAGTAGATTAATTGGACCAACAGATGGGCTTGAGGCATTATAAAAATAGTTTCATAGATTTCCATAGGAAACCATCACCTTTAGAAAACAAGAATCCATTCAACTTCATTAGGAATGTGTTGAAACAAACCTTCACAAGGGCTTTATTTAGCATGATAACAGCAGTCCTAACATTTCAACAAATCAAAATTATTATATAAACAACCAGAAGAAAACAGAATATTACCTGACCTGGTATTAGTAAATATTATTCATATTAGAACACAAGGACTTAACAAAATCATAGAGACAGTAACTAAAGGAAAAGAAAGCAGTGGACCTTGTAGATGGCAAGCCTTCTTATGTATTCTATCTCTTTAGCATTGGGATGCAGGGTTGTGGTTGGTATAGTATTGCATCTTTTGGTTATCTTGGTCTCTGCAACTGAAATAGGAACCTGAATCCTCATGCCAACCTCTATAACATCATTATACTTAACCTGCATGTAGACTGCAAAAGATAGATATTTTACATCTGTGATTGAGGAATTAACACACACATCCAGGCATACATTAAACACTATTAAGGAAGCCTAATGTCATACCCTTTTCCATGGGTGCATCTGGTTATGCCTTTTCTCAGATGGAATGAGGAATGTCATGATTTGAGCTTTCCACATGGACCTGATTAGAGACCCAAAAAAAAAACAAATGCAAATGTCTAAGCACAAATGATTCTCAAATTCTAACCTTGTTAACTCAGGAATGCCTTCTGCCTTTTGGTGTAAACCATGTGAGTTTTGAAACATCATAACACATACACCTAATGGTTATTGATGGTCTTTATATCATTATATACATAAAAAAACAGAAGTGCTATCCAAGGGAAAAAAAATGCACTTGGGGTTTGGTTCATGAAAAAATACATATACATTGGACTTCAGGTGATAAATAAACCCTGCATGGTAATAGAACAACTTGACATAAAAACTAAAGATGGATGATATTCTCTTCATCACAAAATATTTTCTTAACCTATTTGTACTTTATTAACCTGGGTAGATAGTTGATTAGAGTTTACAGCTATTAATTGAGATCAAAGATTGAAGTTTTTCTTTCTGCATCACAACTTTTATACTAAAATATTTTTCAAAAGATATGCTTGCGTTTAGTTATTATAATGTTGAGCAGCAATGGAGGCGCCCATGATAAGCAAAACTGACATAAAATGTAGGATTGGAGTATGAAAAAAAAAAAGTTATAAAAATTATTGGATTGAGTTTTGATTAAGATAAATCTCTATCAAAAAATTCATATCGTGATCTTTTTTTTTTTTTCTTCTTCTAGTGCATGTGCTTTGTTTAATGAAATGCCTATTTGTAAATTGATGGGATCATTTTGTTTTGTATTTTGCTAAAGTGTCGCTATGTTTATATTCTTGTATTATAAAAGAAAAGAAATGTATAAGAAGAGCCAACAAAGAATTGCCAGTGTATCAACCCAAGAAGAGAAGGAAAGGAAGACTATATGGAATGATTAAATGGTGGAGTTATTTATTGATATATGTATTAGTGAAGTTGAAGCTAGTAATCACCCAGGAGCACATTTTAATAAGGTGGGATGGGCAATGTGATTAAAAAGTTTAATGACAAAACTGAAAATCAATATGACTACAAACAATTTAAAAACAAATGGAATAGTTTGATAGCAAAATAGAGCCTTTTGATGACATTAGTGGACAAGGAAGCCGAACTTAGATGAGACCCTTTGAGAAAGACAATAGATGCATTTAATGCATGGTGGAAAAAAAAATTAGGTACAAGTAACATTAATATTATGTCTACTGATATTATGTTTATATTATTTTAAATTTATTATTGATATTTATAGAAAGTTAAACTGTAGGAAATTTCTGATGTAGCAAAGTTTCGATCAAGAACATGGTTTGCAGTATGCCAAGAAGTTGGATAGATTATTTAGAGATATTAGCGCTACCGGGATAAAAGCTACGGCAATCCTTTAGGGTCACGGAAGATGTTCACATCACAAATAGAAAAGCTGAAGGGCTTTTAATTGAAGTAGACAAGGTATAACAAAGGATAACTTATGAAAATTATTGTTCTTGCACGAGCTACTCAAGAATCTTTAATTCAGCATTTTCAACCATCACCAAAAAAAAAAAAAAAAAAAAATCATTGATTTAATGAGATACAATAGAAGCATATTTATAGAATAAAATTTATCTAAAAAAAATTATTGATTCGATGAGATACACTAAAAACATATTTATAGAATAAAATTGATCTTAAAACAAAAATCTCAATAGAATAAAAATACTTTCAAGAGTAAGATAACATAATAATAAACTTATTTAATGCTAATTATAAAAAAAACTACCATCAATAACAATAAATCTCCTATATGGACACTTTTGCTGAGGCCGGTGAACGGACTTTCCTCTCTATTTGGTAGCCCAGAAAGCCATCGGTTTTACAGTAACATACCACGCTTGCAACTGGACTGGATAGCGTTTTTTTTTTTTTTTTTCCTCCTCCGAGGTCTCCGGGTTCGTTGATTATTTTGGCATTGGTGAAGGGCATGCGTGACAAATGCGAGAAAGTGCCCTCACCGGAGAGAGGATTTCCGTTCGGCAAAAGGGCGGTTGGACGTTGAGTTACCGAGGCGGCGTGATATTCCCAATGAACTTCGCTTGACGAAGAGTTTTTGGTTTTTTCCGTCGAAGTGTCGATTGACCGTTAAAATTATCATTTAAAAATCATTTACATAAGTTCAATCTTTTCGAATAAATTAAAAATCATTGCTATGATCCTCCCAATGATCGTTTGACAAAGCGTTGTTGGTTTTTTTCCGTCCAAGTTCATTATTTAAAAGTCATTCAAATAGGTTCAATCTTTTTGAATAACTTAAAAATCATTTTAGAAGCTCATTTGATTGAAAAGAAAACGGCCATAAAAAGAAGCAACGTTTTTATAGCGAGAAGTAAGATAATCATTGAGCTATTCAGAAAAATAAATTAAAATTTTTCATAATCAATTAAATATACGAAAATTATTTCTCTAAAAATTATTTAATAATAATATTTTTTTTTTTTTTTTTTTTTTTTGTTGGAGATATCTTTCAAGAGCCCACGCCCAAGCGAGGCCAAAGGTTTGCAAAAGGCGGAACGAACTCCATCGCTTTGGACTCGTCTGGGGTTGGGGCCTTCGTCGTCCAGGAGAAGCGAGCGCATCCAAATGCCCGTCCGGAGCTGGCATACGCCACGTAAATTAGTGGCAGCGGGTGGCACGTGACTCTTGTTGGTAGCCGAAGCCCTCTTCGTCTCTTTGGAAGGCCCGTCCCCGTCTATCTTCGCTCCAACCTCATCGATTTAACGTGGATAAAATACGAGAACTCCACACCACGGACCGGATCCCAGGAGCGCTCATGGGTTTGCTCTCGGCTCCACCTGTTTTCACGTATTAGCGCGCGCTTGGCCGTGAGAATAGCCACCCATAAATAGAGGGATAAGGAGCCCTCAAAACCGCCCCTCGCTCCTTCGTGTAGTTCCACTTCCCTCTCTTCTCTGTCAACCAATGGCTCCCTCGATTTCTCAGAGAGTGTTCACCTTCGGCAAGGGCAAGAGCGAAGGCCACAAAGGCATGAAGTCCTTGGTAACCATCTATCCCCGCTCTACGAAACGCTTGTTGGTTCCTTCTCTTTGGTTATGTATTAACTGCATGCTATAAACTATGTGGCAATAAACTCTGGAAACAGCTGGGTGGCAAGGGAGCGAATTTGGCGGAGATGGCGAGCATCGGGCTGTCGGTGCCGCCGGGGCTGACGGTGTCGACGGAGGCCTGCCAAGAGTACCAGGAGAACGGCCGCGAGCTGCCGCCGGGCCTCTGGGAGGAGATACTGGAAGGACTCCGGACCTTGGAGGAGGACATGGGAGCTCGTCTCGGCGAACCCTCCAAGCCCCTCCTCGTCTCCGTCCGATCTGGTGCTGCGGTGCGTCGACGACCGTCCGATCCTTGTCGATACATTTTTTTTTTTTTGCTTTGTCTGATGTGTGATGAATGGATGGTTGTGATTTGATGATTCTGGTGTGAGAGAGATTTAGGTGTCGATGCCCGGGATGATGGACACGGTGCTGAACTTGGGACTGAACGACGAGGTGGTGACCGGGCTGGCGGCCAAGAGCGGGGAGCGTTTCGCCTACGACTCGTACCGACGATTTTTGGATATGTTTGGAAACGTGGTGAGTGTATTTGGGATTTTCCCCCTTTATTTTTTTGTCATGTTGTTGGTTACTTTGTTTGTTTGCTTGCATGGGCAACCATCATGTTTATTGATAGCGAGTGACGTTGGTTGACGACCTCTTGGACTTGGGCGACGGTTTGGTCGACGCACGATTTGACAAAATGGTATAATCACTAAATTTAATTCGGATGATAATCACCTCTTGTCATCTGGGCAGGAGCTTTTGAGGTTTGGTTACGAGTGACGCCAACCGGCGCTCCCTCTGCAATTACCAAACTCTAATTCTGCGAGTGGTGGAAGCCTCAGTTTCATAGGTAATGGCATCAGTTATAGCATCTGAGGTTTGGCCCATCTCAATTCCAAATATCTCTGGCTCTTGGAGCTTAGAATCTCACTTTTTCATCACCATTCTGATCAAATAATAATAATAATTTTCATCCTTTCCTTTCAAAAGTAATTATTTTTATTTTTATTTTTATTTAAAAAATAATAAATATTCATCTCGATCCCAGCTTCCTTCAATCCTTGCCCACTCCACCGCTCACCATCCCTTCATCGATAATATGTAAGAATTTTTAAAAATTAAACCAAATTGGTGTGGCCATGATCTAAGTCCATGTGTCACCAACTCATTACAACTAATCCATTTATGATTAATAGGTTATTTATGTTTAATTGGATTGCTAATAAGTTACTATGTGTTGAGTTCATCGTCATACGTATCATCCAAACCGACATGTTTACCGCATGGGTTCTGAAAGTTAGGTTAATTGTTTAATAAACAAATTGATTTCAACGTTCTAATTTTGATTTGCCTATTATATATTCGGAGTTGTTGGATCTGTGATTTTTTTTTTCTTTTGAGTATATATATATATATATATATATATATATATATATATATGATTAAGAGGGTTGATGGTGCAATGATAAAATTATTTTATTATGATTTGAAAGTTATGGATTGGAAATAAAAAACAATAATTCTGCTTATATTTGAAGGATCAAGGAATTTTTTTTTTCTCTTTGGAGCGTAAAGAGAGTAAGTTAGAAAGCTGAAAGTTTGTGGATCAATATGAATTTTTAGTGGAAGATTGGGACGAAAGTATATTTTTATTTTTTTTAATAATGCTTCCAAATCCGGCTTGCGTTCGTGTTGGTGGTGAGCGGAATTCCACACCCATGGCTTGAAGGGAAACGAGAAGAAAGCCTCCTCTAAATTTGTTCATTAATAAACAATAGATTATTTTGTTCCAACAGTTTACAGTTCAAGCAGTTCAATTTCGGCGATGGCTTTTTCTTGATGCGTCTCTATTTGTGTTGGTGTTTCGGAGGTGATGGGCATTCCGCACTCACGGTTTGAAGAGAAACTGGAAGCCCTGAAAGCTGCGAAGGGCATCAGCATCGACACCGATCTCACCGCCGCGGACCTCAAAGAGCTCGTTGTCCAGTACAAGAACGTGTACGTCGAGGCCAAAGGAGAGCAGTTCCCTTCAGGTAAAACGCCAATTCTAAAACTTCGCTATTACTTCGTCTTTTTCGAATTGTTTTTCAATTGGGCATGGCTCTTATTTTATGTTTGAAATTTCAAAATTTAATGGTCTCCATGGCTTTTAGCTTAATGAATGGCTTTTTCTCAAGAGATATTTGAACTGTTTGCAGACCCAAAGAGGCAGCTGCACTTGGCGGTGCTGGCGGTTTTTGATTCATGGGACAGTCCGCGAGCGAAGAAGTATCGGAGCATTAATCAGATCACTGGGTTGAAGGGGACTGCAGTTAATGTCCAGTGCATGGTGTTTGGGAACATGGGGGACACCTCAGGGACTGGAGTGCTCTTCACCAGGGACCCCAGCACTGGAGAGAAGAAGTTGTATGGGGAATTCCTCATCAATGCTCAGGTATCATGCTCTTCTTTTTATTTTCCGAGTTGAAATTTTTGGTTCTATTGTCTGCATGATGTCTTTAGAGTTCTGTCATCATTATCATGTACTCAAAAGCAAAATGGGTAGCATGGTGATTTTTTGTATGCAAACTCTTGATTTTTTTTTTTTTTTAATAACAAAATTTTAATGTCAGTCCCTCTCCTATGTGCATGTGTTGGGGAGAGATTCCAAGTATCATATTTCATATTTAAAGAGAAAAAGGCGTATTATATTTCTTGAGAACTCTGCATCTTGCCAATAGAGTGATTATTAAAGAGTTAAAAGAAGATTATGACAGAAAGTGTTGAATAAAGTGAAAATTCAATCTTGATAGGTGTCATATGATTTTGAAACATTGAATTGATATCAATTTGTACAACATTTTGGTTGTTTGGTAGACTGCAGTGTCCATTTGGGAGAAGCACTGAAGTGACCAACGAGAACGGCATGAACAATCTAAAGACCAATTCAGACTTTTAACTAGTGCTTTAGTCATCAACATTGTTATATCCAGCCGATAGTGCTAGATTCACTTGTTATAGCAAAGTGGAACACAAGGGGGAGCATTTGGTTCTCGACTACTATGGTCTTGATAATGATGGTGATGATTGATAATGCACTTTATTTGGAGCCTTCAGAAAAATGCTGGGCAAAAGCCCTTAGCTTTTAATCAAACTATGTTTCAATTTCTCTTTGGCTTATATTTGTCACTCAGAGCTGAATTTATTTCTCCATATCAAAGGTTGCTATCTACCTTTCTAGTGCTAGGAAAAATTCCGATGGTTGTTCCTTGGTTTCATGAGCTTAAACTGCGATAATAAGATAGGATGCCATACATGATAATTCGTCCTTAAGTTTTCATTGAATGAACCTCTCTGGCCTAAAGTTGCCTTGACTTAAAATAGGTGCCAATTTTGCCAATTTTGAAGAATTGACATCTTGCTGATAATCAGCTTGAAAAAAAAAAGGCATGGCAATCTTGCCATGGATCCTTCTCAACATAGATATGCTCCACAGTTGATCCTATTCTGAAAGGAAAAAATCATAAATTATGAGGATTGAATGAATTTTTAGGGGCTGATCAGTGGTGAAGTGGCTAGATTGGCAGATATTTGAAGATGCTGGACAGTGACCATCCATAATGTTGAGACAATCACATTTCATGGTTGTTTTCATCAACAAACAGTGGGCCTTGCTTACAATGTCTTTGAATGCTTTGGCAAGAACCAAATATGCAATCACAGACTCCAACATAATGTAACAAATGCAAAGGTAGAATGATTCAGTATTGGGTCGAACTGACTTAATAGATATGATTACTGCCATTTCCACTCATATTTAATGTGATGTGTAATACACATGACATTTTTTTCCCATTAAGATGTGCTTTTCTGTACAATCCTTTATTCTATCCACGTTATTGTAGTTGAGACCAATGTCAATCTGAGTTGCATATGTTTACATAATTCAAATGTATGACTTCCTTTTCTGTTTGGCCAAAATATAATATCCTCCTGATACCAAATTAAATGGGAAGGCAAAGCTTAATGGGGTTAGTCGCTATATATTTCAGTTGTTATTTGCAAATACCACTTATATTGTGATTTTAATTGATGAAATTTGAATTAGTATCTCCATTGATTAGATCATTATAAGACAAGCCTGCATTGCTAATCAGTAATTGTTTATATCTTAATGCGTTCAACTTTTCCTAAAACAGGGTGAGGATGTAGTTGCTGGAATCAGAACTCCACAGGACTTGGATGTTATGAAGCAGAACATGCCAGAAGCCTACAGAGAGCTTGTTGAGAATTGTAGCATTCTAGAGAAGCATTATAAAGATATGATGGTTAGACCTTTTATTTCGCAGCTCTCTTAGATAGCACAAGCATACAAATACATGCATGAGTGCACAAAAGCATGCATGCAATTCATGCATACATACGTGCAACACATATGTACATACATATGTCCTGACATATATACATACATCGACATAGGCACAAATATTACTTTATTTTATATCACACTACATACTAGAGGGCCATAAAAAGATATGAAAGTTAGATTCTTAATTTCATGGCCCTATCAAACATCTATGTCTGTGAGCATGGTCTCCCATGTGCACGCATATGTGCATGGTTGTGCAGGCACACAAGCCTGTGGTGGAGGTGTGCCTGAGAGTGTGCGCACAAGTGTACCTTCTTGCTGGTGCATATTTGCATGTGCATGCTTGTCTATATTGTGTCTTCAAATTGTAGGGGTTTCATTCTCGATTGTGCAGTGTCCGTTTTCCTAAGTCATATGGAATTTATCTGCTATTTTTTGAGCTCATGTTGTCATTAATCTACAGAAAAGTAATGATACATTGGGTTTTGGAGAGATTTTATGTTTGCTGAATTGCAAATCAACTGTCATTTCTCCTATGATACAGGATATCGAACTTACAGTACAGGAAAGTAGGCTTTGGATGCTGCAGTGCAGAACTGGAAAGCGCACTGGCAAAGGTGCTGTCAAGATTGCAGTTGACATGGTTAAAGAAGACCTCATTGATATCCGTACTGCTATAAAGATGGTGGAGCCAGGGCATCTGGACCAACTTCTGCATCCACAGGTAGATTTTTAGTCAAAGGAACTGATTGCATGTGGGGTGAATATTGGTTAAGGCTTTTTGTTTGGTTAATGTGTTATTACAACATAGGTTACTAAAGCATGTTGAATAAAAAATATATATAATGTGGATATTTATGCATTTATATACAAGCCTTCTTACATGGAACATTAGGACAATATATGTACACAGACATGTATATATGTATAACATATGGCAATATAAGTTATCATGCATCAAAGCATTGACTGGTAATGCACTAAAGGATGCTGCTTTAGTCCTAATTGTCATTTTGGCATTTTATTACTTTATTAATTATTAACAATTATGATAAGAGAGAGAGAGGAGTAAATATTTAACCTATAAAAAGTTCACATGTTGGTTACAACCGAAGTTCTTATGTTGTCACAGCATTTAAATATGCAGGCACAATTGTTTTTGTCTGTTTGCATGTGTACATGAGCACTTTCTTAGAAATTACTTATACTAGCATTGTCACATGTTCTTTTATATAATGTTGATGTCCTCATCTTCTGTTATTTAGTTTGAAGACCCATCTGCATACAAAGATCAAGTGTTTGCTACAGGCTTGCCTGCATCACCAGGGGCTGCAGTTGGTCAGGTTGTATTCACTGCTGATGATGCTGAAGCATGGCATGCCCAAGGAAAGTCTGTTATTTTGGTAAGTTTCCCTTGTCTCAAAACATACAAAATTTGGGGGATAGTATAAATTTTGCCAACTGGGTGATAGTAGGCCAAAATTTAAGTTCTTGGATTTTGTCAGAAGATTAGTGGTTGCTTTTTCTTTATTTCTACCTAATTATTCTATTGTTGTATTGTAACTACTTTACTGAATGGACTTTGTCTTTTGCTAATGATCCATATTATCTCAGACTTTAATTTTTAGCAAGCAATATTCTATACCTATGACTTGATATCTATTTGAGGTGGGCTGTAATGATGTTCTTGTTATGTAAGTTATTTTAAGAAAAATGGATTGATCAAGTGTCCTCATTATTCTCTCATTTTTCACACTTAATTACATCTTGCATATGTCAAGGTGAGGACAGAGACTAGCCCAGAGGATGTCGGTGGCATGCATGCAGCTGCTGGAATTCTAACAGCCAGAGGTGGCATGACTTCTCATGCAGCTGTGGTAGCACGTGGGTGGGGAAAATGTTGTGTATCTGGCTGCTCTGATATCCGAGTGAATGATGCAAACAAGGTAACTTGACTTAATTTTCTATGAGCACATCTATTGGTGAGTGTTGCATATTTCTATGTGAAGAAACAATTATAGGACTGTAGTCCTGATTGAGGCCTCAACATATGTTTCCAGGGGTATGTAAATATAGTTATTTTTAGGTAACTGTGATGGCTCAACATTATTTGTAATTACAATGAATATTTAATTTATTATAATTGTTATTATTTTAGAGCCAATGGTTAGTTCAATTGTTATAGTTTTCATATAGTTTCTTTAAGGATTGGTTATATGAGAATATAAGAGAAAGGATTGGTCATATAGTTCTTTATTGTTGCATCTTTGCCGTCTAGGTTTTTGTTGTTGGAGACAAAGTGATACAAGAAGGTGACTGGCTATCGTTGAATGGATCAACTGGAGAAGTAATCATGGGAAAACAACCACTTTCTTCACCAGCTCTTAGTGGTGAATTGGGAACCTTCATGGCTTGGGTTGATGAAGTAAGGCAACTTAAGGTACAAACTCTCTGCAAAGCTTGCCAGTACTTATATTCATGCCACTAAGAATTGGAAACAGTCTTAGTGGATCAGAAAGAAAAGTTTTGTTACAAATTCTTTTTTTTTTTTGTCTATTCTGTTCAGCTGTCAAAAATCACCCGTTCTAGTTGTACATGCACTTGTTTGTCCATAGGGTTTCCCAGTTCAAGCAAGTGAAGGCTCCATGGGTGACAGATCGGGCAACATTCATTTCATGTCTTCTCTATACCTCAAGTGATTCTTTTTATTATGACCATAATTCTTATGGGAAATGACTGTCATGCTAGGTCATGGCAAATGCTGATACACCGGAAGATGCACTGACGGCAAGAAATAATGGTGCACAAGGGATTGGACTCTGTAGGACAGAGCACATGGTGAGTTGAACATTACCTTTTATCGATTTCTTTTAGACTGTTATTGAAAAATCTACAGATTCAATGAAACTATTCTCATGTGGATGCAAACAAAATGCTTTGACCATCTTATTAACCATATGGACCTCTTAGACTGCTTTGAGGCATTTCAATGTCCTTCATGAAAATTACATTATTTCTGGTTCCATGAATGCATAGATTGGATAAAGCTAACGGCATATATTTTTGGAGTTTGCTGTATTGCTATAATATAATGCTTACATTAATAGTGGAACACTAAGCACTTTCAGTTTTAAAATTTTATGAAGCAATGGTTTCAAATTTTTTTTAATACATGGATGGTGTCACAGTTCTTTGCTTCAGATGAAAGGATAAAGGCTGTGAGACAGATGATAATGGCAGGAAATCTTGAACAGAGGCAAAGAGCATTAGATCTCCTCTTGCCCTACCAGAGATCTGATTTTGAAGGCATATTTCGTGCTATGGATGGTAAGATGATTTATCCTCTACAAAACAATAAATCACATAAAGAATAGCTTAAAATTGTGTCTTTTAGTATTTTTTGACATGTTGTGCATAAAATCATTGGCAAGCTCATTTAGACCTATGATTCAATGAGAATAAAGAAAAACTTTCGTATGTCATGGTTTGTCTTGCATCAGGCATTAGGTTACAACTTTATATGACTGGTATAGATATTTCTTTATGATTATATATCACAACCAGGTCCTTACTTAAAAAGGCTAGCCAACAAGTTATTATTTGTGCTCCATGATCTTGTATAAGTATTTAAGATCTTCCTAGTACATAATCAATATAGGACTAAACACTCGCTCACATGGGCTCTCACATGCTCTCTCCATTCAAGCCTTGGCATCCTCGTTAGGTTAAGGGTTCACATCCAAATTCATATCCATATCCAATGGAATCCAATCATAAATACATGGAGCCCATCTGCATAACTACATTATCCCTTAGTCCACATAGGCTGATCTGGGTCTGCTCTGATGCCATTTGTCACAATTCAGGACTTTGCCCAAAAATGATAGTCAGAATGTTATTATTGGGACTTCTTGATCTTTTATAAGTATCCAAGATCTTTCAAATACATAAACGATTTGGGATTAAACATTTGCCAACATAAGTTTCACAAAGTCCCTTTGTTCAAGCCTAGCATTCTCATCATGCGAAGGGTCAATATCCAAATCCACATCTAAATTCAATCAGATCTGCAATATCCTTAGTTCATATAGGTTATGAGCTGCGTTCGCTCTAATACCTTTTATTACAATGCAGGATCTCATACAAAAAAGCGAGCTAAGAAATTATTATTTTAGACTCCTTGATCCTGTATAAGTACCAGGATCTTCCTGGTATATAACCAATGTGAGACTAAATACTCTGCTAGTATGGATTCTCACATTATAACTAATCACATTGTACAGTGCTTATCTCAAGTAATTATTGTAAAGCATCCCACTATTCATGTGAAGAGAAGTAAATCTTGTGTAAATCAGGGAATCTGCTGGTAATCAAATCAATTAAGGTCATGAAACAGATGGTGGTCCATACATCCACCATCTTTCCCCCATTTTTGCTTCTCTTCTTCCTTTTATGGGGTTGAAATCCCATTTTGTCCACATGCATTCATGTTATGCAATCAACAGTAGCCCATTGATTACTTGGCATAAGAGCTCCGGTGCATTCATTGACATGATTACTTATTTGTAAATTTTTAAATTTCAGGACTTCCAGTTACTATCCGATTATTAGATCCTCCACTCCATGAATTTCTGCCAGAGGGTCACATTGAGGAAATAGTGGGTCAACTGTCTTTGGCAATTGGCATGGCAGAAGAGGAAATATATGCAAGAGTTGAAAATCTCTCTGAAGTAAATCCCATGCTTGGTTTCCGTGGCTGCAGGTTGGTTCATTGTTTTGTTTGTAAAATGGTGCAATTTATGCAGTTACTGAATGTGATCTGGCCATGAGTCTTTTTTGCTTTCTTCTGGTTGTATGTCTTACTGATATTTAAGCTTTTGCCAAACCATCATATTGATTTTCCTGATTCTTCTTCATACTTTTCTCCTGATATATGCTTATAATTCATTAATATTTCAAGCAAGGTTGCTCGTATCTTTGTTGATATCCTTCTAGTTTATCTGATTCTGGCACTGTTTCACTAGTATTTGTGCATTTTATTGTTTGAATGATTGCTTTTAAGTTTATTTCTGAAGTTTTAAGTTATTTTTCTAAATGAAAACCTGTTTACCTTTAAATATATTTTATGCTACATTCTTAGCATACTCTTGTGCTACTAGGCTTGGTATATCAAACCCAGAATTAAGCGAAATGCAAGCACGTGCTATCTTTGAAGCTGCCATCTGCATGAGCAAGCAGGGTGTCAAAGTTCTTCCGGAGATAATGGTACCTCTAGTTGGGACACCTCAGGCAAGCCCCCTTTTCCTTTTTTCTGCCGTTTGGAATGTTCTTTGAAGTAAGTAGCTGTGCATTTCCATCTGGTCATTTACTATAATTCACTTTCCAACTTTTTAATAAGCTAGCATACTTTATAATTCATTATTGAAAAAAAAAGGAAAATGAAGATAAAGAGGACCACACAGCCAAATCTTTTTCAAGAGTACTTTCAAAATTGATCTGAATTTTCTGGAGTCCCTGAGTTTTTTTTTTTTTTTTATCTCTGAGAAACTAACAACCATCAAAATTAGAAACTGATTCTTATTTTTTAAACTCTTATCTTTTAGTTGGATGACACAAACTCTTATTTCTATAGTATGCCTCCATTTTGCAAACTCAGGTATCTCCATTTATTTTAAAACTAAATATCTAGTTGTCAGCTTAACATCACCTAGTTTGAAAAGATCGAGAAATTGCTGGAGTTGTAATGTAAATTTCTAAAGAACTAGTTCATCACTGATTATATGGAACCATATTTAGCTTCATCAGCTTTTTCCCATTCAAAGTCACCTTAACACATTCAAAGCTCCTTCCATATTCGGAAATCATTTCCTGTTATAAGATGATGAAAGAAATTATAGTATTTTTGATCATTTTCCACTCTTTAGGTCTTTGTTTCATGTTATTTTTCTACAGTTTGTCGGACAAAATGGTATATTTTAAGACACTGCATGGGGTTACTCATGCTTATGTTATATTCAAGGCACTCAATTTTGCAAGTTTCAACTATTAAAATATTTGATTGGCAGGAATTGGATCATCAAGTGAGTCTGATACGAAAAGTTGCTGATAAAGTCTTCTCTGATATGGGCACAACGATAAGCTACAAGGTTGGGACCATGATTGAAGTTCCTAGGGCTGCCTTTGTTGCAGACGAGGTCAGTTAAGGAATGATAACTTTGTCTGTTTTTGAGGCTAATCTATTTAATTTACAATAAGAATTTCATCAGTCAAAGACCAGCTTTCATTTAACCCTCTTCAGGTGCCATACATAAATAGTAGATGCCTTGATGAAGCATAATCCTTTTCAGACCACATATAATATCTTGTCTCGTTCTATTTCCTTGTTCCTCACTGTATTTCTAATTTGTTATTGGCAGATAGCAGAGCAGGCAGAGTTCTTTTCTTTTGGAACAAATGATCTGACTCAAATGACATTCGGTTACAGTAGAGATGATGTCGGCAAGTTTCTGCCTGTCTACTTGTCCCAGGGTATCCTCCAAAACGATCCCTTCGAGGTAAGATTACCGGAAGTATTCTAATATAAAGTCCATATTGCACAGGCTTCATAAAATCCACATTACTGTGTGTGTCTAGATAATTAGATCAAACTATCTATATATATATTGGATACTGTCGCTTCTGTGAAGATCATTGGTAATATAAGAGGCACTGTGCGGTTGAGAACTGATGCTCCACCATGTCCTACAATTCCCTAATTTCTCTTGTTGCAATATAATTGTAAGCCGATTTCTGTAATTTTTGGCATATCGTATATTTTATTACATTTGGTTACATGGAGATTTTTTGTCCCCAATTTTTGAGAATAAGGGATCTTAATTTTTCAGTCAGAAAATTTGTGCCAAATCTGTGAGGGCTTAGTGTTCGGTGAACATAAATGGATTTTGTGGCGGTGAAATGGAATTTGGACTCAAATTTACAGCATACAGGTTCAGCTGCTCTCATCCCAGTAGTTATGAAACTTTAAAGGCTTCAAGATTGCTATGGCCATGTACTTGGAAATTCTATAACCAGTAAAAGCTCCTAGTTGAACTCCAGCTCTGTTGCATTTAATCTTTGTAAGATTTTTGTTTGATCTAATTAGAAGTCATTGTTATAACGCAAATCTGCTATGCACTTTGCAATGTCATCAAACGACTTTATCAAACAGGAAATTAAGAAATTTAGACAAATATTATTAAGTTACAAGTCATTTTTTTTAAAAGTTTGGCATGTGTACATTATTAGTTGTTTCTCTCTGATTTGCTTCATTTTCTCACTATTTCTAAACCCTTGGCCAACATAGACATCTTTTTTACCTTCAAATTCATGCTTAACATTTAATGTCCACAGTCCACGCCAAGTCTTATTTTTCAATCTTGGAGCACTTATGACACACTAGTTTATTTGTTTGTGAAATTTCAGGTTCTTGATAGGAAAGGAGTGGGCCAGCTTGTTAAAATTGCCACAGAAAGAGGACGGAGTGCTAGGCCTGACTTAAAGGTAAGTAGTTTATTAGTGTGTGTTGGATTTGTTTAAAAATATGAAAGGGTATGCCCCCATAGATTTCTTTTATGAAAGAAAAAGGGAGAGGTTCTGCATGGATATGAGTGTTGGGGTTGGTAACAGGTGGGCGTCTGTGGTGAACATGGTGGAGAGCCTTCCTCAGTTGCATTTTTTGTGGAAGCTGGACTGGACTACGTCTCATGTTCCCCATTCAGGTCTATGCTTGCATTATCATTTTGTTTTTGTGATTTCAAAGGTTGTGTTATTTATTCATCATTGTTTAGAAAGTCTATCCATGAGCCTGTGAGTCACCCTATGATAACTTCCAGGATTAGGAGAGTTTCTGAACCATTCGTATAAATAAGCATCTTTGGCACTTCCTATGAAGAGATGGAGCAAACATGACACTGAGACAGATATATACGTGGATCAAACAATGTTAAAGAAAAATCAACCGAAGAAAGATAAATGAAGGCAGAACTTATTTTTCAATATATTATTTTTGGTTTTCATTCTTGCAACCGTAGGAACTTGCACAGGTTAGGACGATCATGATCTGTGACTTTAGCTATACAAATTTTATGTGCGTGTTTTGTCACTCTATTAGTTGTAGTTGGAGCTATGTCTAGCACAAAATGATGAGATTCTTTTCCAAGTGTTCTTCATACTGGGAGACTTCTACAAATTGCAGCCTTAGGAGATCAGAAATTCGAAACATTATATTGGACAGATAGAATAGTCCTGTTTTCTTCACTCTACTTGATATTTCGATATATGTTTGAAAAAGCCTTTGAAATGGGTTTACATTGAGTGTGGGCTGCATAATTGTTATGGTGTATAGGATATTGAATCTTCCCCCAATGTGTCTTTTAAAATTTTTTAAAAAAAATAAAATCATCAACATTTGAAACCAGTCATTTCATTACTTTATTTGCAATTCAGTTCATTTAACTCTGTTCCTTTTTCCTCAGGGTTCCAATTGCTAGGCTAGCAGCAGCTCAAGTGGCAGCTTAGAGAGGCTCCAAGACCTATACATAGCTGAACAACGTCAGATTAACATCTGAAGAGTTGTGAAAGCACAGAATATATTCTGCGAAGAACACCAATAAGTGCTTCCCAGTAACAAAGTCCTAGTTGTGTTAATAAGAAGCTTAAACCTAAGTGGAATGTAAATTTGCTGTATAACATGTGATGCTGGTATAATGATCATCTTTTCTTTGTGGTCCTGCATGCAGAGATGAACATTGATCATGTTGTCATATAATCAATCATATTGAATCTCATTATCTGTTTGTTTGTTCAGAGATGGGACTAAATAGAATGTTGTGGAAATCAACTTATGTTAGACACTGTTCTGAACCGAACTATTGATGAATATTGTGGAGTGATTACTCAGGTTTTGCAGGAGTAATTTTAGGTTGCTTTGCAAGTTCTATACATATTTCGAAGCGGGCAGTGGGTCTTCTCCAGTCATTATCAAAAAAGTTGATGTTTCAAATTTCAAGATCAAAATCCATGGCAGACAATGGTTTGCTAGCGACAAAGGTTGGCTCATCCTTGCAAATTTCTCTCTTCTGGACATTAGGGTGACTATGGTACACTAGAAACTATTTTGATAAAATGCTAAAATTTACTAGTAATCACATGTAATTAAAGTTAAATTAAAATAAATATAGCCAAAATAATTTAAAAACACTGGACAACTGAAATAATTTCAAAAACTAAATAATGCAAAAATTAGAGTATCCAAAGAAATCATCCTCAAGACAATAAATCTTAGACTGAAGTAGAGGTTCAATCGAATTGAACCGACCTGGGCTTGGAATGAGGCAGGCCACCCCTCTGAGGCCTACAGGCTGTACCGGCATGATGGCCTGCATATGGGTATGGCTAGCACTAATAGGCCAGCCTGTGGCACGATTTATTAGGTCAACTCGTTAGGCACACAAGTCAAACCTGCCAGAGTGGCATGGCAGGCACGATACAGTTAGGCTTGTCGATATTTTCTTAAAATACCCTCTAAAAAGGTCAAAAACGACTAGTTTGAAGAGATGTTTTTATCCATAGTCTTTTGATCAAGAAGACATTTTCTCTTTCCAATAGCCATAAATAGCTAGTTTTCAAGATTATTTGGATCATTTGAAAGACCTCCATTCTCTATAAATAAGCTTCAACCTTTTTTCCTCATCCTATAGTAAACCACAAGCTCTCTTAAGCCCTACCCATCTTCCTACAAGCCCTCCTAATCCTTCTAAGCTATCTTAAGCTTTTTCTAATTTCTAGTTAGTTATTTTAATCTCTATCTAGTCTCTACTCTTACTCTTTATCCTCTACAATTGATAATGTCTTGTGTTGATAGCTCTCACCCACTTTATGGCCAATAGTTTGAATTCGATGTCAACATGGTAAAGTGTGGGATACACTAGTTATAGATTAAACCCAATGTCGCTGAGCCTATTACTATCATCAATGTCACATGGACCATCGAGTCTAGTGGTCTATGGTTAAAACTAAGACCTATGGAGCATGGTTGCACTTTAGCATTAAAGAAATAATCGGCAAATGACTTTATGTAATTTGTAAAGTCTGTAGGAAACATTACAATTATGGCACTTTCGGGAGAACTAGTAATTTAACTTGAACTCGAACTGTGTTAGATAAAAAATGAAGATAAAAATTGAAGGCTTTTCTCCTAATAACTAGAAAACGAAGAAGAGGATCAAGCAAGAAAGCAATGAGATGATGCAATTGCAACAACAAGCTACTTGCCTACCCATAGACAAAGGTATGTATATAATTTATTTTATTTAAATAATATTATAAAATAGATGGGTTGGCATACAGGCCAATACATGGGCCAGTATGACCTGTGGCCCAAGCACGGCCCAACATGACCCACCTCGGGCAGGGCCTGTGGGTCGTGCTGGGCCAGTCCCCTCGATTTGGTGGGCTATGTCGGCATGGCCCACTGCAACAGTCATGCTAGGCCTGTAGTGGGCCAGTCAGTTTGTGTCACATGGGGTTCTGAACTAACATCTTCCTTCAGTTGTTCTAGGTAACCTTTGAAGAGGCCTATAATGGTCCCAATGGTTGTGTTATGAAGGCCTTAAAGACTTGCCTATGCTTGGTTGTTAATCAGTAAAAAAAGTATGGACTTAGACTTTCCTGCACAATTGATGCATATTTTGGATGTTGATATAAGAAGTGTTTCCTTGAGTAGATGGTAGACCTATTATGCTATCTGTTAACCAAAAAAAAAAACAGACTTGCTTATGCTCACATCTCATAAATGTTAGGTATGCGCATGGACTCGACAAACAATGCTATGTACACCGCACATTTCAGTTGAGCAACCAAATGCACGTGCAGTCACAAGAGCAAAATCTACAAGGCCAAACAACATTTGAAACTTTTGGACTTTAGTAAATGGAAATCCACTTGCATTTAAATATCCTTGGTGGAATTATTAAATATGAAAATTAAAAGTTTAAATCCTCTCAAAGCATAAAAGTCAAAATTTTCTACTAATCTCATGATATAGTTTATGGTTCCCATATTTACTAGTTGTCTAAAATAGGGATTTAGATTTTTATTAAGAGGTTGTAGAATGGCTCATATGATGGAAGTTCACTAAATCTTAAAAGTTTATATTTAGAAGTTCTTCTCCAATTGCATTAAAAAAAGGCAATGTAAGGAACATTGATTCAAAAGGAAACTTCACAAGCATCCAAATAATAAAAATTTTATTAAAGATGCTTCTACGATGTTCATCCTCCCAACGCATCTTGAATTACTGAAAATAGAGGTTGGATGAGGAAGTTATAAATGATTTATCAAAGATATATCAAAGCTTCAAAAATCTAGAAAATTTTGAAAATGTTATTTTGCATCCTATAATTTTATAGAATTATTTTCTATTTTAGCCAAATTTTGATATTGTTTCTTTCAAAACTTCATGTTAGATGAGTTACAAGTCTAGAAGAAGTTAGAGTTTTTTTTTACTACTTATTTGTTTATTTTATTTAATAATTTTGTATCTTATAAGCACTAGAAAAGCTGGTTTTAGGGAAATCTCTCTTATAACTAAATCTTAGTTGTACTATTTTGATATCAAATAATTATCTTCAAATTTAAAGATCATCTTTAATCTATTGCTAGGAGTAATTTCTTGTTTATCGTTTGTGAGAGATGATTGGTGTGAGGCCAAAACTTCCGAATACTCCCCAAAGAATTTTGAACTGTAAAGATAAAAATTATCAAAGAGTTAGTATAATGCCAATTATTATCCCTCTTAATTTGCTTCTATAGATTCCATATTCCTGTGTTATTTGAAATGTTTCTATTACCTATTACTCATTAAAAAATTTATGACAAATCTAATGGTTAATGTTTGTTATTTTTTGATAGAAGATTTAGATTTGTTAATTAATTATCATAAGACCTATGATAAATCTAAAGGTGAATAAGTTGTCGATTATGTAATAGATGATGTGGACTCAAATAGTCAGTATATAATTTGAATAACCAATCAAAAAAACTGTAATATTTTTTAAAAACATATTCACCAAGATTCATGAGTTATGTTTAAGTTGGAAGTTATTATACATTTCAAGGGCTAAGAGTGAATCTCATCTCATAAGATTCAAAAAAAAAATCCTGTGATCATACTTTATGTGCATGGAATCTAATGGCTATAATCTTGAGGTCTACAAAAAAAAAAGGTATAAAATCCAATGGTTGTACATCAATATGCGTTGAATCTAAAGGCTAAGAACTGTTTCAGTCTTATAATCTCTCAAATAAGTATTAATGATTAATATCGTTATACATATTAGATTAATGATTAAGATCAACTTAGTTTAATAATCCTTTACCCATCAAGTCCAACAACTTGTAATCATTGTATCAAATCCAAGAGGCAAGATTAAGTCTAATTATATTTATAAGATACCATATCTAATGGTGATGTTTGTAGTGGCAAATCTAATGACTGAGGTCAACTAATATCTCTTAAGTTTATAAGGATACTACCTAATTTGATGGCACTAGATTTGTGTATTAAATCTAAGGTTTGGGAACACTTCTAACTTCAAAATCTTTCCATCAAATCCAATGACAATTGATTGCGAATATTGTATATGATCATTGAGATCAAGTGTGTCTTATAAGCCTTAAAGGCTATTAAATCACATGTCAATAGATTATGCATATCTAATCTAGTGGTTTAGATTAACTATTATCTCATAAGCTATTAAAAGGTTATCAAATCTAACGACATTACTTTGTTTACATTATTTCTAAGAGCTAGTCTTGATCTTAGTCTCATAATGCTATAAAATTGTATGACAAATCTAATGGCTCTACTTCCATAATATTAAATTGGATAGCTTCTACAATATGTGTCGTCATAAAAAGTACAGGAGTGCCCTTTAATATTTCGGAATGATTTCTTTAGGCTTTAAAGAAGTTTCTCTTATATGAAACCATTGTGACTTTTGAGGATTTTTATTCAATTTTTTGTTGAAATTTAATGACTCATAATATCACGGTATGAAAATATCTTGGATAGTTTCTAAGGCTTTTGATTGCACTCATCATAAATATACAACACTATAAAGAGAGAAGAAGATTTGGGACTCTTAAATTGAGACTCTAATGGTACGAAAAATGTTGTTTGATGTCACTTTTTCCTTTCTTTGTCTACAATGTCCATCCATTCTTTTTATTTCTCCTTTGCATTCTCTTTATTTTTCTCTTACATTTCATTCCTTATACTATAGAAAAGAGATCTATACTAATAGAGTTTCATGAATAATTATTTGACTATAACCATAAGTCAGGACTTGAACCTAAAGACTTATTTTTTTTGAAAGAAATATTTCTAAAAAGACAAGACGTTGCAAGCTCTGTGATCTTGAAAATTAGGATAATTAGACCAGAACTACATAAACTTATTTAGAGTTTTCAATTAAGCCGTTACACCTTTTTTTGGGCCAATTGAGTATACCAACTCATAAAAGTTTTTTAATTAAGTACATTTTTAACGACTATCAATAATGACTCAATGGATGACTTGACGACGATCAATGATAACTTAAGTATACTTTTTTTGATTAAGTATATTAACTCATAAATTTTTTTTCACTTAAGTATGCTAACTTATAGAAGCTTTTAATCAAGTATACTTGTTTAAGTCCAGCTAACATTTCTCGTAAATGCATAACAAACCAATCAATAAAAATTTTCTATATATAAACTTCTATACACAATAACCCAAAGAAGAAATATTATTATCTATTTATGCACCAAAAAAATCTCATGCATGAAAGGTTAAATAGTGAAATAGTAACTTTCTAATTGTTGCATTAATAGTTAATGAATTAACGGGAAAATTACATCTCAAATACATGCTTTTTTTTATAGTGCAGACATTTTGTTGTTTCCAACGCATCTCTTAATAAAAAATTTCGTCCTCTCCTAGTACAGAGTAGACGTATGACTCTCATAAGCTATCTAGATTTACCACATAGAACTAGCTATTAAAAGAATATCAAAGAATAGTCCCTATAGTTAGTTCTTTTACCCATATTTATTAGTACTAGATTAAAAAAATTTTATGAATAAGTGTACCCAATTGAAAAAACTTTTATAAGTTAGTTTATTTAATTAAAAAAAAGTATGCTCAAGTTATCATTACCGATCGTTATGTAGTCCATCAAGTTATCATTAACAATCATTTAAAATATACTTTGTTAAAAAACTTATATGAGTTGGTATATTCAATCGAAAAAATGAAGTATAAAGACTGAATTGAAAATTCCAAATAAGTTCATATTCTTTTGATGCAATCAACTGGCAAACAAAACTATTAATGAATCTTTTTAGATTTGGTGCTGAAAATTTGATAATTTAATTTCCTTGTATAAAATAGCATAATTGTATATTTCCTATTTTAAATGAACAACAGGCTTTCCAATTTTAAAGATCCCTTCATATTTATAAGATTTGATTAATTTGAAAGATCTAGCTAATAAAAGAAACTTCTGATCATATACTATAATTTATTTCCTCATCAGTCCTATTAGAAGATACCTTGTATCTAGCTTTTCTTAAATAATTAGAGGTTTCATCCTACAAATATGTAACAATCTTTCTGGCTTGATATAATGAAAAATAATATCACTATTTTTTTCTAGAGGCTCAACCCCCTTGAAGTGGTTATATGGAGGCATGATTCTCTTGAAGGGATCATAATTATCTAAAGTTTTCTTATTTTATCTTCATTGCTATCAAGGATTGCATCAGTAGATAACAATATATTTTTTCTGCCAATATAGTATCAGAGCCCTAGGTTTCTTTTGCCCTAAGATTTTTATTTTTGCCACAGGATTTTTATTTGTGCCACAAGCTCCTTTTCTCCTTCACCAAATTTTTTTTTTTGAACTGCACAACCTTCATTGCTGCTTGCAGAATTCTTTCTCGGCCTGAATTGCCCTCAAATCTTCTACTTTAATTGTCTTATCATTCCTAGAAACATTCTGCCTAGAAAAATATAGAAATACTACTGAAAAAATAACTTACCATATCTATCACTTCTGAAATTGTTAACCTTAAGCCATATCAGCCTCCTATTAACCAAGATGGCCTTTGGTGTAATTATTGCAAAGCGCCATGACACACCAAGGAGATGTGCTAGAAATTGAAAGGGAAGCAACAACAGAAATATGTCCCTCGCAGCCAAGCAAACATGACTTTTGTTGATGAAAAAGCCAGCCATGACTCAATTGGCAGTAGCATCAACATCAACACCTTGAACAAGGAGGAGATTGAAAAACTTCGGAATCTTCTTAACTCACTAGATAAATCTGTTGGCTCGTGTTCCTTGACTCACTCAGGTAAGGATTCCTTATCTCAAGCCCTTAGCGTCTTAAAGAATTGTAAATTGCATGAGGCCTGGGTAATTGACTCAGAAGCCACATGTCACATGACTAATCCCCCTCACTTGTTCATTTCATATAACCCATGTCTCGGTAACTACAAGAGTTGCTGATAAAACTTTAGCATCAGTAGCAAGAATAAGAACCATCCGTCTCACACTATCTCTTCTTTTGAACGTTATCCTACATATTCCTAAGCTTTTAGTAACTCCATTATCGATACACCAACTCACAAAAAGCCTAAATTATAAAGTGACATTTTTTTCAAATTATTGTGTTTTTCAAGATCTAGTTACGGAGAGGACGATTGGGCTTGCTAAGGAACGAGTAGGACTTTACTTTTTTGATAAAAGTGATGGCAAAGGCAGTAATCATATTTCTTTATCTAATTTTTCAGAAAAGATCTCATCAAAGAAATGCAAAGTTTCTTAAATCTGGCTTCATCATCTTCGACTAAAACATCCATCTTTTTTCTTATTAAAACCTATGTTTCCAATATTATTTTAGAATTTTGATGATAAAAGTTTTCATTGTGAAGTGTGTCAATTTGCCATACGTCATCATGTTTCTTTTCCTTTAAACGATAATAAATCTTTGCATCCTTTTTCATTGATTCATACTGATGTCTGGGGACCATTTAGGATCCCAAATATTGCCAAAGCTCATTGATTTATTTCGTTTATTGATGATTACTCTCATGTTACTTGGTTATTTCTTATGAAAAATAAATCTGATGCAAGCATAATATTTTCCTTGTTTGTCAAGATGATTCAAACCCAGTTTGGTGTTCAAATTAAAAATGTCAGATCAAACAATGGGAAGGAGTACTTCAACCAAGTTCTCTTACCATTTTTCTAAAAAAAAGGCATAATCAATCAATCCTCACGCCCTGATACCCCATAACAGAATGGGATTGTAGAAAGAAAAAATCGACACCTCCTTGAAATAACCCAAGCCTTGCTTTTTGAAAAATAAGTACCAAAGTCCTATTGGGGGAAGCGGTGTTGACTACAGCACACCTTATCAACCGATTACATTTAAGAGTATTAGGAAATAAAGCTTCGGTAAGTTTTCTATCCCAAGTTTACCCTGAGCTCAACAATTCTAAATAGCTTCCACCAAAAATATTTGGTTGTGTCTCCTATGTCCATATATCCATCCATAAAATCAGGGTAAACTTAATCCTAGAGCCCTCAAATATATATTTCTTGGTTACTCTGCAATAAAAAAGGGATATAAATGTTATCATCTTGCTTCCAAAAAATTCTTTGTTTCCACATATGTCACATTTATTGAAAACCAATACTTTTTTGATAAAACTTATCTTTAGAGGGAGAATTTATTGGAAAATAAGTTCGTTTTTAATTATCTTAATATGTCAGCCAATCCATCCACTATCATTAATTCTCTAACTCTAACTAAAATACTCATATCTCCAGCCAAACCCATGAGTTTTTTGGATGAAGAAAAGAGTGACAAAACCCCTTTGCCATTGCAAGAATATTCAAGAAAGCAAAAGCCTGAATCTGAACCGATGCAAGCTCATGAATTCTCTCCTATAATACGTATTGAATCTCTTTCTCCTATAATAGGTATTGAATCTCTTTCTCTCTTTCATGGTAGTTCCCCTCCATCATAAACTGAGTTCACAGATCTTGACATACCTATTGCTCTTAGGAAAGCCTCACCAAAGTGCACTCAACACCTCATAATAAATTTCATTTCATTTAACAAACCATCTCCACATCATAGAGCTTTTCGTACTAATTTGCACACTATCAAGATTCCACAAACAATCCAACAGACACTTAGGGATGAGAAATGGGAAAAAGCCATGAGTAAGGAAATGAAAGCACTGAGGAAAAATAAAACGTGGGATATTGTTGAGCTACCAAAGGAAAAGAAATTGATGAGGTGTAAATGAGTGTTTACAGTAAAATATAAAGCTGATGGAACATTGGAGAGATATAAGGCTAGACTTGTAACTAAGGGATACACTCGAACTTACAGGGTAGACTGTTAGTAGCAAAAATGAACACTATTAGAGTATTGTTGTCTATGACTGCTAATCTTGGGTGGCCTTTGAAGCAATTTGATGTTAAAAATGCTTTTCTACATGGTGATTTAAAGAAAGAGGTCTATATGGAGGCACCATCTGGTTTCATTAATGACTTCAAAAATAGCAATGCATGTAGGTTAAAGAAAGCATTATATGGACTGAAACAGTCTCCAAGAGCGTGGTTTGAAAGATTTGCGAGTGCAATAAAAAGTTTGAAGTTCAATCAAAGCCAAAGAGACTATACACTCTTCATTAAACAATCTGAAATTAGCAAAGTTACGGTCTTGATTGCGTATGTAGATGATATAATCATGACTGAAGATGGCCTTGAGAAAATTGGGAAGTCCGAGAAATAGTTGGCTAAAGAATTTGAAATTAAAGAGTTGGGCAAGTTGAAATATTTTTTGGGGATTAAGGTTGCTTATTCAAGAAATGGCATCTTTGTCTCTCAACATAAATATATTCTAAATCTTCTTAAAGAAACAGGCATGCTTGGCTCCAAGCCTGTGGACACCTCTATTGATCAAAATCATAAATTAGGAGAAACAATAGAGGATGTGATGATAAACAGGGGGAGATATCAGAGACTAGTTGGAAAACTCATATATCTATCATATATAAGACCAGATATAGTTTATGCTGTGGGGGTAGTCAGTTAATTCATGCACTCTCCTATAGAACCTCACCTAGAAGCTATCCACCGAATTCTACAATATCTGAAATCTACTCCTGGAAAGGAAATTCTTTTCAAGAATAATGGAGGACTAATTCTAGAAGCCTGCACCGATGTAGACTGGGCTAAGTTCTGTTACTAACATGTTTACTTCCATTGTGGGTAATGTATTTGGTTTCAAAGCCCTAAGAGCTCTACGTCTGGACGATCTGCGAATTCCCACTTCTTATTCCAAAACTTTCCAAGGTCCGCCTCATGGCATCCAAATTGAAAGAGATAAGTTGAACAAGTATGGTCGTCCTCTAATAGTGGATCGAAGTTCAACTTCTGGTTATTGCACTTTCCTAAGAAGTAATTTTGTAATATGGAGAAGCAAGAAACAAGGGGTGGTTGCAAGATCAAGCGCTAAAGCAAAATTTCGAGCTATGGCGCATGGAATCTGTGAATTATTATGACTAAAAATAATTCTGGAAGATATAGTAGTCAAATGGAAAGGAAGCATGAAGTTATACTGTGATAATAAGTCTGCAATCAATATTGCCTATAATCCAGTACAACATGATCGCACAAAACATGTGAAAGTAGGTCGGCATTTTATCGAGAAGAAATTGGATAGTGGTCTTATAGGCACCCCGTATATCTCAATCAATCGATAACTTGCAGATATTCTCATTAAAGGACTACCAAATCACTCATTTCAACATATCATAGATAAGCTGGGATGGATAACATCTATTTATTAGCTTGAGGGAGTGTTGACGAATCTCTTCAGATTTGGTGCTAAAAATTTGAGAATTTAATTTCGTTGTGTAACATAGTACAATTGTATATTTCTTATTTTAGATGAATGATAGGCTTCCCAATTTTAAAGATCTCTTCATATCTATAAGGTTTGATTGATTTGAAGGATTTAACTAATAAGGAAAACTTCTGATCATATACTATAATTTATTTCCTCATTAATCCTATTAGAAGATTTCTTGTATATAGCTTTCCTTGAATAACTTGGGGTTTCACCGTATAAATATGTAACAACCCTTTTAACTTGATATAGTGAAAAATAATATACTTTTTTTTTTTTTTTTCTAGAGGCTCAATTCTCTCAAAGTGGTTATCTAAAGGCATGATTCTCTCGAAGGGATCACAGTTATCTTAGGTTTTCTTATTTTATCTTCGTTGCTATCAAGGATCGCATTAGTAGATAACAATATATTTTTTCTGCCAATAAAAACAAATGAAAATATGGAGAATTTTAAAAAGGAATTAAGGCACATAAAGGTAAAATTAGAATAATTACAAGTATAAATCAGGGGCGGACCATTATGGAGACTAGGAGGGGCCATGGGCCCCTCTAAAAATTTTGAAAATCTGTTTTAGCTCACACAAAGTTCATGGTATATATATAACTCCTAAACAAATTTCATAATATATAACTCCAAACAAAGTTTGCCACTTTTAGTCTGCTCGTGCCCTCTCGGCCCACCCAAAAAAAAAAAAAAAGTTTTCAAGGCCTGCTACTAGTATAAATGCATTTCT
This sequence comes from Metroxylon sagu, assembly GCA_017589505.3. NCBI lineage: Eukaryota > Viridiplantae > Streptophyta > Magnoliopsida > Arecales > Arecaceae > Metroxylon > Metroxylon sagu. The sequence goes on along the minus strand of JACVBY030000624.1, from coordinate 1,771,020 downwards.
TTTATTGCTCTAATTAAATGCGCATGTAGTTTATAATTACATTTGCATAAAAATTATACAATATTCATGTAAATTCAAAATCAATGTAACTCAACCACTCAAGAATGTATTTTACTCAAATTACTAGGGCTAAATATGAAGAAGATGAGACCTTTTTACGGAAGACAACTTACTTTAAAATTGTTAAAAAAGATTAGAACCCCAAAATAGAGAGGAAGATATTCCAAAGAGAGTTCATCATATCCTAAAATTGATTAGGAAAAATTAAAACTTAAGCTAAACAACTTTAGTGAAGGAAACAAATCCAAAAAATTTCTTGATTTTTAAAAATGAAGAAATGAGAAAAATATTATATCCTATTTTGTTTATTATATCAAATTTCCCCTCACTTCTTGAATCTCATGAAATAGATATAGAGAATGAATATAAATCTTATCTATATCATCAACAATTGAGTCATTTTAAAGAAAAATACTTTCATTTCAAGTTAGAAATTTAAAAGTTAATAGATCAAGAAAAAATGAACTTGGACCCTATATCATAATATGTCATGTGGAGACATAATGCTATAATTTAGATAGTCATATAGATGAAAGTCTTTATTTCTTTGAAAAAGAAGAAAGGATAAGCAAAAGTTAAAAAAAAAAAAGGCGAGGGAAGAACAAACACACTTTGTTTGCAAAAAGAATTTTAGAAATGATAAAATATTGTTTGAAAGATTTCTATAAATCAATCTAAATCTACCTAAATGGAATATAATATTTTGGCATATTTAAAAAAAATTCTCAAATTAATTGTGTTAATGCTTTTATAATGCTTGTAGGATTAAGAAATGAGGTAAACCTTATCTTTCAAAGTATAGAAAAAATTATTATTATTTTAATTATAGAAGAAGGAATGGAAGAGGCTTTAAATATCATTTATGAATCATTAATAATCTTTATTAAGAAAGATTTTCTTAGAACTTCACAATATGATAGACCCCTTTATGTTGCTATAACTAGTGGGGGGTATATGTCAATAGTACATTGGTTGAACTAAGTTTTCAATTAATATAATAGCTCTAAGAATTCTCAAATATTTGGTAGTGGACATTCATCAAATTTTTTTTGAGAAGATTATAATTCAAGGATTTAACCAACATAGTCAAAAGACTACGGGATCGACGTGCGTTCCCCATAAATTTGAAAGTCTATAAACAAAAGCCAAGTTTTTTATAGCTAATGCAGATACTTCCTACAATGCTTTGTTGGGGAGACCATGCCTACATAAATATGATGTGCTGCTACCTTCTACCCTTCACCAATGCATGAAATATTTGAAAGATGAAGATAACCAATCATTCAATGAACATGAAATATACTATCAGGATGCTAATTACCTTTTAGAATTTGAAATCAAAATTTATCAAAATGTACCTCCTAAGAAAAATGCACCTTTTAAAAAGAAGAAAAAAGTTAATGATATTCCAAAAAAAGCCAGCATCAAATCTAATTCTAATTCAACCTCTAAATATGACTTATAAATTAGTGATATAGTAATTAATGCCATGAATAACATGCTAAATTATAATGAATCGAGTAAGTGTTATACCAAAGAAGTTTATTTAAAGAGAATTTATCAGAAGAAGATTTGTGTGAAAATAAAAGCTTTGTTTTGCTTATTCCAAAAGTTAGTTCATTCCTAATGAAAATGCTCTCTCTATCTCTAGAGTCCTTAAGAAGATTTACAAGCCTATAACTTCAAGTGAAATTAACCAAGTTGTGATTTGAAAAACTCCTATGCACCACTTAGGATTAAAAAAAAAAAAAAAAGAAATGGAAGAATAAAAGTAAGCTAAGAAATTTTATTTTATAAAACTCAGCCTATTGCATGCTATTTAGAAGATATTATTTGTTTAGAAGACCTAAATTATTATATTTATCATGATGTTAAAGTTCTACATTATTATCCAGTTCTTAAGAAATTTGGTTGTCTTAAGAAAGCATCAGTTTCGAATTATAAGTTCTTCCAAATAATATACAGCTATCTATAGAAAAGAATAGTTCTTCCTAATAGAGAAACCAATTATACAAGATGTTTGGGATGCTTACGGTTTGAGTCTCACATTTGTAATATGGTGCCTATCAACCTTGGAACTTTTATCATTTGACAATGTTTTTGAAAGCTAGAGATATAAAACTTGATTCTCGAAACCCACACAATACATTTTATTTTTAAAATATAATATGGTTAATATAAATAAAGTATTGTACAAAAGTTAAGTCTCTATGCAAAAACTTCTATTATTAAGACTAGACCTGCATTATATATAGGATATGATTTTTTTCTCATTTTAACTATTCTTGAAAAAGATGAAACTTAGATCCAATTCAATAGGTGTTTGCCATCGGATTCCTTATTGAGCAAATGATGCATATACAACCATCACATTTATAACATATGTCCATTAGAAAAACGATGACAAATATATCACAAGTAATTTTAACCATCATATTCATAACATTATGTCCATTAGAAAAATAATGATAAACATATCACAAATAAATTTGATAGTTGTACATATATCACTTGTTCAATGAATTGCATCTAAGTTTTACTCTTCTTCAAATGCAATGTAATTATATAATGAATAGTAATAAATAAAAGGTTTTCATTAATACGAAAAATAGCTAATATTTATTATTATATTAAAGAATGAACTTTAATATTTGTATATGAAATTAATGAGGGCATTCATATGATGAATACAAAACTTATCAACATTTGAAATATGTAATAATAATTTATCATTTAAGAATTATCTTCAAAAAGCATTATAATAAAGAGTGAAGAGGAAAGTATTAACCTTGCATTAAGTAGTTGGCCGCTCAAAAGCTTATCTTTCAAATTTCTCCGGCATTTCCAATAAATTGGCAGTCAAAATTTGTACACGCATTTTCATGGTGGAGATATCCACCAGCTCTGTGGGACAGCTGGGACCTACCGTTAATTAAATGCTTCTTCGTCACCTTTCTAAGCCGGTAGAAGGCTCGTCCCTATCTCTTTCTTCACTCCCATCCTCACCAACTCCATCACACCTATAAATAGAGACGACAAGAGAGTTCTCAAAACCACACCTAGCTCCTTGGGGCAGTTCCTCTCTTCTCTCCATCATAATGGCTACCCCTAAAAACCTTCTCCGGAGAGTCTTCACCTTGCTAGCTTCTCTCCTCCATCGACTCATGGATACCTCTAAAAGCCGTTCTCAGAGGGTGTTCACCTTCGGCAAGGGCAAGAGCGAAGGCCACAAAGACATGAAGTCCTTGGTAACCATCCATCCCTGTTGTTTCCTTCTCTTTGCTCGTATATTGACTCCATGCTAAGCTGCGAGACGATGAACTCTGCTGACAGTTGGGTGGCAAAGGAGCGAACTTGGCGGAGATGGCGAGGATCGGGCTGTCGGTTCCGCCGGGGTTGACGGTGTCGACGGAGGCCTGCCAGGAGTACCAGGAGAACGGCCGCAAGCTACCGCCGGGCCTCTGGGAGGAGATACTGGAAGGACTCCATGCGGTGGAGGAGAACATGGGAGCTCGTCTGGGCGATCCCTCCAAGCCCCTCCTCGTCTCCGTCCGATCTGGAGCGGCGGTACGTCGGCAACCATCTGATCCTTGTCCTTGCTTTTCCTGTCTGATGTGTGATGAATGAATGGCTGTGATCTGATGTTTCTGGTGCGAGAGATTTAGGTGTCGATGCCGGGGATGATGGACACGGTGCTGAACTTGGGACTGAACGACGAGGTGGTCGTCGGGCTCGCGGTCAAGAGTGGGGAGCGTTTCGCCTTCGACTCGTACCGGCGTTTTCTGGATATGTTTGGAGACGTGGTGAGTGTGCTTTGGACTTTTCTTGGTTGCTTTGTTTGTTTGCTCTCATGGCTACCGTCATCTTTATCTCTGGCCACGGATTGATTGACCAAGAGGAAGCAACGGACAAAATAGTATTTACCAGCAAACTGGTGCCATTCCCGGCCACTTGGAGAAGAGCTTGGAGATGCGTTACAAATTGAGGCTTCTTTCTTTGCTAGCAAGACTCCAATGATGCGAGCTGGGGCTCGTCGGTCCCAACTCGATTTCGTGAGCGCTTAGTCCACCCCCTATCGACGGTGGATTGAAGAAGATGGCAGGATGAGATGGCCTCCATCGGATATCTTTATCCAGCCCCATTAATTAAAAATGGCGTTTGGCATGGAGTAATCCATCCAATCTAAGCTATAACTCAAGCGGAGGTGATAAAAGTCATTGCACCTTAGCAATCTTACGTGGCATTGGTCCTAAATTACTTTCATCTTCACCATCATCATCCAACTCAGTCATCCTATACCTATCCTTGGGATAAACATATAAAATCATCATATAACAATGAGTTTAGATTCAGATTCGTGGCCAAATACTCATGTTCAACAAGAAAAAAAAAAAAAAAAAGCCTACTATTATTTTCTTATTAAAATAATATAATTTAATATTATAAAATAAAATATTATATTTTAATCTAAATATTATAGCAATAAATAATATGAAACAATAATACAATATCATTGTAGTTACAAAATATATGTTTTGATATTATATGGTCAGTAGTCTTAAATTTTTAGCGTAAATAGATTATTATGGATCCAAAAAATAGCATACTAAATATGATGATTTTAAATCGTTAAAGATTAGATCATCTCAAGGATTATTGATTATTTATGATCACATTATCTCATTTGGATATCAAATGCCTCTTAACTAAATATAGATAAATTATAGAATTAATTGGTTGAGGTTAGATTTAAATAAATTTAAAGTATAAAATAGATCAACATGACTATTTTGTTCATTGAATTCGTCAAGCTTAAGTTTCATGTCTTGACTGATCTAACCTAATTCAATCATTCCAATAATTCAGTCGAATTGACAAAGTTGTGACCGGAGTCCACATGTGCCTATCTCTTTGCAAATAACTTGTTAAAAACTAAACGGATATGTCTGAAATTGGATGGTTAGCAAGTTAAATATGTTCATTTGATATATTTAGCAAGTCATTATTCGCATTATCCAACCCAAAGGGTTATGGCGACGAAGATAAAATTTTAGTTATTACACAGATTATATTTGGATTCATGATTGTGTGTCTCCAATCAGGCTAACCATTAAATAAACATCAAGTTTGGAATTTATTTTTGGCCAATCTATTCAGTGAAACAAGTTTGGGTTGATAATCTATTTCTCACTTGACATAAGCCCGAGCTAATTATATCTCCTTTCTGATTACAATTGTTATTTCCATTTTATTAAAGGGGAAAGTCTTTTTAGGAAAGATTGAATTCTTGCACTGCAAAAATACTATGCATATTTAGTTGACCACCATGTGTTTGAGGTATCTTTGTTCATCTAAATATATATGGCACTCTGTGGTACACAACTTGCTCCTATATTTTGAAGGCAATTGGGGGTTGAGAATCTAGAATATGTGACTGAATCTGACAGGCACTAAGAGCTTAGTTTTGTCCTCATAAACTTGTTTATTAATAACGATAGATAACTTTGTTCTGATGGTAGATAGTTTATCCAGTTTAATTTCGGCAATAGATTTTCTTAGTGCATCTTCTATTTGTGTTGGCGTATTGGAGGTGCTGGGCATTCCACACTCACGGTTTGAAGAGAAATTGGAAGCCTTGAAAGCTGCGAAGGGGGTCAGCGTCGACACCGACCTCACCGCCGCAGACCTCAAAGAGCTCGTTGTCCAGTATAAGAATGTATACGTTGAGGCCAAAGGAGAGCAGTTCCCTTCTGGTAATATATTCTAACTTATAGCAAAGCCTTGTTAATTTTGTTATCCCAGTTTCATATTCTTGTTGAATTTGTGATGCGCTTTCCATCTTTACGTGAAAGAAGAAATCCTGATGCTTTCTATTGAGCATTGGCTCTTCGTTTAAATTTGAAATCTCAAAATTTAACGGTCGACATGGCTTTTAGATTAATGAATGGCTGTGTCTCAAGAGATATTTGAACTGTTTGCAGACCCAAAGAGGCAGCTGCACTTGGCAGTGTTGGCAGTGTTTGATTCATGGGACAGTCCGCGAGCAAAGAAGTATCGGAGCATTAATAAGATCACTGGTTTGAAGGGGACTGCAGTTAATGTCCAGTGCATGGTGTTTGGGAACATGGGGAACACCTCAGGGACTGGAGTGCTCTTCACAAGGAACCCCAGCACTGGGGAGAACAAGCTTTATGGGGAATTCCTCATCAATGCTCAGGTATCATGCTGTTATTTTTATTCTCTGAGTTGAGAATTTGTGATTCTATCATCTGCATGATGCCTTGAGAGTTCTATCTTTATTATCATGTACTTAAAACCAAAATGGGGCATGGTAACTCCACTAGTCCAAGAGCTGGATTTTTGAATGCAGACTCTGGTGTTTTTGATGCTAGTCCCTCTTCTCGGTGCATGTGTTGGGGAGAGGTTCCAAGTATCATATTTCTTAGTTAAAGAGAAAAAAGATGTATTATATTACTCAAGAACTCTACAAGTTGGCAATAGAGTGATATTAATGAAGCAAACAAGATGAGGATAAAAAGTGTTGAATTATGTGGAAATTTGATCTTGATATAGCATTTTGGCTATTATGGTGGAATGCAATACCCATTTAGGGGAAAGAACTGAAGTGATTTACAAGAATGACATGAACTAATCATTCTAAGACCAAGTAAAACTTTTAATTAGAGCTTTAGTCATCAACATTGTTGAATCTTGCTGATAGTGCTTGATTCACCTGTTATAGCAAGAGGTATATGAGAACTATGGTCTCGATAAAGATGCTGCTGATTGATGTTGCACTTGATTTGGAGCCTTCAAGATGATTGGCAAAAGTCCTTAGCCTTTCATCAAACTGTGTGTCAATTTCACTCTTTTGCTTATATTTGTCTCTTAGAACTGAATTTAGTTCCCCATATCAAAGGTTGCTATCTAGCTTCTAAATCTTTCTAGTTCTAGGTAAATTTCAGAGGGTTGTCACTTGCTTTCATGAGCTTAAACTGTGATTATAAGATAGAATGTCATACATGATATTTCATCCTTAAGTTTTCGTTGAAAGACCTTCTTTTGCCTAAAGTTGCCTTTACTTGAAATAAGCTCCATTTTTGAAGAATTGACATCTTGCTAGTAATCGGTTAAAAAAAATTTAGGCAATCTTTGCATGGGGCCTTCTTAACTATATACGCTCAACAGCTGTTCCTATTCTGGTAGGAAAAATCATAAACTATGAAGATTGAATGAAATTTTAGGGGCAGATCAGTGGTAAAGTAGATGGATTGGCAGATGTTTGAAGATGCTAGACAATATAATCCATAATGTTGAGGAAGTCATATTTCATGGATGTTTTCATCAACAAATCTATGGGTCTTGCTCACAATGTCTTTGAAGGCTTTAACAAGAACCAAATATGCTAACCACAGGCTCCAACACAATGTAAGATGAGCATACCTTGACACAATTGCAAAGATAAAATGATTCAGTCTTGGGTAGAATTAACTCGATAGATATGATTAATGCCCTTGCAACTCATATTTAACATGATATGTAACACACATGACATATTTTTGCATTTAGATGTGTTTTCTGTACAATCCCTTAAGCAGTTCATGTTCTCATAGTTAAGACATGCCAATCTGATTTGCATTAGTTTAAATCATTCAAGTGCATGACTTCCTATTCTGTTTGGCCAAAATATAATATCCTCTAGATGCCAAATTGACTGGGAAGGCAAAGCTTAATGGTGTTAGTCACAATATATTTCACTTCTTATTTGCAAATACCACTTATATTGTGATTTTAATTGATGAAACTTGAATTACTATTTCCATTGATTACATCATTCTAGGATGAGCCTGCATTACTGTTCAGTAATTGCTTATATCTTCATAAAACAGGGTGAGGATGTAGTTGCTGGAATCAGAACTCCACAGGATTTGGATACTATGAAGCAATGTGTGCCAGAAGCCTACAAAGAACTTGTTGAGAATTGTAGCATTCTAGAGCGGCATTATAAAGATATGATGGTTAGATCCTTTTTTTCATGATTCTCTCAGATAGCACGCACATATATATGCATGCATGAATACATAAAATCATATATCATATACACCTATACATACGTATGTACGTACATACGTTCGTACATGCATAGACACAAATATTTTTTTAATTTTAGATGATACTCTGTGCCAGAGGTCATCAAAAGATATGAAAGTTATGTTTTTAATGTCAGATTCTTAATTTCATGGTGCTATCAAATATATTGGTCTGTGAGCATGGTTTCCCATTCACATGCATATGTGCATATTTGTGTATGCATGCATGCTTGCATCAAGGCATGCAGGCTTGTGGTGGGCATCCCTCAGCATGTGTGCAAGTATATGTTCTGGCTTATGCATGTTTGCATGTGCTTGCCTGTCTATACTGTCTTTGAACTGTTGAGTTTCATTCTTGATTCTGCAATCATCTTCCAATTTATCTATTATTTTTGAGCTCATGTTGTCATTAATCTACAGAAAAGCAATGATGCAGTAGACTTTGGGGAGATTTTATGCTTGCTGAATTGCAAATCAACTATCATTTCTCCTATGATACAGGATATCGAATTTACAGTACAGGAAAATAGGCTTTGGATGCTGCAGTGCAGAGTAGGAAAGCGCACTGGCAAAGGTGCTGTCAAGATTGCAGTAGACATGGTTAAAGAAGGCCTCATTGATTTCCGTTCTGCTCTAAAGATGGTGGAACCAGGGCATCTGGACCAACTTCTGCATCCACAGGTAGATTTTCAAAAGAAAGAATGGATTGTATTTTGATTCATGTGGGATGAATATTGGTTAAGGCTTTTAGGTAGGTTAATGTGTTAAAGTGGAGTGAGTACCTGTGACTTAAATTGATGGATTTCTACAACATGTCAGTACTAAAGCATGTTGAGTAAACTATATATATATATATATCACTCAGCAGAATGTAATGTGAATATTCATGCATTTATTTATAGCCTTCTTACATAAAGCCTTAGAACAATATATGTACATACACACACACATATGTATAACATACTGCAATACAAAATACCATGCATTAAATCATTGACTGTTTATGCACTGATGGATGCTGATATTTAGTTCCATTTGATTGTTTTTTTTTGTGGACTTTTTGTTACTTATTAATTATTATGATGATAGAAGAGGAGGGTTTGACCTATAAAAGGTTCACACTTTGGTTACAACTAAAGATCTTATGTTGTCACAATTTCTAAAAATGCAGGCATGACTATTTTTTTTCTGTTGCATAGGTGCATGAAAGCTTGCTTGGAAATCACTTTCACATGTTCCTGTATATAATGCTGATATCCTCATCTTTTGTTATTTAGTTTGAAGACGCAACTGCATACAAAAATAAAGTGATCACTACGGGCTTGCCTGCATCACCAGGGGCTGCAGTTGGTCAAGTTGTATTCACTACTGATGATGCTGAAACATGGCATGCCCAAGGAAAGACTGTTATTTTGGTAAGTTAGTATCCCTTATTGCAAAAGATATGAAGAGGAAGATGTGCTGCCTTTAACTCTAGGCTGGCGGTCTTTAGCAACTTTGCACTGCTGGAGCAATCTTTTTGATCTTTTATATGCTCTATTGATAGTTATGAGGGTGTATGCTATCAATTGTTTAGAAATGCATGAGAAAAGTACCTAATGTAATGTAACATCAAAAGTTTCTTTTAGTTGATGAAGAACAAAAACAACACTTTAGCTAAAATTTCTCTGTCTATTGAGTATACCATAATTAGCTAGGAATGAAATTCTTTCCTACTATAATCTTCTAATATGTTTCATAGCTGTTGCACTTTGTAGTTATCAAAATGAACACATATGCCACAATGGCACAACAATTACCATTTTCCCAGCTATCTTGTATCCTAGTCAACACTTTATAGGTCCATGGCTTTATGTTGTTGAAGATGCATTGTTTTTATGTGAATTTTTAATAGTTGAATGGACTTACATGTCCTAATTTGTTTTATCTTTCTATTCCACCTGTGAAGCTGAATTCCTATAGTCTGTAAATCATTAGTTCTTTCCATTACTTTCCTTCACAAAAGGCTAATTATTACTTTAAAGGCTCATCTGTTTAATTACTCATTGGTAATTGGGGAAGGGAGTAGGGCATTCATCGAGTATAGGGTAATCAAGGGGGAAAAACAAAAGGAATGATCAATTATTGTCTTATTCTTGTCAAATTTTTATTATATTCAAAAAGTAATAGAGCATGTAATTTGGAATTATCATCTTAAGCATCTTTGCATTCTTTTCTTAGACTTCAACCTTGCCAAGCTTGTTGTCCTTTTTTTTTGCTACTACCATGTGTTGCAACATTGATTTACCATAAAACTGTCCTAGATATAGATTCTTGCACTTTCCCTGAAGTTTGGGTTGTTTTCCACTTTTTAAACTATATGGTATGAAATTTTGAAATAGTATTGAACCTTTCTTTAACTATTCATTACACCAAGTCTTCTTGATTAATTGATTTACTTCATCGTAATGTGTGTATGGGATTGATGACCTCATTGTAATGTGTGTGGGATTGATGACTCTCCAACTCCACCTTGGAATAGTTGTCATGACTTCACCTCATGACTCCCCAGGTTTTGGCAAACTGATCAAAATATTTTCCTGAGTTTGTGATATACCACATTAATGTCTATGAAGAAACCTGTCCCTAATAAGCCTATCCTAAAATGAATGAGCAAAAGAACATTGATGAGAGAAGAATATCACAATCTTGTGATAGCTCTGGTGTTTTTTTATGCATTGATAACATTTTATGAAGTTATTTATATTTTGATTTATCTTATGAACTGAAACTACATCAATCACCTATTTTGTGCTTGTCTGCTATGAAGGTTTTGTTTTTTTCAGTATCTATGTTGATCTTTACATATCATATATTAATTGCCTTTGATTATTTACTTTCTAGTTTATGCAACAACTATTCCTTGGTCCGCAGCCTGCTTTCTTTATGATTACAAGGGCAGATGGATTATCATTTTTATAGTATTATGATCCCTTGATTTAGAACATTCATATTCCATAGCAGGAATCCTCTGTAGGAAGATCACACATTGTTTACCTTGTCGTTTTTTATTATTGCAACATCTTCTAACTTACCAATCCCTTTCATGTTGCTCTTTCACCTGCTTTTGAGAATGTTTGCTATTTTGGCCATTGAAGACCTGCTTCCTTGTTGCCTTTCAAGTGGATACTTATGCTATAAATATGATTCACTCTCCTCCCACTTAAATTCTTCTACTTTTTCTAATATTGATTCTCCTCTAGTCAATTCCCTCATCCCCATTGCCATTGCTACTTTATCGTGGCCCTTCGACCCAATTTCCTATCATAATATAATATCATGACATGTTCATACTTCAAGTTCCTAATTATGGATTCCTTCTATGCATATGCTTAGACATTTCATTTATCCATTTATTCACATCAAGAACCTTGATTTTATTCTATGGTAGCCTAGCAACCATAATATTCACAATAAAAAACAACCATGTCACCTTGTTATTCTTGTATTTTCCAAGGAACTTATCGACTGAAAACAGGTGTGATGACTTTAATAAGCAATATGTATATTTGCTTCTGCTTCACTAAAATATGTCACTGACAGTAGACATACTTTCTGTATTATGGTCAAGATGACCATTGTGCATCCATTCTTACCACCTTTTGGTCACCTTAGAATTAGTTTCATGCAACGAGTTCTGAGATACAATTAGACTTGGATTTAAAATAAGTAATGGTAGTCCTAAAAGATGACCGAAATGAGGGGAAAGGGCCGAGAGAAGCAACTGTGTAAATAGACTTCATACTTAAATACTTAGTCCTCTTGTAGAGCTAATTTGATGTTTTTTCTATACTATATTTATCTCTAGACGCAGAAAATGCAAAAGGTTCATGAGTGGTAGCTTAGTTAAACCGGAATATATTCAATCTGTGGTGAAAAGTGCAAAAGCTTGTCACATGATGATTAGATAGCTAGCAAGAACTTTGGAGCTAGAGCAATAGCAAAATTACTCTTTTGAAGCAAGTCTAATACCCAAAGAAGGGGACTCCAGCACTAAAGGTTGACCATTTTGACAATAGGCTTCCAAAGATCACCATTTTTATGATAGTATTTGAATGCGACATCCAAAGTTTTAATATTGTCACCTAGAAAATCTCACAAATGTTGGGTGATCAATTCCCAATACCCTAACATCTATGCTACCTAGATACTCATGTCCAGCTTCTAAAATCAATGTTGGATATGTATCTGAAGCAGATATGCATTGGACTAGGAGAGTTATCAATTTTTCCCTTCTTTTTCTAACTATAGCTTTAAGAATTGGCAAGTAGTTAGACTCTGTTTGATGCTCTATAATAGCATTAAAAGTGAGCTTTTCTTCATTTTGGAGATTTGTGAAGAATGCTGGAATTAAAGTAACTTTGTGAAATATCTTTTTTCTTTTTTAAAAAAAACTTTAAGTAATTTTAGGAAGATTGAATAAGAAACATGCAAATTGGAAGACCTTAATAAAAAAAAGATTTTGTGTTATATTTTTAGTTTAAATTATTTTTTCTATGAATTTCTCTCTCTCGTTTTTGCTCAGTACAAGTCGGACATGTGGAAATGTATCTGTATTTGATTCTCACATCTATGCAACACTACTTAATGTCTCTCCCATGAACCCTTATGAAAGTAAGATCCAATCTCAAGTCATTTGTAGATTCATGAGACTTTCCAGCAAGCTAACATGCATATCCATGATGATGATGATCTCTTCACTAACATTGCTTAGGTGGCATAGCTATTAGCTGGTGGTGTTGCTACCATAACGGCTCATCTAAAGTAGCATCTTGAGCAACTTGCTCTTCATGAGATTTTGCTAATAAAGAAAAGTAGCACCATGAGCATTAGTTAGGAACCATGGGGTCACATGCACCTTCGCTACTTTGTGGGATTTGAGTTGCCTTCTTCCTTAGTTGTACTTACTACAATAAAACTTCTTTTTTACTGGATCATATGCAAGTCCAATAGACTTCATCTGAAGTTTCAGCTCACCCATGGCATGTCTCTTCTAGGTCCCACTTGCTATTGTAATTTGTGGATGGTCTACCTTACCCAATCCTGTCATTCTTTCATAGTTTCCCGTTTGTTTATGAGGTGCACTTTTTTCAGACTCATCAGTTTCTAGGTTACTTCTTTGCACCCTCTTTGCTATCTCTATCAGCAAATTTCTCACTTCCTTCTGTTCATGTTGTCATCCTATCGGCACTCTATGCCAAAACTATGCTGATTGGGCTGGTCATCCTATTGATAGTATTAAATTATAATTTTAAAGAAAATTTGTAATCTTGGTGCCAGACCCTATATCAGCATCATATTAGTGATGCATGCGCGGAAGAGAAGTTGGTTCAGCATACCAAGACTTGGCATGCTTTTTGTACTGAGCCTCTATTAGGTGCCAATATGGTATACCTGGTATAGGGCAGTATGTACTCGAAGACAAACCTTGGTTTCAAGTACTAGTTTCAGTGCATCGGTACCCTATTATTACACCCTATACAGAGCGCTGATATAGTACATCTCTTTGTATTAACACTTGGCATAGGGGGTTATTGGGTACTGTTTCTCTATTGTCTAGCATGTTTGATATAGATTAGTAGTGAATAATACCTTTTGATAAATGATTTGGCAAATGAACCATGAAAGAATGCATTTATCATGCCACAATGACTACACACTTTTGACACAGAAATATGATCTCTTGGTTAAATGTCACATTGATTGCCTCATAGGCTCATAAATATCTAATGACTGACCTATTAAATGAAATAATGTATATTATGCGTTATTTCATGTGTATAAGACTTGCATATCAATTTTTTTATTCTAGTTTAAGCGTATATGCTCTATGAATTATTTTTGGAAATCAGATTTTTGCTTTTAAGGAATTTGATTTTTGGTGTCTTTATATTGAACTCAAATGGGGGGTTGTACTTTATTTGCATGTTAAATAAGTGAATTTTTTTTTCATTTACTTAATGATATTCATGTAAACAAATTTGTATGTCCATCTATTTTTCCATTAGCAGTGTTTCTTCTCTCTAACTTTCCCCACCTAAATGGTGGAAACACCAAGAAAAGGCATTTAAAAAGCTTCCTGATGGTACTGGTGGTTTGGAATCAGTTTTGGCCCATTCTTCCCAGATCAAAAGTTGTCCTTATAGTTTGGTCCAATTCATTCAAATCAAAGTGCATGGCTTTTGCCTGATAGGGGACTAGAAAGCCAAAATTCAAATTCTTGGACAAAATAAAACAAGATTAGTTATTACACTTCCTTCTACCTAGTTATTCTATTGCTTTATTGTATCTACTATACTAAATTGATTTTGCATATTTTGATAATGATACATATTATCTCAGACTTTTAGTTTCTTTTAAGCACAGTTCTACACCTACGACTTGATATCAATTCAAGGGAAGCTGTAATGGTGTTCTTGGCACATAAGTTATTTTAAGAAAGATGGATCACCAAATGTCCTCATTATTCTCTCATTTTTAACACTTAATTACATATTGGATATGCGAAGGTGAGGACAGAGACTAGCCCAGAGGATGTCGGTGGCATGCACGCAGCTGTTGGGATTTTGACAGCAAGAGGTGGCATGACTTCTCATGCAGCTGTTGTAGCACGTGGATGGGGAAAATGTTGTGTATCTGGCTGCTCTGATATCCGAGTGAATGATGCAAACAAGGTAATTTGGCTTAATTTTCTATGAGCACATCTATGGATGACTGTTTTGTACATCTATATTAAGAAGCAATTATACCAGTCCTGGTCGAGTCCTCAACAGCAGTCTCCAGGGGACCTAAATATAGCACATGTAAATAACTGATCATTTTTAGGTATCTATGAAGGCTCAACATTATTTGTAATCACAATGAACATTTAAATTATTATAGTTATTTTTATTTTAGAGCCAATGATCAATTCAAGTATTGTAGGTTTTGTACAATTCTTAAGGACTGGTTATATGAGAATATATAAGAAAGGATTGATCATATAGTTCTTTATTGTTGCATCTTTGCCATCTAGGTCTTTGTTGTTGGAGACAAAGTGATACAGGAAGGTGACTGGCTATCATTGAATGGATCAACTGGAGAAGTAATCATGGGGAAACAGCCACTTTCTCCGCCAGCTCTTAGCGGTGACTTGGAAACCTTCATGGGTTGGGTTGACGAAATAAGGCAACTTAAGGTACAAATTCCCTACAAAAGCTTGCTAGTACTTATATGCATGCCACTGGAATTTTGAAACAATCTTTGTCTTATGGATTAGAAAGAAAAAATTTGTTACAAGTTCTGTTTTCACTCATTCTGTTCAGCTGTCCAAAATCACCCATTCTAGTTATACATGCACTTGCTTGTCGATGGGGTTTGCCCGGTTCATGGAAGTGAAGGCTCCATGCATGATTAAGATAGGACAATACTTATTTCTTGTCTTCTCTATGCTCCAAGTGATTCATTTTATTATGATCATAATTCTTATGGGAAATGACTGTCATGCTAGGTCATGGCAAATGCAGACACACCAGCAGATGCACTGACAGCAAGAAATAATGGTGCACAAGGGATTGGACTCTGTAGGACAGAGCACATGGTGAGTTGAACATGGTCTTTTACTTCTTAATTTTAGAGTGTTTTTAGAAAATCCTCAGATTCAATGAAACTAGTCTCATGCAGAGGCAAAGAAAATAAGACAATGCATTGACCATCTTATTAACTATATCGACCTCCTAGGCAGTTTTGAGGCAGTTCACTCTTCCACATGAAAATGACATTATTTTTGGGTCCACTAGTGCATAGATGGGATAGAGCTAATAGTATGTATTCATGGAATTTTCTATTTTGTTATAATATAGCATTTAAATCAATAGCAAAGCACTAAGCACTTCTAATTTTAAAATTTTATGAAGCTATGGTTACAAATTTTCCTGAATATGCGTTTGGTGTCACAGTTCTTTGCTTCAGATGAAAGGATAAAGGCTATGAGACAGATGATAATGGCTGGAAATCTTGAACAGAGGCAACGAGCATTAGATCTCCTCTTGCCATATCAGAGATCTGACTTTGAAGGCATATTTCGTGCTATGGATGGTAAGATGATTTATCCTCAGCCAAACAATAAATCACACAATGAATGGCTTAAAATTTCATGTTTTAGTGTTTTTTCACACATCATGCATAATCATTGCCAAGCTCATTTGGTATCCTGTGATTTAATGACAATAAAGAAAAATGTTTGCATATCATGGTCTGTCTTGGATCAGGCATCAGTTTGTTACTTTATGTGACAGGCATTGATGTTTCTCTGTGATTATAACTAATCAAATGTGCCATCCTCATCTCAAGTAATCATTGTACAGTATCTGTTTATTCATGTGAATAGATATAAATCCCATGTAAATCCCAGAAACTTCTGGTAATCACATCAGGGAAGGTCATGCAACAGATGCAATATCCATCCATCATCTCCCACCCATCCCCCTACTTTTTTGCTGTTTTTCTTGCTTATATGAGGTTAAAAGCTCATTTGATCCACACATAGATTCATGCTACGTGATCAACTCTATCTCAGTGATTATTTGGTATTGGAGTTCCAGTGAGAGCATTTACATCATTGCTTATTTCTAAACTATTAAATTTCAGGACTGCCGGTGACTATCCGGCTATTAGACCCTCCACTACATGAGTTTCTGCCAGATGGTCGCATTGAGGACATTGTGGGTCAACTGTCTTTGGACACTGGCATGAAAGAAGAGGAAGTGTTTGCAAGAGTTGAAAAGCTATCTGAAGTAAATCCCATGCTTGGTTTCCGTGGCTGCAGGTTGGTTCATTGCTTTGTTTGTAAAATTTATGCATTGTTACTAATTGTGATCTGGCTGTGGGTCTCTTTTTCTTTCTTTTGGTTGCACATACCATTGATAGTTAAGTTTCTGCCATATCATTACATTGATTCCTGATTCTTCTTCATAATTGTCTTTTTGCTTGTCTGTTTCTGGCACCATTTCACTAGTATTTGCACATTAGTATTATTTGAATGATCACATTTAAGTTTGTTTCTGCAGCATTTTAATCATTTTCTACAGGAAAATCTGTTTACCTTTAAATATATGCTATGTTACATTCTCAGCATGCTCTTGTGATATTAGGCTTGGAATATCAAACCCAGAATTGACCGAAATGCAAGCACGTGCTATCTTTGAAGCTGCAATCTCCATGAGCAATCAGGGTGTCAAAGTTCTTCCAGAGATAATGGTACCTCTCGTTGGAACACCTCAGGCAAGCCCTTTTTCTTTTTCCTGTCATTTGGAATGTTCTTTAAAGTAAGTGGTCATACGTTTCCATCTGGTCATTCACTTTTTAAAAACTAGCAGGCTTTATAATCCATAATTTAAAAAAAAAAAAAAAAAAATTTGAAGAAAGGGAGGACCATGCTACCAAATAATTTTAGAGTACTTTCAGAAATGATCTGAATCTTCTGGAATCTTGATTTTTTTATGTTCAAGGAAATAATAACTGCCAAAATTTGAAACTGATTATCTCTTTTAGTTTTATGAAACAAACTCTTATAATCTTATTGATATGATATGCCTCCATTTTGCAAAACTCAGGTGACTTCAATCATTTTAAAGCTAAATAACTATTTGTCAGTTTAGTATCACCCTATTTTGAAAAGAATGAGAAATTTTAGGAGCAGTATGAAACCATTTTTTTAACTTTGTCAAAATTTTCCCATTTGAAGTCACCCTAATCCATTTTATGCCTAGCTTTTACTCTCATTCCAATAATCTCCTTCCATATTCTAAAACCGTTTCCTGTTATAAGGTGATAAAAGAAATTACAGTATTCTTCATGATTTTCCATTCGATAATTCTTTGTTTCATATTATTTCTCTACTGTTTGTCAGACATAATTTGGTGTATTTTAAGACACTGCATGGGTTTCTCATGTGCTTGTGTTGTGTTATATGCGGCGCACTCAATTTTGCAAGTCTCAGCTTTTAAAATTTTGGATTGGCAGGAATTAGGACATCAAGTGAGTCTGATACGAAAAGTTGCTGATAAAGTCTTCTCTGATATGGGCACCTTGATAAGCTACAAGGTCGGGACTATGATTGAAGTTCCTAGGGCTGTCCTTGTTGCAGATGAGGTCAGTTATGGAACTATATGTTGTCTATTTATGACACCAATCTGTATAATTTACAAATAAGGATTTCAATGGTCAGAGACAATGGTCAGAGACAAGCTTTCATTTAAACCTCTTCAAGTGGCATACATGGACTATAGATGCCTCTATGAAACATACATGTGATGTCGTATCTTCTTTTGTTTCCTTGTTCCTCACTGCATTTCTGATTTGTTATTGGCAGATCGCAGAGCAGGCAGAGTTCTTTTCTTTTGGAACAAACGATCTTACTCAAATGACATTCGGTTACAGTAGAGATGATGTTGGCAAGTTTCTTCCCGTCTACTTATCCAATGGTATCCTCCAAAATGATCCGTTTGAGGTAAGAGTGTAGCAAGTGTTTCCTTATGAATTCCATATACATAGGCTTTATAAAATCTACATTACTGGATAATTAGATTAAACTATCCATATGTGTTGGATACTGTGTCTTCTGTTATAGGACAGTTAGAAATATAGGAGGAACTATGCTATTGAGAATTGACACTCCATTTTGTCCTGCAATTCCCTCCTTTCCCTTGCTGCAATATAATTGTGACTTTGCTTTTTTGGCATGTTATATATTTTATAAAGTTGAGCTACGTTGGGATTTTTTTTTTTTTTTGGAATAAAGAATCTTATTTACATCAACAAAGAGAATAAGGGATCTTATTTTTTCGGTAGGAAAATTAGTGTCAAATCTGTGAGGGCTCAGTGTTTGGGGAACATAAATGGATTTTGTGGTGGAGTAATTAATTTTTGACTTAAATTTACAGCACACAGGCTGGACTGGTCTCATCCCAGTAGTTATTAAAACTTCAAAGGTTTCGAGATGGCTATAATCATGTTATTGGAAATCATATAACCAGTAAAAGCTCTTAGTTGTGAGGCCTTCATAAGAAAGCCTAAATTCGACATTTGGCTTTTGTATTGTTCATATTTCAGTTTGGTTGAACTACAGTTTTGTTGCATTTAATCTTTGCAAGACTTTTGTTTGATCTTATTAAAAACCATTATATTATACTGCTAATCTGCAATGCACTTTACAATGTCATGGAAGGACTTTATGAAACGAAAAGTTAAGAAATATAGACTAATCTTATCAATTAGTTCGCAAGAAATCTTTTAAAAGCTTAACATATCTAGAACATTAACTGTTTCTCTCTGATTTGCTCCATTTTCTCAATATTTCTAAACCCTTGGCCCACCCAAGACATGTTGTTTCCTTCAAATTTATGCTTAAAATTTAATGTTCACTCCAAGTTAAGACTTAACCTTTTTCTATCCTGCAGTACTTATGACACTAGTTTATTTGTTTGTGAAATTTCAGGTTCTTGATAAGAAAGGAGTGGGCCAGCTGATTAAAATTGCCATAGAAAGAGGACGGAGAGCGAGGCCTGACTTAAAGGTAAGTGATTTATGAGTGTGTTTTGGATCTTCATAGATTTCTATAATGAAAGAAGAAGAAGTTCTGCATGGATATGAGTGTTGGGTTGGTAAAACAGGTTGGCATCTGTGGTGAACATGGTGGAGAGCCTTCTTCAGTTGCATTTTTCGCAGAAGCTGGACTGGACTATGTCTCATGCTCCCCTTTCAGGTCTCTTCTCGCATCATCATCTTTTGCAATTTCAAAAGGTTGCATTGTTTATTCATCATCCTTTTAGATTATTTATTCATGAGCCTGTGAATCATTCTATGATATTAATTAGCAGGATTAGGAGACAGTTTATGAACCATTTGTTGAAATAAGTATCTTTAGCACTTCCTTATAAAGAGATGGAGCAAACATGAGACATTGAGACAGAAGACATCTGGATCAAATGATGTTAAAAAAGATCTATTGAAAAAAGATAGACAATCTATTCGCTTTGGATTCCATTCTTTCTACTGGTAGGAAATTAAATGAGGCAGGACAACATGATTTGTGACTCAAGTAAAACAATTGTTGTATGTGTTTTCTGTGTCAGTTGATAGGTAAAAATAGAATCAAGAAGAGATACAGCTATTCACCCTAATAAGTACAAAGCAAATTTTCCAAGATTCCAGTTTATTTGTATTGTGATTATAAATTTTAGTTAAATGTTCCTACCAAGACTACTACAAATTGCAGCCGGCCCTAGGAGATATCAGAAATTTTAGACATGATATCTCGGAGATGGAATAGCCCTTCTACATCTGCTTTGGGTAATTATTCTTAAAATAAATTTTAATTACCTTGTTTTCTGAGACCAAGCCCCTTTTCTTCACTCTAATCAATATTTCAATATAATTTTAAAAAGCCCACTGAAATTGGGTTATATTGACATGGCATGATTGTGTGGACTGGAGAAATGTAATGTTTGTATAAAATATTGGTTCTCCCACCATGATTTTTTTCCCATAAAAAAGAGTTCTTTCAACTGTGCAAACTCATGAAAACAATCATCAACATTTGATACCAGTCATTTGATTACCTTCCTTACAATTCATTTCATTTAACTCTTTTCTTTCTTTCCTCAGGGTTCCAATTGCTAGGCTAGCAGCAGCTCAAGTGGCACTTTCAAGGGACTCCAAGGCATAAACATAGACAAACAACATCAGATTAACATCTGAAAACTTGTGCAAGCACAGAATATGTACTGCAAAAAACAGCAAAAAGTGCTTCCCAATAACTAAATCCTAGTTGTGTTAACAAGAAACTTATGTTAAACCTAAGTGGAAAATAAATTTGGTGTATGACATGTGATGCCAGATCTTTTCTGTTTTGGTCCTGCATGCAGAGATGAATGTTGGTCATGATGTCATGTAATCTCATGGAATCTCAATATGTGCCTGTTTGTTCAGAAACAGGACTGATTAGAATATTGTGGAAATCATCAACTTCTGTTAAGACAATGTTACCGAATGTCGGTATCCACGAATATTGCAGGGTGATGATTCAGGATTTGTAGAAGTAGACTGAGGGTGGTGTGTAAATCTTACACCCATTTCAATTTATTTATTGAAGTGAGCAATAGGTCATCCCAAATCTCTATCTTAAAATAGTTGATGCTTCATTTTTCAAGAACAAAATCCATTATCAGCAATAATTTGCTAGTGACAAAGATTGGCTCATCCCTGCAAATCTTTCTTTTCTTCCAAACATTAGCTGACCACCATCATCTGTTCACATCTTATTGACACTGATCAATCTTGGCCAGGTCATGCTGACTCCATGGTAAAATGGATTAATTCTTCTTTTCTTTTCCTCTTTTTTGGGAATTAGGGAGAAGCGTTAGGAACCCCCCTACCTTAGAACTTTATTGAAATAAATGGTAGTGAAATGCAGAGAAAGCATTGTCACAGGCCTGACTTTTCTCACACCAAGGCCGTGCGACTCCCTGTTTGTCACCAGCACAATGGAGCTACAGCCTACGGCAACTAGCCCAAAATCAAGGTAAAGTCAATCGAAATGCACCAAAATAGGCAACAAGGCATGCACCCTGGCGGGCAATAGGAACATCTTAATTGATAATTGAAACGTTACAAGCCTATGCAGCCATCATTCAAACTACAATTACAAGGATACAAAGGTAGAGGAAGCAACAATGAACCCCGCAAGGATCTAGTAGGAAACTAGCCCACTGAATTATTCTCGTCCACTCTTCGTACAGTACTCCAACAATGAGGTATCGTCTCATATCTCATCCCGAGGGTTCCAATGTATCGAGGAGCATTTTACTTTGTTGGTCTTCACTTGAACCCTTGACACATGAAAACACCTCGAAATCTAAACAGAACAAGGCAGTTCTTATCACAAAAAAAGAAAAGAGAAAAGAAAAATATAGAACCATGCAGTCATCAAGTAGTGGTGGCATCAATAAGCAAAGAAAACTTCTCAATGATTCAAAGTGGGCCTTAGCAATATTCCTGGAACACAAGGTCTCTCATTCAGAAAGGACCTTCAGAGACTTTTACAGAACCTGAACCAGCACCACTTTTTTTTTTTTTTTTTTTTCAGGATCACTCTGGGATTCCTTTCTCTTCTTAAAGGAGGAATACATTAATCATATCATACACTGACCTCTTAATTTCCACAATTAGATGTCTCAATAGTATGAGTAGTTTCCAAGAAGTTATATTCCTTGATATGTCTTGAGTGGGTCCTGAACCCTGCTGTTGATGATTTTCTGAACCTTTTGCTTTCTCTCCTGTTCCAAAATTTTATCAGAAAATATTGCCACCTTTTCTCTCTTCCTATATTTTAGTGCCAAAGTTATGTAAATATATCAACAAGAACCTCTTTCCCCCTGCTCAGTTTATTTAATTTTTCACTCCACTGTAAATATACACCCAAGCGCTTGCAAACTGATGAACAAATCTACAAGTTTCAAAGCAAATCAGAGTTCAAGCTATGATTTGAAGAGGAAGTGCAGATTAATTTGCATCCCCCCTTGCGACTCAATTAATTACATCACACTCATGGTGCTAAAGCCTCAATATTATTCTGCCTAATGCTTGAGATCATTTTGTTGCATGCTTAAATTACAATTACTGCAGCTTCTGTTCAGACTAGATCGAACAACTGCAACATTGAAATGCTGGCTAGCAGCTGCATTGCCACTTCATTTGAATCCAAATGGTAACTGCAGGCAACTAAATGAGATGATGAAAATATTAAGCTGGTTATCATGCTATCTATTAGCTTGGAAATTTAATATTGTTAAAGTGTGATCATTGTTCATCATCACTGCATGATTCATCCACCTAATCATGCAAAATTAATCTCTATGCGGTTGATTTAGTTATGGAAAAAGTGCAGTCAGTCAGCAATTGGAGTCTTCAGTCATTAGGGAGGCTTATACTCTGCAAGGTAACATGCTGTTCTCTATTTCATGTGAAGCTAAATAACAGCAAGAGAAAGCAAGGTCTAAAGACCATCAATTGTGCTTGATCACTTGGCTCGAATCTTAACCCTTGATCATATAGTGAATTTAAGTAATTTAGGTTTAGATTAAGGTATCTGACCTAATTTGATATGGACGGATCTAAGCCATATCTGGATCAAAATCTTGAATACCCAATTTAAGCCATGACATATTATCAAAATAAAATAAAATAAACTATGATGTCAAATTCAAATGATTGAGTTTGCGTAAGGTGTTTAATTAAGATTTTGGTTCAAAAGGTCACGGGTTTAAACTCTATTCTCTACAAATTATTTTGGTATTTAAAATTTAAAATTTATTTTAGTTATTTTTTTAAACAAATATCTAACATAAAAATTGATGCTAGGTAAGCAGATAAAAAATAGCGCTACAATCCTTTTTTATTCGGAATGTGATTTAATTTAATTTAGTTTTTAAAAAAGAGAGAAAAAAAAAGAGCATACAAGAAAAGAAAGAAAAAAGTATTAAAAAAAATAATGATAAAGAAAAAGAAAAAAAAGGCTCATACAAAGCGGAAAAAAAAACTGTGCAAAAAATAAGAGATACATAAAAAAAAATAAAAAATAAAAAATTCCGTCACAGTTAGCTGAATAAGTAGGTAACTTGAGTTATGAACATATAACAAGAAAAGAAGAAGTAGTCCAGCTTATAAGAACATATCACGTTTCGTTTCCATTCAACGTAAGATTAAATTTTGGATATCATAAAGAAATAATGAGTATGGGCTGCACAATTGGAGAGAGAAAAAAAAAAAAGCTAATAAAAAAATTAAAAAAAAAAAAAGGCCGGACTCTAAGAAGTTTATCGAGAAGAAGGAAAACACCTGGAACGGTAACGCCTAACCCCATCCATCCTTTTGCTTCCTCCCCAAACCCCGCCTCCTCGTCCTCCATATCTCATAGGCCTCACGCGTAAAACGTCATAACGCCTCTTCTCCAAATGATTCTCCTCACTCCTAAAACTTTCTTGCTGCTCTCTCCGCCCCTTGGTGTGGCTTCAACCAGATTTTGATCAAATCCGTCCTCTGATTCTCCTCCCATGGTCTCGTGTGGGAAGGGAGAGGAAACCAAAAGAAGAAACCAGATCAAAGGCCTTGGAAGATGGCTAGAGGATTCATCATGCTTCATGTTATCTGACCATTTCTGGCGTTCTTGCCTCAAGTTCAAAGTGCCGACCGAAAAATCCCATTCAGGGGCAAAGTGATGTACACTGCGATCCCTCTTATCGTTTTTCTGGTTTGCAGTTATTCTTGCATCAAACTGTGGAACTGTCATGAAGCTAGGAATCACTCCAATTGTGACTTCTGGACTGGTTATGCGACCCTTGGTTGGATCAAAGATCATTGAAGTAGGCAATAGCATTCGAGGATCGTGCTCAACTCTCTCGGCCACCAACTTTTGCACGTATTAAGAGAAATTTTAAACTTTTCTTTTAATACCATCAATGTTCATCAACTTTCACACGTTCAAATCAATTCTAATACTATTTATAATATCTTAAGTCCACCTCCTAATCTAATTAACTTGTTAGCATCCACAGATAACCTACCTGCTCGTTTTTGGGTAATACATATTGCCACCAACAGATGTGAAAACATTCTCTATTTAGCCCAAGAACCATGAACAGTGGGCGTGATGCTGAATTTGAAGGTGCTGTGATTGCTTTATTCCATCTACTGATAACTCGAACACATAAGTTATCATACAAGAGGTGGTCTGGCTTGCTGCATTGCAGCACCATCAAGCTTGTCAGAAGACATGGCTGCAAAGCCATTCCATGCAGTTTTCTACGAAGTGTTCATGCTTTCAGCTTGTGCACTTGTGCTCAAAGACTTGGATAGAAGTCTTTGGATCATCAGCAAGAGATGTGGCCAAGCAGTTTAAGGAACAGCAAATGGTGACGCCTGGCCATCAGGAGTCAAATTTATAGAAGGAAATGCGCATTGACGGCTGATTTCATGGGGGCCATTAGTTTTGGAACGGGCATCCTGCTTGCCGTAACAATGATATATATCAGTACTTTGAAACATCCAAGGAGAGAGAGAGAGGCAGTGAGCTTGGCTTTTTTAGGCCTTTGATCCCAATACTTTGTGCTTGAGATACGTCAAACCTTCGTAAGCGTCGTCACAGGTTTGATTAGCTAAGAAAGATGTAAACCTGTGCTCAATCAATAAAGCATTGCTTTAAAATTAAATTTATTAAATATTATATTACTTCAAAATTAAATATATTTAAATGAAATATTGCTTCAAAATCAAATACACTTATATAAAGCATTGCTCGAAAATGAAATTAAGCTAATGTAGCACTTCTCTAAAATTAAGTTCAGCATAAATAAAACATTGCTTCAAAATTAAGTTCAACCAATGGAGTATTGCTTCAAAATCAAATGCAACTAATTGAAGCATTGCTCTAAAATCAAATACACTCATATGAAGCATTATTTTAAAAATCAAATTAAATTAATAAATATCATATTGATGATCACTGCATATTTATGATTAAGCAATTTTGCATACCATAAAAATTTAAGATCATTGATTATGTAATATCAAAGCTATCTTTGTCATAATTACAATTATTATGATAATTTATCACTATTTCATATCATTTATTATTATAATATTTAGATTAAATAATAATGATATTTTTTATAATAGTATATTATATTATGCAACGGTATAACATTGTATTGTATTATTATAATATAGTCCTATAATATTAAATTATATTTATTAATAAAAAACAATATCAATCATTCTTATTCTAAGAATAAAAAGTATTTTGATGTTGAAATCTTAGTCCTAGATCACTACCCGCATTATTTTGGATCTTTATCTTCAAGGACGAATATGAGATTAGTGGGTTAAATAGTGATTATACAGGTAGATCACCATTACATAGAGTCATCAGAATGCAACCAAATATGATAATCTCATCATCTTTATACGAATCACTAATGATCCCGAGGGGATTGGCCAAGAAACATCCTTCATATTTTTACAACAACATTTGTAAATTTTTTCTTTGATTGAGCTGCGGTATATTTTCAGATGTTGCAGCAGACTAAGTTGCAAATGCTGAACGGACTTTGTTAGTGGATCAAGACTTGAAGATTGATATTTCCTAAGAAAGCCTACAGATCTTGTATTTTGATACATCCAGCATTAGTTAGGAACCTTAGTTTTTTAAAGGTACGATTATAATAATCTGAGATATGGTTTTGTAATACAAAATATGAACCCAAATATTCAAGTGGGACCGGACCAACTTGTCCAATCTACTGGCTTGGATGAATCACTGGTCCGCCATGGCTTTGAATTGCCGTGACAGATTATTTTTCATGTTATCTATCATAATTTTTAGATTAAATTATAATGTTATTTATTACTAATGGATAAATTATAAATTAATAATAATTTATACTATATTATAAAGATTTAAAAATAATAATAGAGATTTAGAATCAAAACATAGTGACCCAATCATCTGTATCAAGATCATTGGTAATTTTAAATGGGTTAACCCATATTAAATGCTTAGGTGGATTTGGATTTATCGCATTTTTTTTACAACAACTTTTGCAAAATTATCCTCAGATTGAACCATGGCATATTTTGAGACAGTAAATGTTGAAAGGACTTTGATGGCAGATAGTTAGGAACCTCAATTTGGTTTTGCGATGCAATATAATATCCCCTTACATGAATAGTCTCGTAGCGAATGAAAAAAGATTGGTTCGAAGAGTTATAATACAACTTCATTTACTATCAATTAACTTGCATTAATTAGGCCAGTAAGTTAGCTTGAAACCTTATAAATGATATCAGAGTTGGCTCAAATAGGAAGAAGTTGGTGGGCAAGATTGCCATGGCTTTGAATTATCCCAATGAATCAAGGAGGGTAAACATTACTGCTATGCAGTTTTAACACAAAGGAAGGTTATTTCCTGTCAGATAACATAAAAGAGAATCATTTAATGTGAACCAGCCCAGGCCCAGCCAGACATTCGAAGGTGAAACCACCTTGGCTGGGTCCCAAGCTCGCTTGTTCACTGGCCCCAATCCATTGATTATTCTCCGTTTGTATCATCATGTAGACCCCAGTTTGATTGAGATTCATCGGTCTTCGATCCGACATTGGTCCCTAAATTCTTAGATTAATCCTTCAAGTGGTCCCAATCACTTCATACCCTCACCATAAAGCACTCTACATACTAAACCTTCATCTACCATTCATTCTTCTCACAATCCTTGCGCTGAAAGAGTTTATTACCAAGAGATTAAAAGGAGGAGAAGGGAGGAGGAAAGGAGGACAGGAAAACAACTCTGGCACATGGTGAGATTCCAAGCCGTCCATCCGTTTGTCATCTTCCTTCTCTCCTGCCATGAACACCCCAGAATCCATTTGGATGGCACTGCTGTCCTCTTTTCCAGGATGATTAGTTTATGATAACAATCACATCAAATTTTTTTTATCAATTCTTGGGATCAATGAGAGCCCACGCAAGCATGGCATCTTTAAAAGAACCACTCCCACATTCCTCAACTTTTGACGTTGGCTTGGGCCCTCTTGCAAATCAAACAAATATTAGAACTCTCATGTTGTCTTTTCTGATGCCTCCACACCTAACAGTAAACCTTTTATGACTCTGAATCTTATTTATAAATTGAAGCCCATAAAATGATTAAGAGAGAGGTATGTACGTTTATGTATGTATAAAATAGCCTTCAACGGATTATATATACCGTGGATTAAGCAAGCAATCTCATCATATTGTGGTGAACTTAACCCCTAAGGAAGTTTCTTTATCAATGAGGTCAATCCCTTGTAGTTGAGATAAGATTTCTTTCTTAGGATTAGGATTAGGAATGAGGGAAGTTAAATTGGGATTTCGTGTACTTCCCGTCATATCACTCATCTAATTTGTCCCTATCTGATTCATATCTGAGACCGTTTCATTGGCAGTGCAGTGCAGTAGTCACACCTAAGTTATGCCCACTGGGGCAAGGGTCTACGTCTCTCTCTCTCTCTCTCTCTCTCTCTCTCTCTCTCTCTCTCTCTCTAAATTCATGGCCAACCCTGATATTTGAGATAAGACTAAGGTTATAGTTTTTGAATGCAAAGGGTTGTGATCAGAATTTGAATATCTCATTTTAGATTCTATCTGTCAAACTTTGTGGAAGAGAGGAGGATATCAGTAGTCAATAGATATGAAAAAATATGGTCAAAATTTTTGATATATATTTAATGAGTATCTACATAGTTTTTTAAACTAAATGGACTCTATTTAAAAAATCTCTACTCATCTCTTATCCACATCCCTAAAAAAATGGACTTTTTTTTTTTTTTTTGCATAATCCAGCCATCTAAATTCCAAATAATTCCAAACTATGTTCCTCAAATCATGATTAACCACACCACCTGCAGTCTACCATACTTTGAAATGCATCTAACCATGCATGTAAAACCTAGTTAGCACTAGGATTAATGTTTTGATTAATGATCATTGTGCCGATCTATGAGTACCTATTCATAGTGACTGATTGTATGCATGGTATGAACCAGATTAATCCGAATCATTCCATGCGGATCCAAACTGTCTAAGACCAAATGGTTACAAGGAAAAGAGATGTTATTCTATCACGATATAAGAAACATATCATATTATATATCATACCGAATCAATAATTAATTTATTAGGATGAGTGTGCCACAGGTGGTCAGCAACAACCAGTCAGAATTGTACACAGCTTCTTTTCTATGGACGGGTATCTGTTGCTTCTATTCATCTATTCGGTCAACTACAGGCTCAGAACTGAATCCTATTATCCTAGATGACCTCATCCATTCTAGAGCAATGGGCCTTTCATTGGAGATAGGGTCCTTGTTGCTAATGCTATGCCCATTGCATCTACTACATCCATAGTTCCATGGATGGATGAATGAATGAACGGTATGTAAACTTTGTGCATATAATCGAGTGCCAATAAAAATAAAAGAAACCATATCGGAATAAGAATCCCAGTTGCATGGTATTTATTCATGGTTTGATGCACTGGAGTAGTTGAGGAAGCCAGTTGTTTGGCCCCTAAAAATAGGCTCTCAACAACATCACCCTTCTGGCCAATAGCCAATGAGAGTCCCTGGCGTTCTTGGGGGGCAGTTGAGGGGAGGAGATTTAATAAATTTATCTCGCTCTACTTCTCATCTCACCACCACGCGTCGTAAGACCATTCCCCAAAAAAAACCAGAAGATTAGTACTCTCTTCTGCTCCCTAACTAAACCAAAACTAATCTTAATCTCTCCCATTTTTTTTTTCTCTCTCCCTCTCTCTCTCTCTCTCTCTCGTCTCATCTCATGTCGTCCTGCGGCGGAGGAAGAAGCAAGAGCTATGGTGTTGGGAAAACCATAGCAAAACTCTTCTCCTTCTCTCAATTGAGAGCATCTCCAACCCACTATTGCCACTCCCACCTCACCTCAATGCTTAGAAAAGTCAAGCTCAAGCTCCGCCACCTTTGCTCGCAGCTCCGGTGGCCTAGACGACGGCCTGCCAAGTGCCGGGTCGTCATTCGGAGGCTTGGCCGGTCAAAGATGAAGGACGAATCAACCGGTGGTGGTGAGGCGTCGACGAGAGTCAACAGCCAGTCAAAACTTGAAGAAGCTGCCAGTCCAATTCGGATCGCCACCTTCAATGCTGCCATGTTTTCGATGGCTCCTGCGGTTCCAAAGGTCCAAAGATGCTTGGCCGTGGATCCGATGGAGCTCGACATCCGATGTAAGACGGCGAATGATCGGCCGAAGAGCATATTAAAGCAGCAGCAGAGGTTTGCAAAGTCCAATCTAAGAGTTTCTATCAATCTTCCTGATAACGAAATCTCGGTGGAGCGAAGCAAGCAGATGAATTCCACCACCAAAGAAGGCGATGACAGGACGAGTCCAGCTTGGAAGGGGAAAGCTCCGATGGCTTACAGCTTTAACTTTCCGGCCGGCCTCGGGGCCGAGAGGAGCGACAGGAGTGTTTTGGATGTGTTGAGAGAGGTTGGTGCTGATATAATTGGGCTCCAGAATGTGAAGGCAGAGGAGGAGAAGGGGATGAAGCCTCTGTCGGACTTGGCGGCAGGGCTGGGGATGAATTATGTGTTTGCCGAGAGTTGGGCGCCGGAGTATGGGAATGCGATCCTCTCGAAATGGCCCATAAAACAGTGGAAGGTTCAGAAAATTTTTGATGACACTGACTTCAGGCAAGTCTTTTTTATGAAAATTCCTCTGTTTTCCCATGAATCTCTGCCATTTGATTATCTGGTAGTTCAAATCTTATATGTTTGATTATTAAATCGAATGATGATAAAATCCATATGCCATTATTAACTAAAAAAAACCCAAAAGAAAAAAGAAAAAGAAAAGAAAAAATGATTTGAGGATGAATTCTTTCAATCACAAGGCTTCTGCTTCTATGTGACTATTGATGATAATTTGCTTACTCTAAGCAAACGGAACTCCACTAATGAATTGACACTCCCTTGGAATCCAAGGATGAAAGACTGTTCAAAAGCCATGCCGATGTTAATATATGACCTAATTTTGATTAATACATGCTACCTTTATTTTAAAGAAAAAGGAAACATCTTCTCAGGTTCGGTAATCATAAGCAGATTCACAGGTTCTCTGTTAACATGGTTGGCATAGCAAAAAAATGCATCTGATTATTAATTAAATAAGAATGAAAAAGAGATCTTTGTTGCAGATGCCTGCAAAAATTTATTGAAGGTGGGGGAGTCTTTGATTCCTCTATTTCGGTCAGCCAATACAGCACATAGTGTGCTGGGAAAGATGAAGCAAACAATATAAATTAGTTTGTCTCTGGGAAGTTGTTTGGGCTCCACATATCTTAATTTCAAATGACTTTTTCTGCTTTATGTTTGAACAACTGGAGCAGTTTGTCTCATGGCCTAGCTAAAAGAGTGAAAAGAGAACTATTGCAAACCTTTGTGAGTTGTTAAGTAGATCGCATATCTCAACTCCTTGATTATATAATTCAGCAGCAACATTTTATCTAATTTGGTTGTTTGTTTTGTTTGGAAGATTCATTTTTAGCTTCATCAGTCTGTTAACTGACTTCATATACTCATTGTTGTCATAATTTGCCCATAGAAATGTGTTGAAGGCCACAATTGAGGTCCCCAAAGCAGGAGAAGTGAACTTCCATTGCACCCATCTAGACCATCTCGACGAGAACTGGAGAATGAAACAAATAAACTCCATACTTAGATTCAGTGATGGCCCACACATTTTAGCTGGAGGGCTGAATGCTCTCGATGAAACAGACTACTCTGCTGAAAGATGGGCTGATATTGTCAAGGTAAATATGTTACTATGATTGACAACCGAGGGCCTCTTTTTGTGTCTGTAAATTAGTAAGGTAGCATTCGCATAAAGATTCTGCTGCTCTTTGCTTTTACTTTCTCTCGATTTCGAAAGCAACAAATCTTTGCTTCAAAATACTCTTAAAGATTTTAAAAATAATTTCAAAAAACAAAAGTATTTAATCACACATGTCATCCAGTCTATTTCAATTTTCTTCTTAGGTTTTTGAGAACAAAATCAGAAAATGGAAGCAATATCAAAAGTGCCTAAACTTTCTGAATTTTTATTTGCCCTTTTGTTGTCATCCAAAGAAAATTAAACCCACCTCAAGGGAATGGTTTGGCCTTCATTTGTACCTGGCTCTCAGTTTCAGCTCTCAAGGCTTTACACAAGTTGGGTTGTTCATTGGTTGCAGTATCATGAAGAGATTGGGAAACCAACACCAAAGGTTGAGGTGATGAAATTCTTGAAGGAGAAACAGTACTTGGATTCCAAGAATTTTGCAGGGGAATGCGAAGCTGTTGTTGTAGTTGCAAAAGGGCAAGGTAATGGAGTTTCTTCAACTATGGTTCTAGCAAAATGTAGAGGAAAATGAAAGTAGATGCTTCAATTAAATGAGAATTGTTTTGAAGAGTAGTGAAAGCTGTGATCAAATAAACTATTGGTGCACTCATACTATTTCTGTTCTCAATTGCAGATGTGCAAGGGACTTGCAAGTATGGGACAAGAGTTGATTACATACTAGCCTCACCAAATTCACCATATAAGTTTGTGCCTGGCTCTTATGGAGTTCTCTCTTCAAAAGGGACTTCAGATCATCACATTGTAAAGGTTGACATCATTATATCTAATGCGAATGAAAATGATAACAGACGTCGCCAACCAAAACAAAGAGTTGTCAAGATAGATAAGTTCTCATCTATGGGCATATGGGGAACCAACTTTTGATTGCACGGTTTTCTTCTTTTTTTATATATATATTTTGTGAGAAATTCTTTTTCTCTTTCTTTGTTCATAAATTTTGTTGCAATATTTTCTATATCTTTGATGCTTGATATATTGGCCTAAAGCTTGATTAGTATAAACCAAGGCATGGGAACTGTATCTTTTTGCTTCCCAATAGGATGTTGCCATGGTTTCTTAGTAGTTGATAAGCGTTTGAGAAGGAATTGTAATGAACTTTACTTGTGGTGGTAAACCGGATTGATTCACCTGTTAAGCAGTCCAAGACCAACTGCACATTTTTCAAATGGGTAGTGAATAAGATTTCTGCATTCTCTTGCAGAGTTCAGAAAAATTAAATAAAAATATTCAAAATAATTATAAATAAATTCCATATATGTGGAAAAGACCCTTAATCTAGAACTTATAAATAGGAAATGAAATGCATGCATACAAACAAGATTATAAGTAGCACAATTCACCTGATATCCACTGCATGAATTCGTCATTAGGACACTTGCCTCAATGTCATTACGACACTTGGAGGCAGCTTATGTGCAAAATCTATGGCAGTATCAAATGAAGCCCTCTAACCCATCCATATCTCTAAGACCAAGTAAATTATATTAAGCAAGTTTACTAATAAACTCTTAGAGCGATGTGGCTGTTTATTATAGGGAGGAGTGGAAGTTGCTCTCTTTTTGTCAAGTTTTCAGTCTCCCATTGAGGACTAGAGGAGTGGAAGTTGCTCTTTTTGTCAAGTTTTCAGTCTCTCATTGAGGACTATCCTGTTAAATACTATAATAAGCTTGGGAACCAAGGATTAGTTTCAAGATTAAGAAAGGGCTGAAAGGGTTTATTTAACTTGTGGGTGATGTTCCTGAGGATTATTTAACTTGTGGGTGATGTTCCTGAGGATTAGTTTCAAGATTAAGAAAGGGCTGAAAGGCTTTATTTAACTTGTGGCTTTATTTAACTTGTGGGTGATGTTTCCTGAGGGAGATATTAGCCATGAGTGGGCCAATGGGCAGTTAGTGCAATTAGAATCTAATCTTTATTTCTTTTGATAAAGATGGACAAGCTTCCTCAAAGGGATCCATTCCAATACCCAAACGACTCCATGTGATATAAGTCTAGGAAATTCCTCTTTGAATAGAGTAGTGAAAATAGGTTTTGTGGCTGAGTCCATGCTTAATGGCTAAGCTACCATCTAAAGTGGAGTGGCAGGCACATCTCATTGTAAAGTGGATTGGAAGGTCTGTAACCAAAAGGAGGGAGGAACTGGAAAGTCCAAACTTTTTTTCTTTGCTTTAGAAGGACCCAACTGAAATAGTACTGTTATGATGTCTTTCATTCACATGTTCATATTGGTCTCTTTGAAGTACCAAGGGATTGCATTAAGGCCAATGCTGAGGTCATTCATTTCAGGAGTTGATGCATCTCATAAACTCAGAGAGGGAAATAGACCTGCTGTCTGAGTAATGACTTTCTATATGGTTCATCATACCATTGGTTGTTTATGAATCTCTACTGTTGACTTGCACTTGAAATTGACCAATGAATCATATTTTCAATTACACAATATGTTCTTCCTCTAAGGAAGAATCGAAAATTTCTAACATGAAGCTACCATGGTCCATTTGGAGGCTTGAGTGAACTCACCCTTTGCATTTTCCAAATTCATAAGCATCATTTCTTTGGAATAGTTTTCCCACCATCTGGACCAAGAAAGTATATTGCTCATAGACAATTATTGACATAATAGTTTTTGTATGGCTAATGGAGCAACAAGGACCACCCAATGCATCTTTTGCATGAAGTACTACTGTTAGACAAGTCCCCCAAAAAAAAAAGTAGTGGTTCCAAGCTCCTGTGCGCATCCTTTGTTTGTTGTTGTTGACTTCAGATGTAAAGATGGGAGGCTCGTCACCAATTCACAAGGGAAAGAGGAGCCAAAAGAGGCTTCACAAGGGGGACCTCGGGAGAATGGTACAACAGCTACATTTATGAGATGAAAGAAAAACTATATGACTTTCCACAGGAAAAAATTAAAAAAAAAAACTCATGCACATGCCAACCAATACACACGCATGTGCATGCACGAATACGGACGTGGAGATGGAGAGAGAGAGAGAGAGAGAGAGAGAGAGAGAGAGAGAGGGGGGTGCGGCCAGAGGTAGGCTCAAGTTCGTCCAAAGCTTTTAGGCAGGCCATGGGTGAGGCCTGAACTAATTTAAAATATTTTTTAGTTTAAAATTAAAATAAAAAAAAATTTTGGACAGGGCTTGGACCATTACTTAGCTTAGTCCAAAGTTTGAGCTGGTAAAGAGTTCAAAGCATTGGCTCTTAATCAGCTCTGACTTAAATGAAATCCTAGAACCTTTATATATGGTAGGTTTTTTTTAATTTTATATTAAATTTTCTTTCAATTATGTAAAAATAGCTTTATGTATTATATAAATTTTTTTATTTATTTTTTAAATCTTATTTATTTTTGTATAAATAATTAAAATTTGATTTAGTCGATCTAATTTTGGCTCAAATAGATTCTTATAGATCGGCCTGTTTAAGTTTTAGGCCAAGCCAAAGCTTAGGCCAAAGCGAGGCTCGGACCTAATTTTTGGAAAAAAAAATTAGTCCTAAGCTTGAACAAAAATTTTGGGCTACACTCAAACTAGGGTATGGCTCGACTTAGGCTGACCCACTTCCAACCCTAATTATATTAGGCAAATTATAACCTATCATGATAGCCCTGATAATCCTACTTATGATAACTTCAAGTCCAAGTAGGGCTTCCTGCATGAGTTTCGTATGCTAGCTATTATATTTGATCATCTCTTGATATGTTATTCAAGATTTGTAATGGTTAACCAACTGCTCTCCTTAAGGATTTTTGCTGACTTAAGTAGTTACAACTGGAACCTTTACCAAAAATCAAGGGATGCTAGACTGAATCCTAATGGAAAATAGGGTGGACAATTGATCTAAACTATGGAACTCCTTCACCTAAATATATATGAGTGCTATCTAGATCCTGCCCCAATAGAATTTCTATCACAGATTTTATTGATGTTTATGGCCAATCCTAGATGGATGGTCAGAGGCAACTTCTGTCAAATGGAAGAAAAAGAACAAACACAACATGGAACACATCCATTATTAGGTCAACACCATTCACTTCAAAAGGAATCATGTAGGCCAAGGGTCAAGTCCTTGGGTAGTTCTTGGCTTAGGGATTTTGGTGTTAAACTCAGTTTATTTGGACATTTCATGGAAATATTTTACAGATTTCTTGTTCACACAATCACATAGGTATGGCACAATTCAAAAGAATCTGCATAAATTTCCTTAAGAGTATTCGTATATTCAATATGGGTATTTGATAAATGGTCCTTCAGAAGATGGGACTATAACATTTAATCTTTATGGGCTAGTTATATAACTCTCAATCCCTATACATACTTATCCACCTACTATACACACTTATCCTATCAGTGTACATACTTATCTGCCTATTGTACACACTTATTGGGATTGCTTGTTAAGAAAAAAATAGTGTAGGAGCTTTTCGTTAAAATGCAATCTACGGATGGACTGTTCATCAAGTCTCCCTATATAACTTTCCTCATCCTTGGATCCATACGGATTTTAAAACTATCCTGCCTTTTCTACTTTTTTTTATTTTTGAAATCCGTAAACCGCATGGATCTAAGAATGGAAGAGGTGACGACATCTAAAATTCTATTTAAAATTAGGGAAAAGATTAAGTATCGCATTAAACTTGTGAAGGTTATACTATCTAAAGAGGAATTAATTTTAAGACCGACACGATTGATATGTGGGCTTTTCAAAAATATATATATAATTTATAATAATTCAAGACCTTACTTAAAAATTAAAAAAAAAAAAGTTAGTTGTTCGATACAAATATCTAAGGTGCCATATGGGGTTAAACACATACCAAAACGAATCATTGCATGATCTTCTTATTCAATTCCTAATGTCTTCCTCTGAGTTAAAAGGGTTCAAGTCTAATGAAATCTAATCACAAACAATACTAGCTTTTCGCAATGCTTCCAGAGTCCTATGGATCTAATCTATTGTAATCTACTATTAATAACAATTCAGAATGTCGTTCAAAAAAACTTTAATCCTATATTACTCTAGTATATAATTGATATAGAACTAAACATATCATAGAACAAGTTTCAACAAATTTCTTGACTAAAATAATTTGAGAATACTTCCAAATTGAGTTCATACTAAACTAACAAGAAAAGGTAGGAAATTGGCGATAAAAAAATAGAGAGAGATAAAAACTATTGATAAAAATCTTGGAAACTTGAGTGTATCGATTCCAGAAATTAAGTGATGGCCTAGTAAGACCTAGGCCTTCTATCTAAATGCTTAATCTGGTAACTGCCTGGAAGCATGCTTTTAGTCGAGCTTAACTAGCTCTCATTTGATAATACCATAATTAACCTATTAAAGGTTCAGTTGCTATATTTTTCTTAATGTTTTTTAAAACATATAGCTTCAATTTCATTCGTTAAAGAACATCTTTCAATTTTTCTAGGCGTTTACCTAATATTTTTATATGTTTAAATTTTTTTATAATTTACAGTGCCATTCGAGCACAAACGAAAGCATGGCCATGAAAGCTCTCATTGAAAGTCAAATTATTACATCCTGTTTCAAACCATTAAGGACCGTAAAATTTAGGTTTCGATTTTCACAGTTTTAATAATTTCAATATTTAGAAGGAAATAAAATTATAAAATTTAAATTTAAATTATTTAAAAACTATGGAAATCAAGACAACTGATTAAAAAAAAAAAAAGAGAGAAAAATAATCGGATTATGAGAGAGCTGGATTAGAATTTAAGAAACCATAATAAATTATTTTATATTCTTTAAAAATTCTATTCAGCTAAAATAATATTCTGCCGAAACCTTGAACAAAATACTCCACCCAATCTTCTCCTCGCTGCGACCTTGACGCCACGTGGGACGCTTCCTTGATCTCACCACCGCACCTCGAGCGGCGGACTTCTCTTCCGTGAGTTTTTTTTTTTTTTTTTTTTTTTTTTTTTTTTGTTCTTCACCTGATCCGATGTTGAGATTATTTTTTTTATTCTTTCATCCGCTGACTATTGATTTGCCCCTTTGTCTTCTAATGGAACTTTACGTACGCCTGGTTATTTTTTTATTGGAAAAAAAATTAGTCTATTATTTAATTTTTAGCAGACTGGTGGCTGCCCATTGAATTCATGACATAGAATATTGGTTGCTGACATAGTACGTTACTAATATCTGATGTTGCTGATGTCGTTTGACACAAAAAAAAAAAAAAAGAGAGCTGATTTTTATCAGAATTTCTGACATAATATGTCGTGCGTTTGATTATTAGATGTTCTAATAAAAATGATATATTATCTATTTTAATAAACTCAAAAAAAAATGAGTAATAAATAATAATAATAATAATAATAATGCACGATGATGTTTAATTTAAGTTAAATGCAATGATTTTTTTTAAAAAAAAATATTTATTTCATTAAAGAAGAAATAAAATAAAATAAAATAAAATAAATAAAAAGATCAAAAACCGCGCAAAGCGATAAACAAATCCGCTTTTCCCTTGCGTGCGTCAATCCGTCCTTCGCTTGCGTTCGCGAAACGCTGGCTCCACCACGGTGGGATCCCGTTACCGCCAACCTCTTCCACGCACCTGGCCCCCTTGCTCTTCACCCTCCGCTCCGCCGCCACCACCACGACCTCCTCCTCCGCCGCGACTCTCTCTTCTTCTTCGACCTCTCCTTCCACATCTTCTTATTCTTGATGGGAGATCATCGCCTTGTGGTTGTGGTTGTGGTTGTGGTTGTGGTTGTGGTTGTAGAGCGCGAACACGAAGACGGGACTGCCGCCGACTGCGGCGACATCGCCACCGTTGGCCGCATTGCCAGTTGCGAGGCCATATTCCGTTTGTCCGCTGTCGCATTCTATAAGTTCGTCCCAATGCGGTCCAAATCGCCGATGCTGAGCCACTCGGCTTCAGACCACTGAACGCTTCTGGTGCAGTAGATTGGTGTAGGCAAGATTGGTTCCAGGATTGAGGTGATTGATGCTGGGTTGCAGGCCACTAGGGTAAGGTAGAAACTGGCAATAATACTTTAAACTCATCTGCTAACTTAAGTTACATGATTTAAAAATTCAATCTGCTAACTCCTAAACTCACTTGCTAGCCTAATTAAATTCATTAATAGATTGAAACAATGTGATCCAAAAACTCGAGTGAAAGAAAATGAATAGCAAATGAACTTAAGTTATAAACATATAACACTTTTTTTCTCATCTAATGTGGGACAAAATTTAAGGTATCACACACAAGCAGTTCTTTTGTACTCTCTTCTAACCCCTCATTTCCCCTCTCAATCTCTCCTTTTCCGCCTCTCATTCTCTCCTCTCCTCTAGCGGTTGTTCCTATCTCCGTCTTGTGGATAACCCATCCTGTCCACCGTCAGCTCCAGATTTTGAGTCGTGTACCTATATCAAAGGCATATTTCATGCCAAATTTCTATGGCCTTCTCATTTTGCTTTGGTGTTGTTTTCATTGAATGAATGTCTCTGTTGTAATGTGGTCTTACCCAACTTTGAGCGAAAATGCTTGTTGGCACATGGTCACACCTTTAGTGACCTTGATTCCATATCTTCGATGGGCTTGGATGGTCTCATTAGTCTCATTTTGGATGGCTCTATTGATTTCATATCTTCGATGAGCTTGGATGGTCTCAGTAGTCTCATTTTGGATGGCCCTGTTTGTTTGATAACAATTGCTCTTACAACTTATCAAATGATGAAATCCACAGCTTATCAATCTTTCTTTTATCCAATCAAATGAGAGATTGAATTATCACAATTCAATACAATTCAATCCCATCTAATCCATCGTTCCAAACACGCCTTAATGGTTTCTATCTCCTAATGGCATGGTCTTTGATAATATGAAATTATCACATTTGATACATTATATCATAATAATTCAAGATTCTTAGATATTTATAATTAATATATTTAGTATACAATGAAAATTCAAAGTCATTATCCTATAATACTAAAACTATCCGTAATATATTCTTCAAGTACCATAATAATTTATCATTATTTTATATTACTTATTATAATATTTAGATCAAATTATAATATTATAGTGTAATAATTATATTATAATATTAAATTATATTATATTAATATGAAAATAATATCAAGCATCTTTTTACATGGACGAGGAACATTTTGGTCTCTGAATTTCAAGTCAAGATTATTGACTAAGAATGATTTTGAATGCTTAATCTTATGGATGGGTATGAACTCACTAGATTGAAAGATAATTATAGAAATGGGGGTAATGTAGGATCATCATCATATAGGGTCATTGATGATCCCATAACTTATTGGTATATTTTCTTTTAAGCGTAAAGTTGCTGATATTGGTTAAATGTGTTTTATATGTTCCTTTTTTTTTTTTCCCCTAGCCCATGTAGTTTCATATATACACACACTCGCACACACTTATATACTTATATACATACATACATGCATATGCGTATATACTATATATGTATCCATATATATATATACATACGTATATACACACAAAATACATACATATATACATATACATACACTCAATTATAACTTTAAAATGCATCATCTCCCTGGCTGATTGTGTTTGTCACTAGAGTAATATCTTCCAAGTTGGGAGCTCAGCAACATTTTGGGTGCTGGCTGCTGAGTAGATGCCAGCAATCATCTTCCAAATAATTTCTTTGTGCTAATATTAGCATGGTACTTGAATTATATCATAGCAATCAAACAGTATAATCTGTTTCTCTATACTTGAATTATACTTTTCATGTTTTCATTTTGCATTTTAGTCCGTTCCATCATTGGTTCCAATTTTGCCTTCTGGTTTTGGGTTGCAAGCAATCATGGAGTTTGTGGTTATCTTGGTTTGGTATCTCATCTCTCTAGTTTACTTTATTCACTCGCCATGATGATTGAACTAATAGCACAAAGCAATTGGGACTTCAAAGGCTTCAATGGTAAGTATTTATAATATAATTTTAATTTATATTTTTTTAGTTTTTAATTCTTTTATGCTAAACCTTAGTGTTATTTCTCTTGTGACTTCTCAGTTCTATTTTGGGTAGGACCATGAGCTATAGGTCTATGGTTGGATTACAATGCTTTCAAGTCATGGAATTTATATTCTAATATATTATTAATGACTTGTATATAAGATTCCATGCATATTTAATATATTATATAAAGTTTTTATTATTTTCTTTTAGGAAAATGAGTAGGCTGATATAGTGGAATTGTAGGTTGGTTCGAAATTCTTTTTTGAGTCAATTATCTCCAACTTATCATTCATGAATTATTTTAGAAAATGAGAAATACAATTCAGGTCTGTCAAGTTTGAAACTATTTCCTTAGGTACCAAATTTTTAGTATCACTTCCTTTACATCTCTCTATAACAAACTCAATTTACTTTTATCTGCAAATTTGGTGTTATGAATTGTGTTTAAATGGCCCTTATGTCTTTTATTGCATGGTATATTCTTTCATAGCTAAGCAGCTATGAGTTAAATAACTTTCCTCCACCATGCATGATTGAAGTGATAAAGTTTGTAATGTATGTTAGGTATTGAACTCATATGATACCATGGCTACCTCATAAGTCTACCATATCAATTTATATATATTTGCTTTCTGATTTCTTATTAATATATTTCTCAATCAATAGTGCTAATTGTGTGCATAGTTACATATGTATGAATAATGAATGATTTCAAATCCAATTATAATTTGTTGATAAGGAGTAAGCATCTCATGATGTTCCTAAAGATTAGTCCTCTAAGGAGTTGGGCCTTCTTCATAAACCCAACTGACACATCAGGCCTCTCTTTGATTGCTCAAGCCCAAACTGAGGAAATCCAACCTAATAATCATAGTAGGGTTAACCAGATACATGCCATAAGCTTCTATTATTATTTTGGAACAAAAAAGGTCACTCTTATTTTGTTGTTTTTTTATAAAAAAAATTGGGAATCATTTTGATCATGGGTTTCTTATAGTTTAAACAATTCACTTATTTGTATGAGGCAGTCATAACCTTGCTGATGTCTTGTAGAATTACTGAGTTGGGCTCTGCTATCAACTGAACAAAGAGATGGTAGCATTTCCCCTTTCTTTTTGTCTTTTCTTCTTAAGAAATCAGATCACTATTTACTGGCAGAGTCATTCATATAAGGCCTTACATAATTGAGATCCTGGAGGTGTAGTTAAACAATGTTCTACTTCTCGAGGAAGTGTAAAATGACACTAGTTTGATGGGCAACCATTAATTTGAGGGTTCTAGTATTTGGATACATATTCTAATCAACATCTTCAGCTCATCCCCAATATTGGTAACAAACTAAAGTGTGTAGATAAATAGAAGTATGAACATAAACAGAGAAAATGGAACTAATGCACTCATTTTTCAAATAAACTTTGATTCTTGAATTACTTGCATTGGACTAGTAGTACATGTAAGAGGAAAAAGGAACAATGCCTTCTTTCTTCATACAAATGAAACAATACTTTTTGACATGAACCATCACACTGAAGCATGACCTAATTGGCTAAATTCAATCAGAACTCTCCGAGTTTACAGTCGGAGCATAGCCTATTCCATGTCGATTGTTGGGGAAAACCATGAAGACGAAACTAGCCAGGCCACCCACCACAGTAGGCAAGACCATAAGCAATGTCTTCTCATCCGACTTGAAAGATGGATAGAAGCATGATACAGTGTTGTCATCTAAGAGTGCAATCACTGCAAACACAATCAGTGAGAGGAATGAATGAACAAAATCTCCAAATCTTAGCTTGTACTTTGATAGGTCCTCTTTTTTAGCATTTGGGTCCGAGAAGGACCACAGACCATTCTTTGTCACCAGCCCATAGTAGACCTTTCCATCACCACCAGTGTAGCTGTCAGTGAAGGAGGAGAAGCAACAGGAGAAGCCAGTGATGGCGAGGAGGGCGCCGCTCAAGTACTTGTTGATGGTGCTGCAATGGCCAGCGTTGGTTAGCAGAGGATTGAGGAATTGGAAGATGAAGACAGTGCCAGTGGGGAGGAGTTTGATGAGGTCAGACACCCCTTTGAAGGCCCTATCCCCTATAGTTTCTGATGCTGAATTCGTTTTCTGAGAGGATTTTTGGTTATCTCCTGCCATGGTGGTTGCTGCCTTGGAGTGATCTACAGTCTGAATCCCTGCCTATCTAAGAGGATCTCCTCTTCTTATTTATAGTAGTATGGGCTACCAGCAGTAGAGGAAGAGAGAATGTTGCTTCCAAGGATGGGGAGTTTGGCAGAGATTATTTTGCTTACACTCATGGGCATGTGAGCTTGGGCATTGAGGCCCACCTGAGTTTTCCTTGAAAGGAATATCCGGACAGGATCAGCTGGTAGTCCAGAGATTACGGAGGATTCTTGGATGTGAACTCAAAACTGAAACAAATATGATTCTCATTGGATTATGCCAAGAAGAGGGCCCTGCTGTTTATTTTTTTTGTTTTCAGGGAGAAAAAAAAGCGGAAGAAAGGTGCCGACAAAGAAATATGGTAACTGAGTTTGATAAGCTTGCACACAAAAATAGCTGATGCCGGGAAGCAAGGACAACTGATAGGGACATGAACCATTAATTCTAACTTCTATTCCTTCAAGCATAGCCTTACCTCTAGAATCCATTCTGGAAACCAGAAAGAAAAATCCAGATCCCGCCTTTCCACTGCTTGTCTGCTGTTTTGGTCCCTAGAGGCAGCCTTCAGTTTATATATATATATATAATAGCATGAGAGGCTTACGGCTTCAAAAAAAAATAAAAAAAGCTAATTGGGAAAACCCAAGTCCCAATTGCACAAGTCACCAAAATATTTAATATCTTAGGAACTACACTGCAGGTTCCTTTCAACAAAGCGCATCAGCATGGATTACCATGACAT
Organism: Metroxylon sagu; assembly: GCA_017589505.3. Taxonomy (NCBI): domain Eukaryota; kingdom Viridiplantae; phylum Streptophyta; class Magnoliopsida; order Arecales; family Arecaceae; genus Metroxylon; species Metroxylon sagu. The sequence continues at coordinate 1,727,413 of JACVBY030000624.1, read as the reverse complement.
CAAGGATAAATAATGATGATTTTAACTACAACAGAGAAATAGAAAATATAATCTGGATTATGGATCAAGCTTTGATATAAAATTTTAACAGATAACAATCAAACAAAAATTACATGAATGTAATGAGAAAAACCTGATATCTCAACATATTTCTGTAACCTAAACTGAGCGAAACAAAGGGAAAGAATTCATATAACCGATGCCAGCTTAGCTAAGTTGATTTGATATAGAACTTCAAAAAATACAGTGGTCAAAATTTGACAAGGTTGGGCAATCATTTGGCATCTTAGAGAAGTTCTCCGCTAGGTTGGGTTGCTGGCTAAAATGATCAATTCAGGAGCCAATCTGATTATTTGCTGATAAATCTGATCCTGATTTGGTCTTCCCCAATCCAATATCAGTAACCACAAATGAGTGTTCCAGGCCTCTTGCAAACGAAAGGAAATCCTGACTTCCAGTTAGCTTAAGATGGCTAATGGTGTATAATAGGCCTCTGGTCGTGCCCATGCCTCCTGTATAGTATTCAAGCACACCAACCTATTATCCTGCCACAATGATACGATGGATGCAATGGGAACAATCCAAAAGAATTCAAGCATGTTTTCAATCTTTATGAGAAATTATTCATGCCCATTGCAAGTTTAGAACAAAGAAAAAAAAAAGAAAACTGAAAATTGAGAAGCTACGTTAAGATAACAAATGTAAATCCTGAACCAAAAATACAATGAAGATATTGTGACCCACCAAGAGACCATCCTGTATTTCTTTTTATCTTCTTCCTTGTATCCTAAACCTTCTTTACTAAAATTCCTCTATGTGTCTTGTGCCTATTGTTATCTCAAAAAGAAAAAATAAAGGAGATATGTATTTATTACATTATCGAGTGAACATCAAAAAAGCTAGAGAGTTTGCACAATGAGACTGGATAAAATACCAGTCCATGTGATATATAGTGATACAACAACATGAGCACAAACCTGGTAGTAGTCCAGCAGAACCCATTCAATAAAACAGGAAGCTATGCTTTCCTCTGAGACCATTCACATACCACATCCAACACCACATGATCATTCAAATCTTCCTAAATAAAATTGGAGAACCATACTGGGGCTGGAGAGTGAGCAGAAGCATGGGGGCATGAACATAAGAAGGGGAAATGGAAAACTCAAATCGCTGCAGAATCATCGCAAGAGCTACTCTAGCCTCAACAAGAGCCAGATTTTGGCCAACACAAATGGTAGCACCAAGCCCGAATGGAATGAATGACCCAAGATGATGCCCTTTACCCTCTGCAAACCTTAATGGGTTGAACTCATTGGCATCAGCACCCCAAACTTCAGCATCATGATGAATGGCGATCACAGGCATATAGATATGTGTACCAGCCGGTATGTCCAGTGTGCCAAGCTTGGTGTCTTTGGTGGTTAATCTATTAAGCGCTACTGCCGGAGGATACAGCCGGAGAGTCTCCTTAAGCACCATGTTCACCTGTTGATAATAATAAGATTCTAAGTATCTTTTCCCTTGAAGAAAGATGGTAACTTAACAATTTAATAATAGAAATATCTCCTTGATGTTCCCATGGGAACTTGCTTTGGGTTAATTGATCAACAGAATTGTTTTCTATATAGATTCCAATCTGAGTAATGTCGGGAGAATCTATTTAGTGCACACAAAAAGTTCCTAAAGCCACATGATATGAGGGGATTGGTGTCACTCCCAAAATTTGGTGCAACAAATGAGATAGTTGGACACTAGAGTTGCCAACCCAGCATTACATGGGCCTTAGGGACTGTTTTTGTGAACTAATGGGTGCCCCAAAAACATCTTCCTTATTTTTGAAATTAAGAGATTTTATAAAAGATTAAAAATCTTTAAGACGTTATCTGCCATGGTGCTTCCTTATTTATTGATTGCATATTAAGCAACTAATTAAATATTCAAAATTTGTACAAAGATCTAGTCATGGAAACATTTTTCAATTGTTATAGTTATGAAAATGAATGGACTCATTTATTTAAAGCAGATTAGGATATAATAGCAATAAACCCCCTTGCTTCATTATAAATGATTGCTGTCAAGTAGGAGCATAGAGATGGAGAGGGGGCACTGTTGAGCTCCACAAAGCCCTTTTGGGACTATCAGAAGTGAGAAACAGAGGATTACCTTTCAGTACTCAAATGATCAACTCACTCTGATTCATTGAACTGGAAAGGTTTGAACAATTGAATGGTTAAACCATTCAGTTCAATGGGTATTAACAAGTTTTTCAGAAATCCAAACGATAAGTAATGGATAGGCCCAATTGGCTTGCATGGGTTTTAAAACCATAATTTTATGTAAGGTAATCAAAGTTAATGGCAACCTCATGGGACATGCACATATATTTTTTTCTGTTTGAAAATTGGCCAAAGATTAAAATTTGTACTAGACACAGAGTAGACTGCCTTAATGAATTCCTATAGTAGCAAATATTCCTTTAAGCACAGGATGGTCAGCTGTGGATTTTTTGTACAAATCAACGTTCCCCTACCTTATTAGGATAATTTCAGCACACACAATGAGAGAGAGAGTGATCATCTCAAAAAGCTGGAGAACTTCCATCAAGTAGAGTACTTTTTTTTTGTTTGTTTTTTGATAGAAATCAAGTAGAGATACTTGAAGAAGGAAAGAGTGCATGAGAGATTTCAAAGCCAAGGATTGCAGTTTCAGGGTCTTCCGGTGAAGAAGTTTATTGTATTTGTTGAATTTATCAACTGCAAAGTGAATGATTATTTATTTATCTTAATATCCTCTAATACTGTGATAGTGTGAGTGGTTACTGATTTGTTTCTGTGATTCAATTATAATTGTTAATTTCAATATTTTCTTGCTATTATAATAAGCAACTGGCTTACGAGACCTAGGATCTATCCAACATTTGAATTTTGATTTTGTTTTATCTCTCAGTCCCCTATTAGATCATGGGTAATATTCCTACTTTGTCCAATGACTAATCTTCATCCACGTTGACAACTGACCCCATCAACATTAATCTTTTTCTGTAACTTAGAGTTCTTCTATTATGAGTGATCTTTATTTGCTAAGGGTGCTATTTTCCCAGAAACCCTATGCCAAAACACTATATCCCTTTCTATAATCAAAATAAAAGACATTAAGATGAGATTGCATTGAAGAAATCACACACGCATGCACGCAAATGCACGCACGCGCACGTACACATACGCAAGCACACATGTGCACATGCTTCAAGAAAGTTTTATGAGCACCTGATAGATAACAAGAAAATGTATAATTAATACGATTGCTTTAATATCAAATCAAATTTTTAGTAGAGCTGAATGCATGTTAAACGCTTAGAATCCAACTTTCATTCAACCATCTCAAATTTGTATTTTAACTTTCACCCAAATATTTAAAAAAAAGGCATACCGCATTTTTTAGAGTTAACCACAAAATTTGATTTTTTATTGGACTTATTTAAAGCCATGTTGTAAGAGAAGATGAGCTTCAATCAAAGATTTGTTTTCCCTATTGCCACGACTTTTTTTTCTTGACCCCAACCTATGTCCACGACTTTTTTTCTTGCTATGGTTGTCCCTAGCCTGTATCATAGATGGAGAAATATTGTTGAGCCTTTCACTTTGCTCTTTATTAAGGTGGCACCCTGTTCTCATTTCTTTTAATTTTCCGTGTTAATTTCTTATATGTTCATCTTAACATCTTCTTCTCCATTGTGCTCATCTCATGCTCATGTGGCCTCTTATCGCTTGATAATGATTTAAAACTAGCCTAATTGCTGTCCTTCCATTCTTGTAAGTTTTATTGCTATTTGACATTATCATTCTAAAAGTTCATGTATACTTAAATAATGTCACTACAATCACACATGAGATTTAAGTATCAATAAAAGACATTAAGATTTTGACGAGGATGAATAAAACATCATGGAAAGAAAAGCTGTAAGAAAGCTGTAGATGCTTAGGGGAAGCATGAATAGAGGATAGTTGGAGATTAATTAGATGCTTTTGCAAGACATGTGAAGCATGGACTAGAAGTAATGTCAATGACAAGGTTAAGAATGTTAGAATATGTTCTTTTGGATGACATGGCTTAAGATAGGAACTTACAATTAGCTAAGTATTATAACAACTATCATATATAAGACATAAAATTTATTCTTATAAAATATCCAACTCAAACCTCAGTTAACCCAAGATAAGGTTGAGTTCGTATTCAACTAGATTTGCTTGTTGCGCCAATTCTTCAACTGAAAACATGCCTCAGCCATTTGAAATTTTTACTACTCACACATACTTTCAAGCCATGCCAAGACCTTAACATGAAATCAAAGTTTTAAATCTCATGGGATAGAGGTGTTCCCGTTTTTCCATGGAACAAGACGCAGGATCCCCGACCCGACATAGCATCCCGGTACTTGCTTAGGATATTTTTTGCTTAATTATTTTTATGAAGTTTTAGTATTTTATTTGATTTTTAAACATATTTAAACTTCAAAAGTTATATGTTTATAATAAATTGTATCGATTTAAAATTGACAATATAATGTATTATGGCTAGGATGGGATGTGACATTCTAGATCGGTCCCGGAATCTTTGGGACAAGACGTTTTGGCCGTCTCGGCTCCCGTCCCATAGAGATTTAAACCATTGTATGAAATTAGGCCCTGACAACATAAAGTGAAGTTGTAATTTAGGAACAGATGCAAGAATGAGTTGAGAATAATGTCAGTTTCTTGCGTCTTGGGTGAGAATTCATTATCATTATGATGTGACTTGTCAATTTGGATAATATAATTATAATTCTGTTTCTAGCCACAGAAAAAATAAAACTTACAAGTTTTAGGTTCACCAAATCATCTGCATCTGGATATATATGGCTTCCACAAACACAGTTGACCTCGTCTCGCACCTTACTTTGCCAATCTTGATGAAATGCTAAAAGAAGTATCACCCATGTCAAAAGGTTAGCTGTTGTTTCCTTCCCAGCAAAGTAGAATGCCTTGCACTCATCTATGATTTCTTCAATTTCCATTTTCTCTTCTCCATCATTCTTATTAGCTGATATCATCAGACCAAGTAAATTTTTAAAATTCTCACACTCATTCCAATTGGCCTGAATTAGTTTTTGCAGTGACTTTCGGATTTCCTTATCTAAGCTCCATCTTTTTCTGTTCTTTTTTGTAGGAATGAACCTGTGCTAGAAGGAAAATGTGTCATCTTCTTCTCAAATAAGAGAATTTAATAGACTTGTTTCTAATAAAATTATATAATATTTCTTCTTTGTAAATTCCTTTTTAAATAGCACCATTATTCATGGCTTTCATTAACATAATCCCTTCTAATTTTAATAGAGAGCAGTAGTAAAAGGAAAAATATCTTTTTAAAAATTATATAAATATTACTCTAAGGTTAATCCCATGTATAAATTATACTCACCAAGAATAATGTCATCAAACATGAGAAATTTTCAATGCAAAGTCTAGCTCCTAGCATTCAAGAGTTAATCACCTTTCCTTTATCATCTTTTAGAAACAATTGATCGAACAAAAACCATTTGTGAACTTATATATAAAACCATAATTAGAATTTTCCTAATTATTCTAATTAAATGATGTCATTTATTTGACAAGCATAACTAGCAAATAAACAAATCAAACAAAAATAGATTAAAATCATGACCCACTTAGTTTTATTATAAGTTCACTTTTGCTCTAAATTTTCCAAATTATCACTTTTGCAAGTTATGGAGAAAATACATGGACTTCAGTATCTACATTTCTAACAAATCAAACTACAAACTAGCAACCTAAAAAGGAGGTCATAATGTAAAACCTATTAAAGTTACTACAGTTACCATTTTTATTTCAACATCTAAAAAAAATGGACTTTTATTTAGAGGATTATTTTTCTTGGATAGGATATTAAAATGAAATAGAATGAAATATACATGGATGGCAGGTTTTAAGTTTCAGCCAGAACAATCTGATTTGACACCAAACAGACTAATTTCAGCTGAGACTGATCTTGAATTGACCAAAGCTTTTGGTTATAGTCAGTTTCAGATGATTTTGGTCACTTTCAGCTAATGTCGACGATTTAGGCAATTTCGCAAGCTTTGGCAGTTTTGGCTGGTTTCAACTAGATTTGATCAGTTTTCACAATTTTTGTTGAAATTGTTGATCTTGTTTTTAACTAATAAATATGTTTAATGCTTTCTTTTATTTTATTTTTCTGTGAACCTCTTTGTTAATTAGAAAGCCTCGTTGAATATCTTTACTAACTAGGAAGCATCATGTTTTGGTAAGATTCTATTTTCTCTTGCCTAGATAATTTCATTTTCAAAAAAAAAAAAAAACAAAATAGCGAGATAAAATGGGTTTTCATTTTGATGGATTCTCTTGCTTAGATAGGCTATTAAATAAAATAGAATAAAATATGCTTAATGGGTTTTTTCATCACTAAAATGAAATAGAGTGAAATACGCATAGATGAGTTACTAATTTATAATTTTCAGGTATTGAATAGGTACATAATTAATTTGAGGTATTTTTACAGATATAACCCTGTTAAAATGCTCAATTGCATATTTAACATAGTTACAATTTGCATATTTAACCCTACATCAATTTTTGTTTGCATATTTACCCCTATCATCATTCTCTTTAGATGACACTGTTAAACTACCAAATTCTAAGGTATTGAATAAGCAATAAATTAATTTAAGGGATTTTTGCATATGTGACTCCTCAATTGCATATTTATCTCTCCAAAGTTTCAATTTACATGGTTACCCCTAGGTTGATTTCTGTTTGGATATTTACCACAATCGTCACTCTTCAATAGATGACACTGTTACATTATTGTCAAAATATTATTAAATTTATGAGATGTACTTTTACCTATATATAACCAGCTCTAAAAAATTCAAATTAATTTGAGCTAAATCAAACTCCTAACCATTTAGTCAGACACAAATCCCTTACCTACCAAGACAACATTTAATAATAACTTAATATGATGATTCATTTTACTTGTACCGATTGAATTGAATTATTTTTAGCAGCTTATAACATCTGAATAGTCAATTCTTTCCTTCGACAAAGTACATTTATTCTTTTGGATATTTCAAAACTTTAATATTTAAAATAATTAAAGGACATCAATTCATCATATTAGTTCTACATATTTCCCTACATTATACAGTAAATCTTTATTAATTTTTTTCTAAAAAAATGATTTATGACTCCTCTGTAGTTATTCTACCATTGAAAAATCATGTAGAATGCAAATCCATGCGATTTAAAGAGTAAAAATTAAAATAAATATTGATCAATACCTATGCATATTCTTTTTTTCTCCAACATAAAAAATAAATATGCTTCATTTTATTTTTTAAAATATTTTGAAACTTTGTTATTTAAATAAATGTAAGTCGATATATTTCAGTTATTTTAAAACAAAATTGGTACCTTTTAATTTTTTTAAATATTAAATAAAGTATATTTACTTTCAATATACATAGCTATTGATAATATTTTATTTTAGTTATTGCACTTTAAATCACATGGATCTACATCCTGCACTATTTTGCAATCTAAAAATAATTTCAAACTTTATTATTTAAAATAATTAAAGTTGATATATTTCAGTTAATTCAAGATAAAATTGATATTTTTAGCTTTTAAGTACTAAAATAAAGTGTATTTTTATATATAGCTATGATATGTTTTTATTTTAATTATTAAACTTTAAATCGCATTGATCTACACTCTACATTATTTTTTAATACTAAACTTAATACAAAATAATAATAAATCATATAATTTTTTTAAAAATCATGAAAATATAAAATATGATGCTAAAATTATTTATACTTAATAAAAATAATTAATAAATTTTAATGGTTTTAAGTAGTAGAATTTTAAAAATACCTTAAGAATGAAATGAAGTATGTATTTTGTCAATATTCTGTCTAAAAAGAAAAGAATGGGCTATTCAAATGTTATAAGCTGGCAAAATTAATTTAATTTGATGAGTATAAGTATGATGAATGATCACTTTAAGCCATCAACATTTACATCTTACTCAATGGGTAGGGGTTTGATTCAACTCTTAAACAATATTTTAAATCTTAAGTTGGTTCTGTGAAGGTAAAATATTATTCATTAATTTAATAACACCTGACTGTTTAATGGACTCATCTGGTAGAGATAGACATCAAGGATAAATATGCAAAAAGTACTTGATCTAGAGATCAATATGCAAATTATAATTTTGCAAGAATAAATATGTAATTGAGAATTTTTACAAGGTCATATATGCAAAAATTCTTTAATTTAATACACTTAAGCCTTGGACTTGTTAGTTTATGCTAGATTGAGTGATATTCGGTACTTAGAAGACTCTACATTCTTGTGTGATATATATATATATATATATATATATATATATATATATATAAAGCATTGAACTTTAATAATCAATAATATTCCATTTAAGCCTAAAACTACCCAGACTACAAAATTATAAACTTACATAACATAAAACATGAAAAATTTGTCTCAAATAACTTGCCTTCTTTGTCAAATAACTTTCCTTTTATTTATTCGTTTTTAATTTTTGGAATTTGTCTGACTTCTTTGACTGAAACTCCAAAACTTGAAAGAAAATAGATGAAACCATCAAAATTAACAAAAACTCTAATGAGGATTGAAATTAAGGTTTGAAACCTTGATTGAAATCCTTAGGTCATCAATAATGACTCAAATTCAAAGCTAAATCATAATGACTATTTCTAAAACATTTCTATAGCCTTTTATCAAGGAAAAAAGAGAAAAAGAAAAAGCTACAGACTCTGGTCTTAAAATATTTTATGTTGATATAACATGGCACTATAAATATTGGTTGCTCTCTCAGTGGTAACTTCAAATTTGTCAATGACAAAGTTTAGTCAGGTCAGTCTGACCCTTCCATGGTCTGACCCAATAAAACACCAAAACATTTTGTTTGGACAGCCAAAAATAGGTGGGAAATGATTTTCCATTATGCTTTCTAAAGCACACAAAATAGATATAACTAGTTAAAGATAATCGCACCAGAACCCTGGAAGATAGACAGTTCAATAGAGATAAGTGATTTTTCTATTATCTTTCTAAAGCAAACAAAATAGAAATAACTAGTTAAAGATAATCGCACCTGAACCCTGGAAGGTAGACAGTTCTTATTGCCAGAGAAACTAGACGCATTTGTTCTTCTTGCAATTGGAAAATTCGCTTTCCCTCATTGTAGCTACTTCCAAAAGCAACTTGAGATATGACATCGGCTGTAAAAGCGTGGAATTCCTTATTCACTTCTATCTCAAATTCAGAGCTACCCCCACCTTGCACGTCCCATTTCTCTAGCATAGCTGATGCGCTCGAGGCAATTGCAGGTACCCAAGACTAAAATAAATTATCAAAATTCTCAAGTTAACAAATGCCTTAGTGTTCAACTTTTAGAAGAATATGAAATTAAAAATAAATTTGGTGCTCCTATTGATTAAAGTACTTAAGTCCACAGGAGTTCATATTGGACATAAATAATCTGTCACTAATGAGAAAACAGAGCTAGACAAATTAGGTGATAAAGAAACCACTAAAATATAGAAATTAGAGGGGATGTAACCATGCCTAAAATTTCAAAACTTCATCATGCAGATGCCTCAACCGTTCATGTACAAGTCAAGTGCATCAAGCCAAAGATAGATAAATGTCTCTTTTATAGATAAACTGATTTAAACTTTGCTAGAGTTAGAATAGACTACATCTTTTCTAATACAAATTAAAGATTTTAAAGAAAACATGCAAATTAAATGTGAAATAGGTTTTGGCATTTATCCTGTACAAAACAGAAAACTCATAGGGATCTAAAAGCAAAACATCCAATATGCAATCACATAACTTAAGTCAAAATTCTATAATTTTAGCCTATGGGAAGGTCAGTAATTTAGGATACTTGAAAATTATGGAACTCTTCTAATGCCAACCATCTTCACTATTTGGATCTCATCCAAGGTTTTAAATACCAATATCGAACCCTATACCACTTTTTCATCAGAATAGTATGGTATCGATATGGTACTTGGCATCGATGGTACATGTCAAAACTAACATAATCGAAAAAATTGAAAAACCATCGATACAGACTAATATAGCTAGTAGAGTTCTGTAAGCATGGACCAGTGCAGCCAGTGCATTTTGGTACAGCTGTTTCACAATCCTGAAAAATCATAATCTATGAGTTCACTTCTCATCTCTACCTCTCCTCCAACTAATGCTGCCTCTGCTCTCCTTCATCTAGTAGATGGTGACTACCATAGTTCCTCCTCTTCCTCTCTCTCCCCCCCTCCTATATACTCTCTCTCGATTTGCAAGCTCCTCTAACTTCTAGTCTCTCCTCTCTTGATCTGCATCCCTCCATTTCTCTTTGTCACACCTCTATATCTTTGATCCAATGTCCCTCACCTGCTACTCTCTCTCTCTCTCTCTCTTCTCTCTCATCACTCAATTAACCAGATCGCTACTCCCCCCCCACTCCTTATCTTCCTCCTCCTCGCTCTCTCTCTCTACCTTAACCGAATAGGGCCCTATTTGGATTAGCTATTAGGATACCTTTAAGTAGCTGTTAGCCAATAGCCATGTGAGATGGTTATTGGCCTATAACTGGGACTAACAGTTAATCCAAATAGGCCCTACATAGCTCTCCCTCCATTTTACTCTTCCCCATTCTCTTCATCCTAAGTCTGGCTCCTATCAGTCTTGATGAAGTCAATTTGGGTCAATTATGAACAAATCTAACCAAGCCTTTCCTTTCCCCTTGGGCAAAACTTGAATTCTAGTTTTCAAGTTTGAGGTGAAGCTGAGCTAGGCTTGGGTTCCTAGGCCTAAGAACTTTCTTTTAGACTAATGTACATTGACCATACCTATAGGCTATCATTAACTAACACATAATATGGCCCAACAATAGGATCATCAATTGATCTAAGGAGTTATAGCCAAGCCTGCGCTCAAGTCAAGTGAAGCTTAATTGAAATTTAACTAAACTAAACTTGAACCTGATTGACAAACACGAAATTAATTTCAAATCAAGTCAAAGATTATATAGACTCAATCAAGCTTGACTCAATAAGACTCGACCATATTATATAATAAATCACAGTATATATAATAGATGCTACTGTATAAAAGTTTTGGTTGGTAGTCTATATAAATTATTACATCTTATGGAGTTTAATACTTCATACCATATTTAAACATTTTCTCTATATTTACGTTTTGTGATTAAATGTTACTTTTAAAAATTTTATGGTTTGCATCAGTTAAAAATGTGAGTTCAAGCTTGAAGAAACGTTTAATTAAAATTTTAACCAAGTTTTATTGAATCATGATACAAGCTAGGACAGATCAAGCTGGCCAATTAGATTAGTGTTTTGGCATGATTCAAAATTAATCATGGTTTAGGTTATGTCAAATAGCAAACAAGTCAGGGTAGCATCCAAATTTACACCCCAACCGAAATTAATTTAAATCATGTTTGGCCAGTCCTAAGCTCAATCAAGATTGGATTGATTCCACCCCTGCATAACATAGATCTTTTTTCAAAAAAATGCCAGAATATAAACAAGAACATGTTCAGGAAAAAGCATTTCTGGAAATAATGTGCAAGTAGCCATGTGAGATGCGAGGTAGGCCACCCTAGGTTTTTTTTCAAAAACCCAACATCAGTTGAAAATCATCTATTCAACAAACGTTTTTAACATCATTTGTTGAATAGATGATTTGTGACTGTACTCTGGAAACGAAGCCCCCAAAATTTTTCTAAGTGTGGGGATGGCCATGTTCTATTTCGAAATTATTACAAGAATGATTTCGAAATTATCTCTTTCACAGGTAATTTTAATTTTTTTAAAAAAAAATAGCCTTCAAGTCATCCGTTGAATAGACGATTTTAGTCTGAGCTCATCTGTTCAAATCATTCATCACTTTCCACACTTTTTTTTTTTTTTTTATTAACTTCACACTAAATGAACTCATCCATTCAACAAATGAGTTCATCTGGTGTGATGTTGAAAAAAATAGAAGAACACGACTCCTCCCGAACCCTTTCCACAGCACTCCCATGCCTTCAGATCCTTCTGACTGAACTCGTCTGTTAGAGAGATGATTTCATTATCATCTTTGTAACAAATAATTTCAAAACAGAACGTAGTCATTCCCACACTTAAAAAAAATTTTGGAGGTCTTTCCTGACAGAGTGCAGCCATATATTGTCTTTTTAACAGAAAATTTTAAAAAAAAACTAGAGTGGCCTACGTGGCATCTCCCATGGCCATTTGCACAGTATTTCCAGAAATACTTTTTTTTTCTAGACATTATTCCTGCAATTAGTTTACGTTCCGTCTGCCCCCGCCCACAACCCACTGGATGACTGTGGGCCAGAAAACGACACCATTGTCGGCATCCGTTTGCCTGTCTGCCTATAACTTGTGGTATAATATTTGAGATAAAGAATTAAGAAAGAGAGAGGGAGAGAGGGTTCAACGCACCAACCTTGACTCTCTCCATGTTGAACGCCGGGGCGACGATTCTCCGATGGTGGGCCCACTTCCTCCCCTTGAGCCCCGGCAGCCCGTCCCCGAACAGCTGCTTCGACACCGGGTTGAACCCCACCTTCTCGAACCGCCCGGTCGGGTCCGTAAGCACCTCCCGGACCAGCTCCGGCTCCGCGATCGCCAGCCTCGGCCGCTGCCCGAACCAGTAGACGAAGGTCCGGCCGAACCGGGCCGACCACTCGCGGTAGTGGGGCGCGGCCCGGCCGGCGACGTCGTGGTGGTGGAACGCCGGCAGCGGCACCGCCTGGGCCCTCGCGATGAGGTCGCGGATTTCGGCGGCGTTGCCGGAGAGGAGGAGGAGGCGGCGGGGTGGGCCGCGGACGCCCTGGCGGCGGAAGTGGAGCTGGGTGCGGTAAGGGATCCACAGAAGGGAAAAGAAGGAGCGGTAGAGGAGGTAAAGGAGAAGAGAAGAGATGAGAGCCAACAAGAGAGGAGACATTTTTGGTGGGGATGGAAGTGGGTTTCAGGATGACGAGTGGGAACAGCGAAGGAAGGAGAACTTCGGAGATCGTAGTGGGATTTTTTTATTGGACAAAAGTTAGGCGGTAGATGGTAGTCATCCAACCCGCCCCTACAAAACAAACGATAAATATTATCATTATTAAATAAATAAATAATTTGATCGTTTATATATGTTTTATAAATTAACAAACAGGCATCTAGCGGACCGCACCTGACTTTTTTTTAAAAAAAAAAAAAAAATTTAAATACTGCCTTAATTTTTGTTTTTTTTATTTTATTTTTCTCCGTACTAGCAAAGTAGTTGGAGAAAAGAAAGTTAAGATGCTTGACTTAAGCCATGTGGCAATAACTTATTATCCTTGCATCCAAGATGGTCCCAAGGAGCCGTAAGAAAATTTCAATCAACTAAGAAGGATGCTGTATTTGAAATATATAACATGTCATGAAAAATATATAGATGGCATTTAGCACAGAGAGATGTCAAACTGGTACGAAGCTGGCTTGGCTTAGCATATCCTGTGAGCTACAGTATCTATGTTGGGCCTAACATAGCTGAGATGCCCTTCTACCTAGCTGAAATGCCCTTCGATGGACTGAGCATCTGTAAGCAACCTGTCAAACACGAACAGGCGGGCCCATAGCACAGCCCACCAGGCCTGTATAATCGGCCCACTAGGCATAGCCCAATAAGCTCGCCTTCCTAGGCACAGCCCACCAAGCTCGCCTAGACCCACTTGGGCTTTGACTGTTTTGCCTCCATCTGCTAAATTGCTAGTTTGAAAATATTTTTATCCATTTCTCAAATAAAAAACCATTTTGCCCTTTCTAACAACGAAAAACTGCTAGTTTTAAGATATTCTTATCTTTTATTAAAAAGATCTATTTATCCTTCTTAACTGCTATAAATAACTAATTTCTAAGATTATTTGGGATATTAAGAAGCCCTCTAATCACTATAAATAGCCTTCAATCTTTCTTCCTCACATCGCACCAAATCACAAGCTCTTTTAAACCCTCTTAAGCTTTTCTAAGCTCTTTTTATCTTTCTACAAGCTCTTTTAATCATTCTAAGTTCTCTTATTCTCTCTTTAGTTTCTAGTTAGCTACCATAATCTCTCTCTAGTCTCTATTCCCTAACCTCTACAATCAATAATGTTTAGTCCTTATAGCTTTCATCCATCCCATGGCCAAAAAATTTTGGGCTCATCGACACAATGGAGTATGGGGCACACTAGTTACTGACTAAAATAAATGTCTTTGAACCTATTAATGCCATAAATTGTACATCGACCACTAGGTCCAGAACAAGATTTAAGACCTCTAGAGTTTAGTTGCACTTTGACATCCAAGAGATCACTAGCAAAATGACTCTCTGTTGTCTGTAAAGTCTGCAAAAATGACTATGAAGGCAAAGTAGTCAAGAGGAGTTAACTTTCTAGGTGGTCCAATTCTTAGCTTAATTTAGGGTCCATCTCTCTGACTGCTCTTACTTTACTATTTTTTTCATTAATGATGACTGCATACTGTAGCAAAATCTTCCACTCATTAACTTCCACATAATTGGATCGACTCTAATACCATTTGTAACATTCCAAGCCTACCATTGGCCCAATTAATCCGTTAGCAGGTCGAAACCATATAGCTCTAAAACCTTAAGTGAAAGTTAATTGTTAATTGATGGATTTGAGACATAAGTATTTTTTTTTTTTTTTAATCCCATATGACACTATTTTTAAGGTATTATATAAGCTTTATGGCTAAGCTGATTGAATGCCACTTGCTATATTTATTGTTCAACGGCAAAAGTACTACGAGAAAGGTGAACTTGTTCAAACATATTACAGGAGAGCATGGATCTTTCCTTTCTTTCATTTTGCTTTATTTTTTGTCTTCGAGAATGCCGAAGTCAGATCTTATCTGGTGAGAAGGAATTCAGGTGAACTTGTTCAAACATATTACAGGAGAGTATGAATCTTTCCTTTCTTTCATTTTGCTTTATTTTTGTCTTCGAGAATGCTGAAGTCAGATCTTATCTGATGAGAAGGAATTCATCGAGGCCTGGATCTCTTCTAATGTTCTCCCTTTAGTCTCTGGCACTAGCCTTTCCACAAATAGAACAGTAAGGCCGCAAATGCTTGCAAAAATGAAGAAGGTACCTGTGCAAGTTAAAATTTCTTATCAAAAAACAATATGGATGGGGGACATATTATTTTAGCTAATCAGTAATGGGCTGTCATCACCTGCTGAGCTCCAAGTTATGAGAAAGTTGAAAGTGTATGAGATAATCCAGGAACCAAGCCAATTAACTAAGGTCACAAGGCTTCCTGCAGAACCTTTCATATTTATTGGAAATATCTGAATCCAAAATCATTCTATCATTAACCACATAGTTAGAGTTTTTTTGGAAGGTAATGAGATTTTTTTTTTTTTTTCAATCTGTCATCTTATCATTTTTCATTATGTTCACTTACCTCAGACATTATTACCCATGGAATTCCCCCCATACCCAAAGAGAAAGATCCTGTGAATATCAGTATGCCTGTCAAAGCCAGTACAGTATTTATCTCCTTGGGCCATTCATTTTCCTTTACAACAAAGAAATTATCATCAGTTGGTCAAGGTATTCAGAAAAAAAAAAAAAAAAAAAAAAAAAAAAAAAAAAAACATGAATAATATCCATGCATGTACCTGTAGTAAGAAAGACATTGCAACAAGGAAACAACCAACACATGTTCCAGCTGCAGAAACCTGGAATGAATAACAGTTACCAACTAAAACTTAAAAATTGTTAAATCCTTAAAAGAAGTAACTTATAATTTCCCACCATTAGAATTGGTCTTCTTCCAGATCTATCCAAAAGAAAAACACCTAATGTTGTCATAGGAACCTGCAAGACAGCATATGTTTCATACTGTTCTTTGTTGAAGAAACAAAATGCCATTGTGCGTGGAAAGCAATTACCTGAACCATAACCATTGCTATAGTTCCAGCATTCCCTGACGAGAAACCTGATACAAATAACAAAAATTAAGATCTTCATGAACGGTTGGAAAATTTTGCAAGAATGAATAGCCTAATACCTGCAGAAACAAATATTTCACTGGCATAAAAGCAAATTGCATTGACTCCCCCGAATTGCTGTAGTACCATCAATCCAACTCCAACCTGATGACCAAATAAAATTATTTGTGAAGATATTAGATAAAAGAAGTTGAAAAGCTAACCACTGACATATTGAAGCTTAGGAATGCTTACAATGAGAGAGTGAAGGTATTTCTTCTGAAACAAGTCCAGCACACTGCCCTGTGGAAGGCATTGAAGGCTTTCTGTGAACTCCTGTATAAATAATGAGAGGTCAGTCATATCATACATAAGTTGTTGTCTTCATAATTAATCAATTGATTCCTATGGATGAGCATTTAGTACCTTGATCTCCTCTGCTTCTTGAGAAATATCAGTGTCCTTCCCCCTGAGAATCTGTAGTGCTGCTACGAACTCATTATGATGACCAACCTTAGCCTGCAAGATGAATAAAAGTTAGGGTTCAACTTTACTTATTGTTCATTCAAAGGCTTCATTGTGAATCCATCACCCTTCTTTAACATATGATCAAAGTCAAAGCATACTGATTCTGAAATCCTTCTCGAGGCCATTTGGTTAATCACATGATGATTTTCATTAGTAAAGATGATAGGATCACCAGTAATCCAACATTGCTCCATTTGGTATAAGATACTTTGATAATCAAAGATCACAAGTGGTCGCATATCATTATGTTTGGTATATCATAGAAATGAAAGATCACAATGCATGTAATACCAATAATACCCTTGAAAGCTTATTTACATAATATATAAATATGAAACCTATAATATATGTAAATTATATATTAATATTATAATATATATTAATATATTATATATAATAATATTATATATAATATATTATTATATAATATTTATATATTATATATTATATTATTATAATATATGGAGAGATATTGATAAATATAGGGATAACATTGTTCATAAATTTCTGTGTATATTACCATCAGCACAGTGATCTAACATTCCTAATTCCTTGAATGGGATTAAAATTGCTCTTTTGGATAGTGATTTTAATCCCTTGGTGATTATAAATCACTAACAAAACATGGATATCAAATGGGGTGACTTATTACCGTCATAAGATCACCGATGATACTTCAGAGTTCACCCCATATCAAACACTATCCTAGTGAGGTTTGTTTTACAATTAAATAATTAAAGCGATTAACACTACCAAAATGCTATACTGAATCATCCATCCATTACTAGATAATTTGTAGATTTACTGAAGGGTGCAAGAGCATCGCAGCATATATGAATGAACATCAATCATGTGCTATGAAACAAATGTTAGAAGTTCAACATTTTGCTTTTTTGGCATATTAATATCACTAACAAGAAGGCACAAATATTTTATAATTTAGAAAAAGGAGTCAATGTTTATTGATCTATAAAATCTAGAATCCTCACATGCTAGAGAGATCTAAGAGTGAAGTCTAATTAGTCAAAAGGCCAACCATTCATACGAATCAAGAATCTGAAAAAAGGCAGCCCAATGCATGCCACGAGATTTGAAAATTTGAAAAGGATCAGATACATGCAGCCTTACCCCATATGTAAAGAGGTAGTTTTTATGTTTCAAACCTAGTGAGGTCCACCCTCCAAATTATTTAAATGACATTAAAGAACCAAGAGGTGTAAAATATTCCATATTTCTTATAATGCTTTAAATAAGTCTTAACTACCACTGTTCATATGAATGCCAGATCTAAACTTAAATGAAGCTGATGCAAGAACTAAGGATCTAGATGAAAACTATCTCATAAGCTGCATTGTTATTAGCTATGCTCAACAGGATAAACATCACATATGATTGATTTAATAATAATAAGAGGTTGACAGAAAAAGCAGAAGAGCCTAATTGAGGAAATAAATCTTAAAGGTTTGCTGACATAATCCAAATGAACAAAAATTGAAATATAAATAGTTAATGGGGAAAACCCAGCATCTCACTACTTAATAAGAAAGCCTATGTGACTTGATTTGCTTATTTATAGTTGAGTGCGTTCAAATTGCCCTTCATATAGGTGGAGTTTTCAGAGTCCCCAGGCCACACCAGATTGTTAAAAAAATAAATAAATAAATAAATCCTGTGCATATCTCTCCCCACTCCTTTTACATGTACAACGCACTGCCTGGCTCCTACATCTAGTCAGAATGAATCAAATCTTCCATCAAAATTCTAACCCATTGCAAAATTGAATCATGATGAGCTTCTTTTTTCTCTATGAAATCTCTTTTCTATTTAACTACAGTTGAAATCACTCCATTTACTTATACAAGTAGCAGTTCTCATCCATTGTAAAGCTAACTAGATTGCAATTGAATAGTTTTTTCTCTTCTCCTTCTTTTCAGTAGTAATAAGTTATCATAGTGATGATCTTCCTCCTGTTGTGGTTTAGTAGACCCTTCTCCTCTTTCTGAGAGATATCATGCACACCGCAAACAAAACATAAAATCTGAATGAGGTTTTCTTCCTAAAAAAAAGAAAAATCTGAATGAGGAGAACCAAACACATCATCACTTCAAAAGATTAAATTAATCAAAAGATTTAGACAACTTTTTTTTTCATTTTAAATTTTGAAAGATCAATACTGCTCCCATATTAGTGCAGAACTAGGGGTAGGAATGAGCCGGGTAGCCCCTGAGCCGGCCCAAGCTCAGTTTGAAAAATTACTGAGCTCGAGACATAGTTTTTAACCCATAAGGTTGGACCGGACCAGAAACTTTAAGCCTGTTGAAATTTTCGATCAAGTTCAGGCTTACAAAAAATAAGCCCGTCCCGGCAATTTATGTTTTTATATTATATATATATATATATATATATATATATATATTAAAGATATGATATATAGTTTTATATATAAATAAATATTTTTGTTATATTTTTTAATATAAAATGTATTTTCAAAACATGGAAAAACTTGTAGGCAGTGGGAATCGTTGAACTTTAGAGCTAAGAGTTATAATTGCCGAAGCTTTAACGACCTAGCCGCATTAATTTGCATTAAAAGATATACATATATTAAATATATTATATAACTATCATATATAACTAAAGTCCTTGGATATTGTTATCGAGCCAGACTTGGGCCGGCTAGTCTTAGCCCAAGATCAAGCTTGGCCCAATACCTTGGGCTAAACTTTTTAACCTTGGTCTGACCCGAGCCCAGCCCATGCCCACCCTTATATAGAACATAATGTTCAGTATATACAGGAATCTAAATTTCATACCAAGTAAATAAAGGAAAAGACTTTATTTTTGATAAGAATTAGCTGACACCTTAATTAATTTTTTCTATAAAGTAAGATTAAGGATTTAGAATTTTGACTGAAAGCTATCTCTATTTTCATTGAAAGGGATCAATTTCAGCAAGGAGCCAAAACTAGCGCCCAATTTAAAGTTTAGCTGTTTCAATCACTTTCAGTTGGAATTCAATAGTTTAGGTCCAGTTTTGGCAGCTCCATTCAAGTTTAGCCAAAATAGACCAAAAATGATCATGCATGCCATATCAGGATGCTTGCATTCATTTCTTTAGGTATATTCACGTATCTAATGTTAATCCAACTTTTTTTTTTTACATTCAAATGAAGGGGTTCAAACTAATGTAGTAGCATTTTTTCTATGCAAAATACTTCTTCAAGTAAATTTTTATACTTCTTATGCCAATATAATTATTCACCAAGTATTGTTAAATAAAAGCCCAAATAAACACATGCACTTAGGCACAGTTATAGCGCACATAGGGCATAATTGGAGGAATTTGTACCTACTATAAAGTTCAATGATCCAAATTGCAATGCAAAAAGTTACACCATTGGATTTGATCTATCAGGTTAAAATTGCTCATATACAACAAAACATATACTTTGAAGACCCTGAGCATATGCATCAAGTCACTCCAAAATCAGCACACTATATTTAGTTATTAGAGCTATATATTTGGGATGATTTGATACTTAGGCAAGAGTTTTGAAACATGTGGTTTTCTGCATAAAGTCATATTTCACCTTGTGGATAACATCTAATGGTTTAGATTTTCATTTTGCAACTCAAATCATTGAATTTTGCATTATAACCGCAGCCACATTGAGAACATCCAACCACACGCACTCACAAATATAAGCTTTGGAAGATACAAGTTGATTAATAGAAAAAATAGTGATTTGATACGTTCAAGTTGCCATTTAATCAATAATATGAGAGAAAGAGAGCACATGGAAAGGAATGGAACCATGAATTCCGCACATAGCCGATATTATTCAGAATGTAATGTATCAATGCAATTAAATCACTCTTTTTCTTCAAGATTTAAATAACCAATCACCAAGAAATACTAACTTTGCCTACTTACAAGTGATTGGTTTAACTTAAACCTTCTCTTAAACATAATGTTTTTGCAGTTTCTTAGACCATTGAATCAATTGGAAGTTCTGTTTCAAGAAATTCAAAAGAAATTTAAGAAAATAAAACAAAAAGAAGGAAAAGGTTCTTGCTCTCTATTCATTCTTGAGAAGATATTTTATACAATTTGAGCTCAAATATAAGAGGCCTGAGCACAAATTTTAGAAATAGTTGCTCCATAAGAGTCATGTTTGTGAACCTTCTAAATTATAATTTATGTGGTGATACTTGACATTATGGTGATCACTCCATCAAGTTCAGCACATTCAGGTTTATGTGGGTACCCTTTTTTTTCCAGAAAGGGTTTATGTTGGTATGTTTTGCTCTGATAAATGTTTAGATAGTTATTTATCATATTCCTATCATCCAACATATATTGCATGATTTCAAACCATACAAAATATTGTAACATTGGATGATATATTGTCTCAGCTTTCATTATTCTGTTAATATTTTCTAACTCTTTCCTTAGTCTTTTTTGACTTTTTTTGACTGAATTTCCAAAACTTAGAGTGACATCACTGAAACTGTTAAGACCAGAATTTGGTGGGCCTAATAAAACTTGATACTAAAACAGAGCTTTTTAAACTTTATATGATCCAAAAATACCTTTTTGTTGCTCTTGGAATGGCCTCACTAGTATTGGAACTGAGGATCTATTCCCAGAAGTTAATAATTTCTCCCTTCCAAAAGAAGGCAGTCCATGGAATCACTTTTATAAAGGATTCTTCCCTAATCAGGAGATGTTTCCCATCTTCCGGAATAGAACTAGAGGCTGAATAAAACAAGTTCAAAAGTAGCTAGGTATGTTGAGCTTTACTGTGTTATCTAAAGATGCTGTGAGAGGCACTTGAAAACAAGCACAAAAGATAACCCACACAGAACTTAACCATCTAGAGTAAATATGCCACCCTCTAGGATG
Source organism: Metroxylon sagu (assembly GCA_017589505.3). Classification (NCBI taxonomy): domain Eukaryota; kingdom Viridiplantae; phylum Streptophyta; class Magnoliopsida; order Arecales; family Arecaceae; genus Metroxylon; species Metroxylon sagu. The sequence goes on along the minus strand of JACVBY030000624.1, from coordinate 1,705,844 downwards.
AAACATATCTCCTCTTGGTAAATACTACAAGAAGAAATACAAGAGATTTTTGATAAATAATATCCATATAGGTAGAAGAAAACCTGAGAACAAAGCTCTTTTTTCATTAGCATATCCTTTCATCACATGTAGGCTTCTCTCCCACCTTTGAGTGAAGACCCATTTGCCTTCGCATCCTTCCCAGCTCCAAAAATCCTAGAACTAGAGCTTCTCTTTTATAATTCCCTCATGACCCTGTGGAGCTATTATAATGTCGGATGCTAAAAACTATAGCTACACAATCATGAAATCAGGTCACACATATTAATGATAATGAGAGAGAGCAGGATATCTTTATTTAAGATGTATGATCTTGACCTTTATTTTACATAGGAATGCCAAATCATCCTGAACAGGATGATTCGGGGCTAGCCCAGAACCGGAACGATTCGGCACAGAGAGAGAACCAACCCCAAACCAACCGTACCGAACTACTCTAAACCAAACGAAACCATCTGATTTGGCCTAATTCAGGATAGCTCATGGATTGGAGCCCCCTAATTCTCCTAACTAATATGCTACTGGTTCAGTACGATTTGCTCCGTTTGAAGAAGTCTCGGTCTAATACCGGTTTCTAGCACAACAAACCTTAATTTTACATAGGGTTAGAAATGTGCCTAAGCTAGCATGAAGCTAATTAGGTCATGCTAGATTTAAGTTAGCCTTTGGGCTTGGACTGATGGTATTCTAGTCGGGCTTGGTCCTAAAAGGAGGGTGCAAATAAATTTCAGGCCAAGCTTCAATCAATGCTTGGCCTATCCCAAGCTTTGCCGAAAGCTCAAGCTCAAGTTGATTAGAATCATTGGGCATGTCCATAGCTAACCAAACAACCTAAACCAATCCTTAGAAAATTGAGATCAAATCCCTATAATTACTCTTAAACCCCCAACCTCTCTAATTCCAAAACATTAGCCCGTTGCCTTCTAGGCTAAGCCTAATTCCCCCCTCCATTCCTTCTCTTGCTACCATCCTCTGCCCCCTTGTCATTGTCCAGCCCCTTGAGGATGGCATGGCCATTGACAGGTTCAATTGCATCCCTCTCATTGATTTTTTCAAGGTCTTGATTCAATATAGTTTGCTTCTCTAAAAACTATTGGTCTACCACCATCCCTACAACATCGCCAAGCATGCTAGCCATACCATCTCTCACATCCCCTATGAGCCCTACGGTAGCACCTATGGTGTCAATCATGGCATCTTTGGCAACATGTGTTATGATAGCAACCTTCACCCAAGATGTGTTGTCACCTTGTCCTTGCTACGTCCACCATCCCCTCCCTTATCATAGCCTGTGGCTACCTCCACCATCCCCTCCCTTATCATAGCCTGTGGCCATCTTATCGAGCCCCTGGACCCTTAATCTCTTGCCTCCTCCTCACCCTTCTCTTCCTCCCTTGAATGTGGATGGCCCTTTATGTTGCCATAGATGCCCCTTTTCACCATGCCCTCTCCTCTTATCCTCTGACCCCAAATCTAAGCATCTTAAAGCCATCCCTTACATTAGGCAAGCCTGCACTATCAAGCCTATGCTGCCAAGCCTTGTTCTAGTTAGGTGGAGGAGGAATGGAAGAGACTAAATGGAGAAGAAGAGAACATATTTTTCTCCTGAGATGTTTTGGCAAACATTGGGCTTCCATGCATGGGTCATGCATGCTTGGGCTTAATCTAGGTTAGGCTCATTTGGGATTTAGGCTAAGATTAGGCCAGGCTCAAGCTAGGCTCAGGCCAAATCCTAATAAAAAAGATATTATGCTTAGGCTCAGCTCGAAGCTCGAATTTTTTTCCAAGCTCTGCCCAAATCTAGCCTTACTACCATATGTAACCACTTGTTTCACAATTTTCACATCTTAATATAAGTACAAAATTGCTAGTGGTGCCAGACCGTGATACACTTTGTTGGATAAGGAAATTAAGGGCATATAAATTCGAGAAGACTTGGTCTTAGGACAAAACCAATGCACACAAAACAAGAACTCAGTGTAAGCAAAAGAGAGTATCAATGTATCAATGTTCAACTCTGAAACTAATGCAAATAGACCTAGAATGACAACAATAGAACTATATCTCTTTCCTTTTTATGTGCAAACTATATGAATGTAAAATAAAAGCACACAAACAATCAGAAATCACCAAGAAGCAAGAGGCCAAGATTTTACATAGAAAACCATATCAAGGAAATATCATGGGACCAAGTCCACATCACCATCCACATATCTAAGAAATAATAAGATCACAAGTTTGTTTCTTTTCATGGCCAAGCCAAGGATCACAACATCAAGAGAACATCTTTTCTAGATCACAATATCAAGAGAATAACACCTCTTGGATCACAACCTCTCTATGACAAACAAGATACTAAAGCACATCAAGAGATATCAACTCTTGCATACAAAAGGAATTCCTTGCCATACAAAGGCAGAGTTCTCTTCTCTGAATCCCTTTAAGCCCTAATTTCTCCCTCTTTCCCTTCTTATATGAGAGGAGACCTGGAATGGGCTTTAGTTATGGGCTCTTCAATTTCAAAAAATACAATCTACTACGACATGGACTTTTCTCTGCATGGGAAAGGTCAAACCCAAAAGAATGGCCTTTTTATTTCATTTCGTATGGTGATTGATTTTGCGAGTATAGAACCAAGCTACTTCTCAACAAGTGCATGCCAACAACCGAGACAAGCTTTGACTTTTTTTTTCCTAGATGTAATTTCTTAAAAATGCTTGATTTAAAAGGACACCTTACTATCAAGACTTGTAAGTTTCCCAAATGGTAGTCGATGTAATGTTTTATTTACATTATGATTAATTAAGTACTCTAATCAATAGGTACACACACATATCAAACTTAACTTCTAGAATGATAATATGAAGATTTAAGTGTCTAACCAGCCATCTAGGAGATTCTGGAATGAAGGGAAGGCCCAGTAGTTGAAATGAACATGGAATAATTCCTGCAAAAGAAAACCTCAAGCATACTGTTTCGTCATACAATAGAAACAGAAACGAAATGACTTTAAAATTGGAAATTATCCTTTACAACTATGTTGGATCTATAGCCTTCTTAACATGAATAGTAATCATTATTTACCAAGAAAATAGAAAACTAAAAGAAATCCTTGGTGGGACTATTTCATACATGCATAAATTGTCGCAATGAACTCCACATGTGATCAATGTGGCATCAAACAAAGGCAATGAAAAAATAGCAAATCAAATATAAGATGACAAGATTTATGTAGTTTGGCTCTTTTGGTCTATGTTTATAGGTGAAAACAAGGAGAAAATTTCATTATGAAAGCTAAAGGAAGAGATACAAGGGTTTAGATATGGCTCTTTAAAACCCTAATCCCCAATACACCCTGATCCCAAGCCCTCCACTTCCATGAAAGACCTCACAAAAATTTCCTAACTAGTTATTTTTTTTCCTAAATTTGTCGAATTGAATCATGGAGCAGGAAGAATCAAGGAATTCAAGGTATACTTAACATAAATATATACATACACATATACATGCATAAGTATGTGCATACATATATATTTATGTTACTGCTTTAAACAAATCTAGCATTTGATGTTCCATCTAGCCCCACCTTTTGTGCTGATATTAGTGAGCCAAACACCATATCAAGAAAAAAGATTGAAAATTACATGGTAGTAAATTCCATCATAGGTCTGTAGGTCTTTGAACCACTATTTATTATGTTGGTAGATTAGTTGCAAGTAAAAGCTAGTTTTGACATCTCAAAAACATTGAATTTTGACATGTTGTACTTCATGTTGCTCTTCTACAATGAATCTGAAAAAATAATATGCTCCTCAAAAATTGTAATGGTAAATCTCAAGCATTTTTGTGTTTGATTCTATTCATTGCTGTACAACTAAAACATTTGTAATAATATCAAAAACAAGGTTCGCTATCTCAATTCCAAATCCCATATCAATACTATACTAGTATAGCGTTGGTATATCTAGTAGACTAGTCGATTGGCATACTGAGACTTAGTACACCCTCTATATCAAGTTTTGATTTGGTATTGATATGGTATAGCATTATTTATGTACAATCAAACAATAGATCTTTAAATGTGGGGGAAGAAACATCATACCTATTAGTGCCAAAGAGCGCCAAGTCAAAATTGCTCCCAATAAGTACATCAGGGATACTCCACAGCATATCATAAGCTGTGTGACCAGTAGAAATCATTGGTGTAGAAGTAATATCTGAACACAATTTGCTATTTTTTTTTCTCTTACCTGGTTGACAGATCCAAATCCTCCTCTGAGATTCTTTGGCGTTATCTCTGCTATGTACACAGGAACCTGTTCAGCCATTTGACTTGGATTATTCCTTCATCGATATAAATTGTTAAAGTATAATAATAATTCTATAGCACTTGTTAGTGAAATGCTAGACTTTTCTATGGCTAGTTATATTTTAATCTATGACTAAAGTATGCTTTGTTATTCATGGATGTCCATGATGCGGCACTGATAGGTATGCACTACAGATTCTACAGTTTTTAGCCAAAGTGTATGGTAGTATCATTGAATAGCTAAAAAAGGAAATCTATGCTGTGGCATAGATATGTAAATATGTGTTTGGCGAATTCTAATCTGCTTTTAGTCTTAATCTTATCATGCTCACAGCTCACCACATAAGAAAGGAGACCAATTCCAAATCCAATTGAAAGTCTTCCAAGATCAAGCCACCACAATTCCTTCAGCATGGAAATGAATATATACTCAGTAGTTAAATTAGTGAACATAATTGATAAAACAATTAACTGAGAACATATAGTGTTCAGTCAACAAATAATACCAATATCTAGATAATTTTACAGAAGTTTGATTTAATTATCAGAACTCTAGATGACCTATCCGGAATATGGGAACAAAAACCTTTGTCAAGATAATAGAAAGCCATCCCACAATGCAGAAAAGATCTGATACTGCCATTGCCTGCATTGAAATACCAACCAAGTAAAGGATCTTTTCAGTCAATATTTTATGTCAAGGTTTTACTCACATACCATCCTTCTTTTGATCAAAAGAAAGAAAATAAAATCTCATGTTACTTACATATCTTCTGCCAATTAGATCTGCAATGTGGCCACTCAATATGGCACCTATCATTGCTCCAATTGTCAATATTGAGCCAAAAAGAGAGTACTGCACCACAAATTGTAAGATAATGAGCATAAATGTTTTACCTGCTATTATTCAAGAGGGATACCTTGGTGTATGTCATTGGCACATTATATAGTGTTGGCAGATGAGACAAGAAGGGGCAAACTTTGAAATGAAAGAGGTTGTAGAGAGTTAGGATAAAAACTTTAGTTGAGGGAAGCGAACAAAAGCATTGATATTTTGAGACAACTGTGTAAAAGTTGAGGGTTTTAATGAAATTATGTAACAAATATTTCAGAATAATCGCTAACTTATAGGGCTTTATCCAAATACCTCCCAATGGGATCAAAGATGGATGAATAAATTGAAAATACACCTTTATCAAATAGTCATAATCAGTAATTCAAATCTCGGTGGAACAAGGACCGAGATGGCCATCCGGTCTCATCCAAAAGAGATTCTGAGATTGGTCTCGGCCATTCCATTCCATCCCATCCTATTTCAGTCATAATACATTCTAATATCAATTTTAAATAGATCTAATTTATCATAAAAATATAACTTTTGAAATTCAAATATGTTTAAAAATTAAATAAAATACTAAAACTGCACAAATAATTTTTTTTAAGAAAAAAATATTTTAAGAAAGTACTAAAAGCCCTAAACGAATTGGGAATGGGGATTGGATAGGACGCAGAGTATCTAATTTCATTGAAAAACCAGGATACCTTTGTCCCATATGATTGAAAACCTTAGTCATAATACCAACAGCTTTGTGTATAAATAACAATGTTGAGCAATGACAATGGCCACTTAGCAAAAGGGCTGAATAAAATCTTTTCTTTTTTTTTTTTTTTGAGGTGGGGAGGGGGGGGGTTGGGGGTTCATTTTCTCGTGGGGACTGGGGACAACGATGTTGAATATGATTTGGATAGAGGATGTCACCCAAAAAAAAAAAAAAAGCATCAATGTATAACAATTTAGTGACCCAAAATGACAGCAAAGATTTGCTCATGGTCTATATGTAAATTAATTATATCGCAATTACAATGCACGAAGATCAAAGAGATCAAGTTACAATACTCAAATTGTTGTAGGAAGAAGATATGGCAAATATGAATCTTAAGATTTGCCAAAATTAATGTAGCAAGAGGCAATTTTGCAATTTTCCTATTTAAAGCTGGAATTACACATAAGTTAATCTAGGGTGATGGAAACTTTTGAGTGATCTAGTATCAGAAAATGATATCTGAGTTCAAACTTTGGGCTGATTATGCATTGCAAGGGATCTAATGGAGGATTGACTGAAATTGCAAGTCTCAACTAATTTAGTTTAGCAGGGATGTTTTACCTTAAATTGATATATCAATTGAAAAGAGAGAAAATATGTGATTGGATAACAATGAAATTATTATACACAGATAATAGCAAAAGTTTTCTATTGGTTATAATATAAAATGGAAGAAAATGCTAACAAAATTACAAGGAACTATAAATAGAAAGGCAGATATGTGACAATGCACCACTAAATGATCAAGCCATTGCAAGTAGGACTAGGAGAGTTGCATTATTGAGTTTTGGATGATGACATTTTTGAAAGGAAAAAAAAAAAAAAACTCTCACTTTTTTGCTATACAAAATACAAAGGCTCATATGGGACCTCATAGATTTTCAAGTCAACAGCAAAAAGAGGAAATGGCCCACATCTCTTAAAAGACAAATAATCATTTTCTCAAGAGACTTAAAAAAATCCATAGAGGCTATAACGGGAAACTAATGATATCTTTCTCAAAATCCTTGAATACAACATGTAGAACATTTTGAAACTTGGTCTCTTTATTTCAAGACTACTCAACATAAACCATATCTAAGATATTTTGCATAGTTATAGACTTATAGTACTAGAAGTAAGAATGCAAAATCAGTCTAGACATATATCCAAAACCATATTTTGAATTTAGGACAAGATTAGTGGACCAAACTTATCATTTTCAACCCATACCGTTCTAAAATTGCAGTTAGATTTCAAGTTAGTATTAGAAAACGAGCATAATCCAGCCAAGTCTTGCTGAGCTTTCATAACTTGGTCAAGAGTTGGCTAGCCTAGTTTCGAACCTTGAAATGATTTGCTTCCACTAATTAGAACCTAATTCCAGTTTAAAGGTCTTCACGCCATAACCTTCTTCTATTTTCATATTGACTTGCTGAACACAAGCTATAATACAAAACAACATTTTTCTGCAAACATGTCAAACAATGCCTATATATATTTCAAGGTTCACAATACACATTGCCTTCTTGATTCAACATCATCACGTCTTGCTGCTCATAACATCTTCATTTCTTGCTATTAATATGGCTATGAGTTTACTCTAGCCTTCAATGTATGAAACTCCTTAAAGAAAATGTAGGTTTCAAGATGACCATGCTATATATGATTCATGTTAAATTTTAAAAATAAACACATGGATTTAACTTGATAGAAGAGCCCTTCAATTGTTTTGATACTTGTTAGATCCAATATGTGCTTTAAAATGTGTCACAATTCTATGTGCTTCTTCCAAGACATCTATTCATATGTAGCCTGCGTGGTGATATTCCTTTAACCACTGGTCCCCCTTAGAAGTGACTCTTAGGCAGTCAGTAGAAATTATCATGGCAAAGATAGTTGCAATTGCTACCAATGCATTTACTCTTTCTATACCCTCTTGATCTGATAAAATGCTTCACAACCCCTTCCCCTCCCCCCCCCCCGAAAAAAAAAAAAAAAAAACTTCAAGTGAAAGGATTATCACTACAAAAAAGGATAATAAGAATGGTTTTATATGCTTCTGTTCGTGCAAGTTTAGGACACATGCATCTTGTGTCTACAAAGTCCTCCATGGGTGACTCTCAGCAAGCTAGAGGTCAATCAGGCGTTCATCCCTGTCTTCACTAAAACTTCACTAACTTCATCATGCCAACAAAGTCACTAACTCCATATTTAATGAGGTATGGTCCTGGATGCATTGCTTCAATCTTTGATAATCATCACTTCACCTGGGCCACCAGGAAGATTGGAGAGACTTACTTCACTGCCTTCCTTCCCATCCAGAGAAGATGCTATTGCTCTCATGAGGGAAGGAATCTGTACACTTTAGGGACTTCTCTTTGCAAGTGCGACCCTAGTGTGTCCTATCGGGATGTTATCATTCTGACAATATTTGGGCTGCTCTGATCAATCTTTTCTTCATGTGTTAGCAAGAGAAAGTTGGGCTAATCTAGGATCCTACCTAGCATTAACCTGATTTTGAAAAAAAAAAAAAAAAGTAGTTATGATATCTTGATCTACTGTGAATTCCTTACCTTGGTTTCAAAATTTGTTGACCTCACTATGAGTGATCGCACATATTGGATCCAATTGTGAATCATGCATGGAGTAAAGAAGACAACTAGACTTACAAGCTTCAGGCTTCAGCCACCACCTAACCAAAAGAATGATTAGGATGCCTAGCCTCCCAATCCCCTTGTACATCCCTTGGTTAACCTAACCAATAAACCTAAGAGAAGTTGTAAGGGAGAATGGAACAACTCACTATTTAAGTTTCAATAGATCAGTTTTCCTTAGAGAAGCCAGTAGTGTTGCTCTTGCAATTAAGGCAAGGTTATCTGCAGATATGTTTCACTTGGACTAGTTTACTACTTGAACTTAAACCCTAACGGTTCTTATGAACCAAGCTTTTCAGGTTTTCCCTAATAGATCTTGGTGATAATTCAAATTCAAATCCTTTGGACGTCCCTACTCATGTTGGCTTGTTTACTCTAAATGATGTGTTGCACATACAAAATGATCGCTTGAGGAGACACCTCTAACCATCATAAGAATGTCTCCTAGGCAAAAGCAGAAGGCTATATCTTTAGATTGTGGGATGATCCAATAGAAATAGAAAGGAACTATATTTTGGTTTCTTACCTCAAAAATTTTCCTCCATAACTATTTCAGTGGCTCACCTTTTAATGTATGCCATACTAGAACAACATCCTTTATGCTACTTTCTTGGTCTCCAATGCTAAGGACTTAGCTAATTATATCTAGTTTAGGTCTAATCTGTTAACTTCACTTTGCTTGCCTCTAATACCTTCACTGCCTCTATCAATAATAGTATGCCATACTGTTGTGTATTGCTCAATACTGGACATACTGTACTATATTAGTACCAAACCGAGACTCAATACCGATGCATACTGAGTCTATGCTGAACTGACCTATGTACCAGGCATATCGATATTGTAGCAATGTAGAACCAGTATAGGGTTTGATGCCAAGACAACGAACCTTGTCTAGCATGATACAAGCCAAGTCAAATGCAGCACCTCACTCTAGGCCAAGAGACTTCTAAAGCGACCCAATCTAAGCAGGTTGCTTAAGATGTTTCCCCTCCCCATTGACCTATTCCAAGATGTTGAAGGCTTCCACGCCTAGAAACCCTAATGACCTATTAGTGATTAATTTTCTTTCTATTCAGGACATTGAGAAGATTGGTGGGAAATGTGGCTCGTTACTAATTGAAGAAGACAAGAAGTGAATTCCAAACCATTGAAACCATAGAATGAATTTGAAGTGTGAGAAGCCAAGTAAACTTTGAAGAAGCCAAGTGTTGTTCAAGCCACTAATTAGGACATTGCCTCACCATCCTATAATGGCAATGTGGGCTTTGTAGTTTTGGTTTTTCAGCCCCTCGCATGTTACAATCTTGTTGCTCTTATGGGGCTGCTTTTATTTGGTGAACCTTTTTAAATGTTGCATCTTTCTATCTCCGAGTTGTATCATAGGGCATGATATGCATATGTACAAGCCAAGTGTTATCAAAGAGCATTCTAAGAAATATTACTCGAGTCTTTGATCAGTATATGCATGATTTAGATAATATTTGCTCCTAATACATCTTGAATTGAAAAAAAAAAAAAAAAAATCAAGTTACAAGAATACTATTATATCAATTATCAAGGCTGTAACAAAATCAACATTAGGTAGAAATAAGAGCTGAGGATGACATTACTAGGTGCTGCAGTAGCCAATACTGAACATTTCATGTATTATATTTGCACTAAAACAAGCATGGCCACCCAGCCTCTGAAACAAGTCAGGTCCAAAGCTCACCAGATCATTTGATGGTCTGATAAGTTTTGGTTTTTTGCTCACCTTCATCTCACAGGGCCTCAGTTTCACCCATTTGGGCACATGATTGATGTCTTGGGTTACATCAGACCATCAAATGGTCCCATAAGCATCAAAACTCACCTCCTACAGCTCAAAAACAAGCACCAGTGTACATTGCTGGCCTCACCTAATTAGCATTCCACTAAACTTCAGAAGGTTGTATCAACATGTAGCCGCCATGTAAAGGGCATACTGTGCCTTGAATAATCCATTACAGCCTTTTGCCCACAAACCCTTCTACAGGACCATGAATCAAAACTGAATTTTGGTACCATAGTTGACTAGCATTTTTAAAATGCCATGCAGAGGTGCAGATTGGAAACAAACCTCAGGTAAAGAAAGGCTAAGGTCTTGCATCATTCCAGATTCTGCTGGTGAAGAATATCCCACCTAGAAGGAAAAAAATAAAATATGAGGCAGTGATGTGGTAAAATTTCAAGTGTAAAACTTCAATCTAGGAAATTCCAAAAAGATTAGTCAAAATAGTCTACAAAAAATTGTATTCAAATAAGCATGTAGTGGATGCCCATTATAAGGAACATCAAATGCCTAAATTCACTTTACCAAAAGGCACAAGCATGTTTCACTTCATTTTCATGTTTATGGAAGAAAAAACCAGGATCATGAATGGCCCATGCAAATAAGAGGTTCCTACTTGCTAATCTTCCCCATCTCTCCTTGTTTGTCTCTTTTGAGTACAAGAAGGGGCGAGAGTGGATGCAACTTAAGAATGAAAAAGATAGGCAAAACTTTGTTATGATTATGATTGTGTAATTGACAATATATGAGGAAAAAGGCAGAGAAAATGGCAGAGTTTTTCATATGGTACAGTGTCCTCTCATTTTGACTTTAAGAAGAAGAGGAATATGGCATAGGAAACCAATCATGCAAGAAGAATTTATCCTACTAGATTGACTATGATTTCCAGTTGAAAAGATAGTTGCATGCATTCAGTCAAGTTCTATTGGTACAATGGACAGACTTGCTCAAATGTAGAAAATTATCATGAAAGTTTCCTCTAGACTAACAGAATCATTTCTATGACTTCTTTCCTTCACTGCAAATGGAGAAGAGGAGGAGTGAAATTCTCAGAATAAGTCCATAGGTTACTGTGAAAGTATTATATCATGAATGCTCATAAACACTCACTGGTTGGAGTGTGTTTGTGAGGCTGCAGCCTGTGGGATTTGGGATGTCTTTGGAGCACTAAATACAGAGAGTTTTCATGACATGAGAATGGATGGGGCTTGGTACTTCACATACTGAAGGCACGTTAAAAGTTCTAAAATATATATAAAACATATTTTTTATAAATATATAAAAATATATATATAAATAAAATTTGTTGGGCCGAGTTGGGTCGGATCGGGCCTACTTTTTTCGAGGTCAGATCCGATCCGAAATTTAAACGAGCTTGAAATATTTCGGACCGGGCTGAGCCTGGCCCGCGGGCCGCCCGGCCGTGCCCACCTCTACCCGGGAGGATAAGGTACAATCTCTCATCAGGTGCACAGCACGTGCCGATCAGCGACGCGTTTCGGCGAGAACCAGAGAGAGCAGAGAAGGGGGGAAAAAAGCGTGAAGCCCCTGCGTCACGGTGCTATAAACTGGGAAGAGTAATAATTTCGCATACCGAGGTGCCGAATTCGAAGGAGCCGGAAACCGCGATGGCGGTGCTCGCCACCACCACCAACAGTGACGAGAAAGACGAAGGGTGCTTCCTCTCTTCCATCAGAGGCCTCGCTATCTCCTCCTCTCCTGCTGCTGCTGCTGCCGCCGCCGACGGATCCATGGCTGCTCTCCCACAGCCTTCTCTGCGAAGTGAGCAATATAGAGGTGATCCAAGGGACTTAACTTTTGGACTTGTTTTGATTGTCGTCTGCTTCTGCTATCAATTTTTTTTTTTTTGCCCTTAAATTGTCGTTTTATGCCAACAGCGGTACTTTTTGTTTTTTTGTTTTGTCATATATATATATATATATATTGGATGGTGATTTGTTACCAGCATCAGGGTGGTTCCCAAGGTCTACGATGTTTTTTTCCTCTAGATGGTGATTTGTAAACTAAAACTACTAAAAAATTGGGCACCTTCTATAGGTATTTGATCTGAACTTGCTTAGTTTAATCTACATTAAGTGTGAGAAATGGATGCAAAGAATGAAGACTTCTGGACATGTTAGCCTCTCTTTTGGTCTCTCAACTTAGGTTTTTTGGCTTATTGAGGCGTGCGTTGTTCATGCAACATCAACATATGAGTTGAAATGGTAACTTAGTTTGTAATGGGAGAGTAGTGCTTGGTAATGGCTAGCAGGCACTTGAAGTAGTTTTCTTGAGGGACAAGTCAAAATAATGTCCAAAAAAAGTTCTAAGTTAGTGGGGACCTAACGGCCACAATGCTGTGACATTGCATGGATATGAGTCATTAACTTTGTGTTTAGCTAGGTAGATCTCGGATGCTCATATGAGGCTAAAGAATCTCAGCAATACCTTCTGGCGAGCATTTTAGGTGAGGTCATGTGTCATTACTAGTGGTATCAAATTGTAGTTGTAGTCTGTGGCGTAGGTGGTTTGTAAGTTAAAATTATTAGTCGGGAGTATTGTTGAATAAAAAGGTATTGTGAGCAAGTAAGCAAGGATACATTTCTTTTTCATATTAGGAGGACTATAAAGTTTGATGGTAAGAGGTATTGTATGATTGCTTTAGATGACCGATATTGGATAACATTTAATTATTTAATAATTTCCTATTTTTGCTTGTAAAAAGTCCAACCATAAAAGTCTTTGTTTCTCAATTAGTTCAATAAATTTTTTGTCCCACATGAAAAAAAATTTATGCTAGACAAGTTACACTTAATACTTCCACAATTAATGGACTCTAGTTAGATATTTAGGCTTTTTGGGCTGCTCTCTCAAATTTTGAATGAGCTAATTGTTGGAGGGGTCTACCACCCTCTATATAAGGGCCATGGTCAAGGCTCTTGGGATAACAAAAATTAGAAACTCTCTCCATACTATAGCCATCTCCTACTCTCTTTTCACTCTTGAGACAGCACAAATCAAAAAAAATCTCCCAAAAACTTTCTCCCAATGATAGCCATCTCCTGCTCTCTTTTTTCTCTTTGATGACACAAATGAAAAACTCTCCCCTTGATATAGTCATCTCCTGCTCTATTTTCTCTTTTCACTCACGAACTATTTCCACCACATTTTCTACCATTTTTCCTCATATGTTGTATGATTTCAAAGTATTTCCCTATATTTTGTATACTTTCAAAATATTGATTTTAGTCAATTGAAGCAATGCTCCCTTGTCTCTTTTCACCTACCAATTTCCACCATGTTTACTATTTTTTCCCCATATTTTGTATACTTTTAAAGTATTGATTTCGAGCAATTGAAGAAGTCGATTGGGTCAAACCTTCCAAATTTTCATGTGTGCCAGAAAGGAGCCAATCTGAGCGACGGATCAACTATACCTTATGGGTGCATTTAGTGACTATTTTGGGATCACCCAGGGATCTTGAATTACTGATGATCCTAATGCTAAGATGATCTGATCCCCAGTGATTAAACATCATCATATTTGGTATCGTATATCACAGTGATCAAGGATCATCGTTGATCTAACATCATCATGTTTGGTATGCCATGAAAATTCAAGATTACTAACTATATAATGCCAAAATTATTCCTATTATATTTATATTATATTACTATAAGTCTATAACATATATAATATCATATAATATAATATATAAACTAATATTATATTATATACATAATATAATACATATTACATTGCATTATATTATATTATAATAGATAAATTATAATATAATAATATAATATAATATATATAATATATAGTATATAATATTATACAATAATATAATATAATGCATTATATTATATTATAGTATAATAATATATACTATATATTATATATATTATATTATAATATTATATTAATTTTGTATATTATGTTGTATATAAATTATTGCTATTATAATATATTTATTATAAATAAAGAGTATTTTGATCCATAGATTTTAGTCCAAAGTCACTGCAAGGGAGTGATCTTCGATCACCACCTTTGAGGACGGTGATAGGATCAGCCTTTGGGAGCTGATTCATGAGGTGAGGGTGAACTTGGATTACCGTTACGTAGAATCACCTTAGTGCAACCAAACGAGGCATTCGTATCACCATCTCATGGATCACCAGTAATCCTAGGTAGATCACCCTACGCTAAACATCCCCAAAAGCTTTAGAGTTATCTACGCTGCATGAGAGGAGTATTAATGCTCTTAGTGTAGTGCCCAATTCACCTACGATCTAGGTTCTCTTATTTCTTGAAATTGCTAGTTATAAATTATTTCTCTCAAATTTTATACATGATTTCTGACATATAAGCTCTTGTTTTTCAGATTTTGTTAATATTTACCTCAAACAACCAATAGGTATAATGTGGAGAACAGTGCTGTGGATGTAATATGCTATGGGCTATAAAATAAAGGACTATTCAGCAGATTCTTTGGTCTTTAGCGAACTTACATTCAATTAAAGTTTGCTAACTACAACAAAGTGATGCATTCTAGCATCAAAAAGAGACCCTTCGCCTGCAGCATGTATGTAGTAAATGAGAAATTAAATAACTAAAAAGAAATAATATAAAATAAAGAAATTGTGTAAGCTAAGAAAAGAAAAGTGAAAAGGTTTAAAAGATATCTCCAAATGTAGAAGAGATTGGTTTAGGGAGTTTGGGATATTATTACTGAGTGTTTGGTGTACTGGGCTGGCCCTCGGTATTATGTGCCACCATTCTACTATTGCTTGGATAATTGTTACTCTGTTGTGTTGAGGGATTGAGTTTGCTGGCCAAGGTTAAGTGAGCTAATAAAGGCCCTATCAGATTTGCTGTCTTGTTGGTCTAGGTGCTATGGGTTTCATGACTAAACTGTATTTGAGAACTGGGACTCTGTGGTGGCTTTCGTTGGAGGGCATTTTGGGGAAAAAGCTATGAGCTAAGTTTGATATTTTTGTGAAGTTGTTTTTCTTTTCAGTTTTGTGGTCAAGAGTGAGCTTGTTTATCATACCTTGTACTTTTTCTTTGCTATCTCCATCAAGGGATTTTTCCTCTCTTTATGGTAAGCACATTTTTCTTACAAAAATGTTTATTTAAAAAGAGGAATAAGTATTGGATTATGAAATGACATAAAAGACAAAGGCTAAGAATGTTTTAATTTTTGGACTGAGGTGCTTGCAAATGGGCTAAACTGTCACCCCTCATCTCTCTGGTTCATTCCAATCAGCCTTCCTCCAAAGGAGATATATTCTTGACAATTTTGCTGCTACACATGAACCGATTTCTTGGTCATGCGATCATAATTGGATACACTCATCCTCAAAATTGACTTTGAATGGCTTTTGACAGAGTCAATTTGGATTTCCTGTTTGAACTACAGGTAATTAGAGGGTTCAAGTCTAAATGGATTGATTGGATCATAACTTGCACAATTCATGCAAACTCTGCCATTCTACTTGATTGAGGGAATTGAATCTTAGACTCAAGGTATCAATCCTCCAGTTTGCTGATGGCACCCTAATTTTCTACCTTGCTAATGACATTCTGGTCTCAAACTTGAAACTTGAAGGTGATCCTTTACCTATTCAAGAATATTTCTAGTTTGAGAATTAATTTCTACTTCACTTCTCTGATTTAGATAAAGATCCTTTACTGGCCATTATCCTGAATTGCAAGTCTGACTCTTTCCCAATCAAATATTTGGGTCCCTCTTTGAGACCTAATGGCTTGAAGAGAAGTGATTGGCTCCCTCTTCTAAGACTCCAGTTGGAAAGAAAAACTACTATTTATGGGTGGCAGGGTCTCTTTGATTAACTTAGCTGTTGGAAAGCGAAACTTCTATCCATGGGTGGCAGGGTCACTTTGATTATCTCAGCCTTATCTTCCCTTCGTTTATATTGTTTTGCATTCTTTCTTGGCCCTAATTGGGTAATAAGAAGTATTGATAAGGTCAAAAGAAGATTTTTGTGGAAAAGGTTCATCCTCCATGGCTGGTGGCTTCTGGCTTATGAACTGGAAAAAGGTGTGCAGAGCTAAAGTCAAGGTGGATTAGGTACCAACCTAAGCATTGTATCTGAATGTAGGACAGCCTTCAAGTGGCCTGACATTAGCAGAGGGGAAGTTAAAGAAGGGATGGGGTTCATAGAATGTTTGTATGCAGAGAATGAGAAGGGAACGAAAGACTTCTGTCTCATGTCTTAGCCTGATACACTTAAAGATTGAAAGCGTACTAACTTGGTCAGTCAAAGGGAACCAAATATCTGGTAGTCCACTCTGTAAACCTTCTCACTCTTGTTTTAGTTTTCTTCATGCTAGACAGTGCTGTCTTCTTGGTAACATTTTACTGGCCCTTTACGTGACCAGCTTCCATTCTAACCTTCTTCCAGCTAGCCTCTCTATAAGTCAAGACTTAGAAATTCATGCACGTGGTTTAGACTCTGATGCTGAACTTTATGATTCAATAATTCAACTGGTTGCTCACATGCTACTGTTCCTTGCTATTTTTCTTTTTTAACGATAAAAGTACATAGGAAGGGTAAACTTCAAAGATATTACATTGTACTGATCTTTTTTCTTTTCTTTCTTTTTCTTTCTTGGATATTAATGATTTGCATAACAAATCAATGTTCCAAGCATTATTTATCTGATGAAAAGGAATTCACAGAGGCCTGTATCTCTTCTAAAGTTCTCCCTTTAGTCTCTTGTACCAGCCTTTCAACAAACAGAACAGCAAGACCACAATTGCTTGCATAAATGAAGAAGGTACCTGTATGCAGAAATAGTTATTAAAAATAATCTAGAGATGAAAGAGTTCAGCTAGTAAATAATATTCTGTCATCACCTGCTGAGCTCCAAGTTATGAGAAAGTTGAAAGTGTATGAGATAATCCAGGAACCAAGCCAATGAACTAAGGTCACGAGGCTTCCTGCTGAACCTTTCATATTTATGGGAAATATCTGAATCCAAAATTATTTGATCATCATTAACTAAAAATCTGCAGCATTCATTGTATCAGTCAATTAGTTGTATATTTTAACTAAGATCATTTACCTCAGACATTATAATCCATGGTATTCCCCCCATACCCAAAGAGAAGGATCCTGTAAACACCTGATCCCAGATACAATGCAAACTAAGATCGGTTGTTTAGATGCATGAAGGATTTAGAAGTTTATGAATTAACAATAATCCCACCATAGGAATGTTACGTACCAGTATGCCAGTCAAAGCCAGTGCAGTATTTAGCTCCTTCAACCCTTCATGTTCCTTTAAGACAAGCATAAGTTGGTTAAAATCTTCACAATAAATACCTTTTCATAAATAAGATCCATGTACCTGCAATAAGAATGATAGTCCAAGAAGGAAACTTCCAACACATGTTCCTGCTGCAGAAATCTGCCATTCAAGCAGCAATCCTGAGTAACTTAAAGTTGTTGAATCCTGAAAAAATAATTTATAATTTCCTACCATTAGAAGTGGTCTTCTTCCAGTTTTGTCCAAAAGTAGAACACCTAATGCAGTCATAGGAACCTGCAAGGCATCATGTGTTTTATGCTGGTATTTGTAGAAGAAACAAAATTCTATTGTAAATTGAAAACAATGACCTGAACCAATGCCATTGATATAGTTCCAGTTTTCCCTGATGAGAAACCTGATATAAATAACAGAAATTAAGATTTCCATAAACAATTTGGAAAAATTATGGAAAATACACAAAACTCATTACCTGCAGAAACAAATATTTCACTGGCATAGAAGCAAATTGCATTAACTCCCCCAAACTGCTGAAATACCATCAATCCAACTCCAACCTGATGCAAAGCAAAATTATATGTAGATCCACTAGATCAGGAATGCTTATTATGAAACAATAAAAAATGATTTACTGAAGATCAGGAATGCTTACAATGACTGAATGAAGGTATCTCTTCTGAAACAAGTCCAATATACTGGCCTGTGGAAAGAGCCGAAGGCTTTCCGTGAATTCCTGTATGAATTATGTCAGTTCTGTCATGTCATACGTAAACTATTCTCTTCATAGTTAATCAATTGGTTACTGGGAACAGGGAAACAAGCATTTAGTACTTTGATCTCCTCTGCTTCTTGAGAAATATCGGCGTCCTTCCCCCTGAGCCTTTGTAGCGCTGCTTCAAACTTATTATGCTGATCGACCTTAGCCTGCATGATGGTTGATGGATAGCTGTAAGGATTCCATCTTTATTTAATGTGTATTTGAAACTTGAAAGTTTCACTTCAAATCTATTACTTTTCTTTAACATCTGTATTAATTTTTTTTTTAAAAAAAATGATGTGCAATCCGGTTACGGTGAGAGAGAAAGATATCTCTCTTAGTTTAAACTCTGTGACCAGCCTGGCCTTTTATTCCACATGAGAGTGAATTCCTGCTCATTTTATTGACTTTGAAGGCAGGCCCTTTTAATTCTTGATCTCACCTCCTAGAGGAGGAGAGTATTGAAACTGCCTGATTTAAAAAGGTGTTTAATCGAAACCAATAAGTTTCCCCTACATTGGTCAATTTGATGTTCTGTTTACCTTGTGATCAGTTAAGTACTCTAATCAATAGGCACAACAATTCCACACTGTACTACAAATTATACTCTACAATTATGATACAAGGATTTAAGTACTTGCCAGCCATCTAGGAGATTCTGGAATGAAGAATAGGCCCAGTAGTTGAAGTAAACATGGAATAATTCCTGTAAAAGAAGACCTTATGTATCCTCCAACAACAGAAACAGCGAAGAAGTTACTTAATTGAGAATTTTTCTGTTGAACAATTATTATGGAATTAAAGTCTTCTTAACATGAACAACAATCAAATCTGGAATGGAAAATAGACTCAGTAGTTGAAATAAACATGGAAAAATCCTTAGACATATGTATGCTTATTTTTCGTACAACATAAACTCCAAGAAATGACTTTAAAATTGAAAATTTTATTATTTACAATTTTGTTGGAGTTAAATCTTAACATGAACAACAATCGTTGTTGACCAAAAGAAGAAAAAGTAATCCTTTGTGGAAACATTACCTGCAGTTCCTTTTCTCACAAAGTAAATATATGCTTGCTGCAAGGATGACTGGGAAAAGACTACTGTCTATGTGTGTGCGTGTGTATAGATATTGTTTCTTTAAACAACTCTGATTTCTGATATTCTTACTGCTGCTACATTTCTAGTCAATATTGATGATCCAAAAACTATATTAAGATGGATTAAAAAAATTGGATGCTGGTAAAGTCAATCATATTTCTATAGGTCTCTGGACCACCAGTTATTGTCTTTCATAGAATGGTTGGAAGCAAAACTGGTTTTCATTTTTCTACTAAGAATTTATTTTGACATCTCAAAACCACTGGAACTTAGCTTGTTGCACTTCATCTTGTTCTTGTCACCACGTATCTGATAAATGATTATGTACTCTGCAAAGTTCCTAACACTAAACACATTGATTTCGTTTCATACTATTCATTGTTCTACAACCAAATTATCTACAAGAATATCAAGAATCATATGCATAATATTGTTGATTGTAGCATACAAATGGAAAACATATATGATTTCCAAAATGAAAACAGTATTGTACCTATTACTGCCAGGAAACGCCAAGTCAAAACTGCTCCTAACAAGTAGATGAAGGATACTCCAGAACATATCATAAGCTGCATTACAACTAGAAAATTAAGGGCACTAAAGTATTTTCACTGAATTCAATATATTAACTTTTTCTTGCACCTGATTGACAAATGCAAATCCTCCTCTGAGATTCTTTGGAGTCACCTCTGCTATGTACACAGGAACCTATTTGCAATTTGAATTTGGATTATTCCTCTTTTGAGATAATTAAATCAACTATAATGATAATCTTGTAGCACTTGATATTGAAATGCCATACTTTTCTAGCTAGTGATATTATAATCTCATCACTGATGTCTGTTTTATTATACATGTCTGTGTTGTCAAACTGAATTACACACTATAGATTTTATAGTCTTTAGCCAAAGTGTATAAATTGCATCAGTAAATTGCTTTTTTTTTAAGAAAAAAATATATCTATTTTTAGCATATATATGTGAACAAGTATTTGGAGATTTGCATGCTGCTTTTGGGCTTGTCTTTTATGCTTACCACATAAGAATGGAGACTGATACCGAATCCAGTCAAAAATCTACCAACATCAAGCCACCACAATCCCTTTAGCATGGACATGAATGTATAATCAGTTAGAGGGTGTAATTGATCACACTAATTACCTGATATAGAGTTCTTTCGACAAATAATACCAACATCTAACTAATTTTAAGAGTTCTACACATTCATCTTTATCTTATTATTAGAGCTCTAGCAAACTAATTTGGAATATGGGAATAAAAACCTTTGCCAAGACTATAGATAGCCATCCCACAATGCAGAAAAGATCTGATACTGCCATTGCCTGCATGACAATACCAACCAACAAAGGAACACGATCAGTATCAGTATTTTTTAAAAAATTTGCTCAGATAATGCTCTGGTTGACTGCAAGAAATTAAAATGCTGATGTTATTTACATATCTTCTGCCGATTATGTCTGCAATGTGCCCACTCACTATGGCACCTATCATTGATCCAATTGTCAATATTGAGCCAAAAAGAGAGTACTGCAACAACAAAAGTGACACAAATTAGAGGAATTCTTTTTGTATGCGACAAAAGGTTCTGCACATTCTAGCTGACTGGTTTTGTACTAAAACTCTAAAAGTTCAAAATTAAGGTACTTGTACTCATCTACCATGTCCATCGAAACTGAGTGCAAGAAAGCCAAGCAAACCTTGGAGGAGCCGAGTGTTGTGCAAGTCATTTCTTCTCAACCCAAGCCGACTATTGTCGGTCTTAATTCTCTGGATTATTTTCATGTCCTTATGCTATCCTCTTTTGTGCAGGTTGGTTTCTGATTTGAGAATCTTGTGAACAATTTATCTATTTTGAGAATCTTGTGAACATTTTATCTATCTTTATGCAAGCTAAGTATTATCACATCAGCTCGTCATGGTATGCAAACAACCATAATGTTTGGCTGGCATATGCATGATTTAGATCCTCCAATATTTGCTCCTAATGCATCTTGAATTATGTTATCAGATATCAAGTTTAAAAAACTGCTGCATTAATTTATTAAGTTTTTGACCAGATCAATATGAAACACAGAACCCTTTACATACTTCTGTTCGCATTAAAATAACCATGGCCGGCTAGCTCAGGAGGTGAGTTGGTTCTGATACTCATTGGACCATTTGATGGTTTAATGAATTATAGGCCATCAATCATTTGCCAACAAGTGTGAAAAAGCAAGTCTTTGCCCTCTGCTCGCATGCATCTCACAACGTCTTGCTTCTTCACACACATGGAGGAACATGATTGATGACTTGTACTGCGTCAGACCATTCAATGACCCAATAAACATCAAATGCAATTTGCTTCTACTAACTCAAGGCCATGCACCAATCTATGCTACTGCCTAGCTTATGTAGTATTCCACTAAACTTTGTAAAGGTTGCTTGTGCAATTCCAAATGTGAAGTAGGTGTATTTACCGATGAAACCAAGTACTTAAAATTCAATAGAACCCTTGTTTGTTTCTTTTCTTGCAAAGTAACTGAGATGGAGGAACTTTTTACTATTATTTTTTTTTTCTATCTTTTTTCTTTGCCATGCATTTTACTTTACAAAATCAATCAGGAAAAATAAAAATAACAAGTATTATTGCAGTTACTTTAATCTGGAACGCACAAAAGCCCAAAGACTTGGGTTGAGTAGGCTATGCTAAACTTCATATGATTGCCTCAGAGAGGCACCATGTAAATTGGCAAACTGCACCTTGAAAGATTCATTACAGACCAAGCATCATGGGATAAATCTGAAAACTTTTACGAGGAAGGCGCCTTGTCTTGCTTACAAGAACATTTGAAAAGCAAGCAAATGTAGTTATGAGGTCATTAGAAAAACTGCATCATATGAAATATTGGTAATGTAGTTGACTAACATCTTTAATAACCTATGCAGAGATGAGGATTGGAAGCATACCTGAGATAAAGAAAGGTTAAAGTCCTGCATAATTCCAGACTCTGCTGGTGAAGAATATCCCACCTAAAAGCAAAAAATGATATGGTAAGAACGTAGTAGCTGTGAGATGCCACAATGAGACCTTGATCAACCCGTAAGTTGATATCCTGTTGGGCAAACTCCCACATGGTTGTCTATTTAGATAAGCATACGGACTCCCATCAGAACTGTCATCAAGGTGTCAAAACTCACTTACTAAATAAAAACACAAGCATGTTGCACTTCCTTTTCCTCTTTATAGAGGATTAGCAGAGTATATTTCATATGGACATCCACAGAAATAAGTTTCTTTGGAATATATATTGCATAATAACTAATGATCAGGAATCTGAACCTCAGGAAGAGCCCACTGCAAGTAAGAGGTTGCTACTTACCAATTACGAGTAGGGGTTAAAGTGGATGCAACTCAAGAATGAAAAAGACTAGCAAGAGTTGCAATGGTTACAAGTGCATGATTGATGGCAGATTTCTCTGGTCTCTTGGGCTCCCAGTCCCTATAACTTCTCTACATGAGACAACAAATGGATAACAGGAAAGGTGAAATGCTCTGAATAAGCTTATTGTTTATTGTGCAGGATATTCCAGTGCAATTTTCTTGAAGGATGTATTAGTCTGAGCATTTTTATCCAGTGTACCACTGCTATCATCTTTATCTTCCACTTCGACTTTGCTCAATCTTCTCATTAGTTATAAGGTGGTGCACCTTTTCTAATTAGCGTGATTTATTGCTAGAGCCCATCACAAGCTTACAACTTCCTACTGTGATCTCAAAATCTCTCACAATCCGTTTTGATTAATCATTCAAATCATAAACTTTGTTTAAGAAACTTGCCGAAAAAACTAGTTCATTCTTCATATTTGCTAAATGAGTTGCATTTATTTTTGCTTATATTACGAAAATGATTTGCTTTGGACCAAGGAATATAGATCTGAATCAAACCACCTAAAAACTAGTTCAAAATCATCTTTTGGTTTGGTTCTACATTTGAATGGCTGGGTGGGATGTAGACTCTTATGAGCTCACTTAAAGAGAAAGAAGGAGGCTTTGAGGAAGGCTAAGAGCTTCCCATGAACTCTCATCTCCTCTCTTCTTTCCTCTTTCCTTTTGCAAATAAGAAAAATATTATGTATTTGAATTCAACAAAAATATCAGAAAATCAAAATTTTTAAACATAAAACACCAATTCTCCTTATCAAAAATAAATTCAGAGAATTTTAGGAAATCTTGATTTACCAAATATGAAGTTAACGTACTTCTACTTTAGACAAAGATCTTGAAAAATCAATTTAACTTAAAAATAATAAAAAAATATAATGCTAAGAAAAATTATTTTAAAATATAATTTGTAAGACTTTTGTCGATATTTGGTTAAGCATATAGAGTTTTCAGATAGAGACAAGATCGTAGTAATAGTGAACCTTACATAGACATATGCAGAATTAATTCATAATTCATCGAATTAATAAAATTAAACTTACTATAAAATCCTAATGTTAAAATATATTTCTTAGAGACCAAATTATGATGCTGAAAGTTGGGTATTTTTCTCAATGATGGGAGGATGTAACATAGTAACCTTTAGTCTAGCGACAATCAAAGTTTAGATCTTATGAAATATATTTTAACTTTAGAATTTTATGACAAGTTTAATTTTATTATATGAATAAGCTGTAAATCAAGTCAGTGTGAGGTTTATTATCACTATAATTTTGTCTAAGTCTATAAATCTTGTAAATTTGACCAAGTATTGATCAAAGCCTTACAAATTATATTTTAAGATAATTTTTTTAAGTATTTTATTTTCTCATCATTTTTAGGTTAAATTAATTTTTTGATATTTTTATTCGAAGTAAAAGTATTCTAATTTGATATTTCCTAAATTAAGATTTTCTGAAATTATTCGAATTTATTCTTGAGAGGAAGATTTGACTCTTTGTTATTAAGAAATTTAATTTTTTTGATATTTTTGTTAAATTCAAATGTAATATTTTCCTTATTTGCATGAAAAATCTTAAGTGAATGGAAAAGAAGAAAGAAAGAAGATGATATTTATTTAAATAATTTTGAATGTAAATGAAAAAAAAAAAAGAGAGAGAGAGGATGAGAGCTCAAAGGAGGCTAGGCTCTCAACATCATATATCATATAAAGAAAAAATAAATAAATTAAGAAACTATAAAAAAAAATTAATAAAAAAGGCATATCAGTCTAAACCGAACCAATTCAATACCGGCATTTAGTGCAATAAAACTTTGCTTTGGGCTTTACTTACCTGTTATATCCCTATTTCCAAATGAATTTGCATGTTCACCTTTGATGATGCATACATATGTCTAATGGATGCACACATAATTCACACGCAATAATATTCTTTTAGCCAATCAAAGGGATAGGGCAGTATAATAGTCTTGTAAAGTCCAAAATGGACATCACCAAATAAATAAATAAATAAATAAATAAAAGTCCAAAATGGGCAATTTCAATGTGTCTTTTTTTCCACATATAAAAAAAGTGGATTATTTTGCAAAACTTGCTATTCTTGTTAAATAGATAACTAAATTGATAGCAGGTATGAGTTTCATATTGGCTACAGGTGGATTGGATTAGCCCATTTCTGATAAGGAGCGGACTCAAAATAATGTGGTCCGGACTAAACCAAATTTAGTTAGATCATACATTAATTGAAAAATATGATCCATTTTGAATATGGGTTGAAATTGGATGTCTGTGTTTTCCAAATGCAATCAAAACCAATCTGAATCAATATGAAAAATTGAAAGTAATGACACTATACATTTCACAACTCTCTTGAATTCAAGATAATTTAATAGAGCATATCATAAATTATAATTAATTATTTTTGTTGCAATTTATAATGTGGTTGTTAAACAAATCTTTTGTGAAGCAGGTTGTTGATAATGCTTACTGTACACTTATTTTATTCTGTTACTAATATTGATTTTCAATTTATAAATGTTTGTTTTGGTTTTGTTTGAATCAATTTTGATCAAATTTGGTCCAAAAAAGTTCTAATGAATCAATAAAATAAATTGCAAACTTGATTTGATCCTATCTAAATAGAAATGGAGCAAGATTGGATTCCCCTTTATTGAAGATTTGTGATGGTTCTTTTCACAAAATAATTCCATCTAAATAATCCTGTATTTTTCTCAATTACATTATCAGCATTATAATGATGTTTTTAACTGTAATTTTAGTTCTACATGCATCACAAATTTTTGCCTGCCAGGAGGATATATCCAAGGCTGTAAAAATATTGCTGAACAATCCAACCAAAATATTAACCAATAATTAAATTTGGATCCTTAAAATAAGAATTGATAAGTCTGATGAGTTGGGTTCGATATGAATCAGAACTGAAGTGATAACCTAATGAGTAATCTGATAACATTCATAAATATAAATTGATATGTAATTATGCCTCATTAGTTCATGTCAATTTATAACCAATCTTATTGTTCATATAAAATCTAATAATTTTAAAAAGGGTAAAATTTAGATGCAGTTCATTAAGTATTTATCATCAAATATATATATAATCATCTCACTTAACAAATAGCACATATTTGCCATTGTTTTTTAGTAAAGTTTAAGCGTTTAATAAGGGTAAAACCATACATGTGTTATATATTAATTGAAGAACTAGATGATAAATATCTAACGAACTACATCTTAAGTTCATCCTTTAAAAAGAAAAACTTGGGACCCATAGTCATTATCAAGGACCATGACATCAGTTCCTATTTGGTAAATAATACTTGGTGTCATTTAAATTGATATTTGACATTGCTAATACGGAACTCACGCTCATTAATTTGTTAACCATACTTTTATGAGGTTGTCATTTATCTAGAAGTTTTAAATAGTTCATGACATATTTTTCAATTAAAGTATTTTTGTGTTTGGCAAGGATGATGTCAAAACCCTAGAGCTTACATAAGTGGTTGGATGCTAGGGGAGTACAAAACATGCTATTTAGTTGGGTGGAAGACATTTTTTAAGAAAGTGGATCCTTCATAATCCTACTATCCCATGCTCATATGTGTATTTGACTTGCAAGAAAGAAATAGAATTAATTCATAAAATAATAAATATCACATTATAGTACTGATGATAGAATTATTTTGACACCACTAACCATATTATGCAATTTGTAATTCTATTACGATAATTGTTAATATAGGATGTAAATGTGGTTAAGGTATTGTTATCTTAGTATATATTGTATTATAGATGAGATCAATGTACATGTTATGATGCTGCTCTTACACAAAAATAAAATTATTTGTTGTATAATATTACAATACAATATATGGATTATAATAACATATATGTTAATTGGATGGATTGTGACCTAGCTCCCTTGGATTAGGTCTAACCGCACCTGAGTTAAATTGATGTGATTTAGGGCAGGGGTTCAACTAAGCTAGAGTCCAAAAATAGTGTTTGGCATTTTATCCAGGATAAAATGGGGATAAACTCTTTTTAAACTCGTTTCAAACGGGGCCTTGAAGTGCTATGTACCCTACTTTTGTCTCACCAAGGTCTGCAAAAAACCTGTCTGATTCCAGAAATTATTTGTGCGTTCATCTTCAGTTTTCTTGTCCATTACCACTTTTTTCGTTTTTAACAAACAAATTTAAAAATACACTTATTTATTCAAAATTAAAAAAAAAATTATTTTTTTATTAAAAAAATATTAGATGGTTAATGATGGAGGAAAGATGATGTGTGATTGAAGAAAGTGGTGGTAGTAGGTGCAAGCATGTTTGGTTGCATTGGATGGCGAAGGTATCATGGTAGTAATGTTAGATGATGATGGTAATAGTAGGCGATGAAAATGCGACATTTGAAAAGAGGTATTATGACAATGGTGGTGGTACAGTGATGGTAAAGAATGATAGATGCATTGAGGATAGAATAGTGGTAGTGATGGAGAAAGAGGATGGTGATGATGAAGGTACGATGATGATTATTGTGGCATTGATGGTAGATGGTGGAGATATAGCGACTGATGGAGATATGATGATGGAGGCGATAATGGTGATCGGTGTTGAATGGTAAATGGTGAGGGTGGATGAGTAGTGAATATATAGTGATGAGTAACACGAGTATGGTTACGATGATGGTAGATGATAGATATATGGTATTAGTGATGGTGATAATAAGTGACGAAGGTCGTGGAGCTATGGTAACGGTGGTGAAAGGTGGTGAAAGGTGATGGAAGTTGATGGTATGATGGCAATGGATGGTAAGGAACAGTCGATGATGGAAATAGTGATGGATAGTAGAAACAATGATAAAATATATAAAAATATAATTTTATTTTAAAAAATAAAAAAATTTAAAAATACTTTTTAAAAATTAGAAAACCTCAATTTTTAGTTTTTTTTAAAAAATATTAGATCTGAATATAATTTTTTTATTATTATTTTTTATTTTTTACTTCATGGAAAAAGTTTTCCAAAAACGCTAGTTTTCCGCAGCTAAACATGCCTCAAACGTTGCAAAGCTAAACAAAATCTTGGCTTGGTCTCATGAAGATGCGAACCGCACAGCAAACAAACGAGAGAATCACGTACCGAGCAGCCAAATTCGAACGAGCCGAAAACCGCAACGGCGGTACTTGCCACCACCACCCACGACAGCGAGGAGGACAAGAAGTGCTCCTTCTCTTCCATCAGAGGCCTCTTCTCTATCTCCTCCTCTCCCACCGCCGCCCCCGCCGCCCCCGCCGCCGATCCCATAGCTTGCCCTTTCCACACGAGCAATTATTCGTTGGGAAACTAGAGGTAAGACCGGCAAGAGGGTGAGTAATATAGAGAGCAAGGAGCGTGACGTCTCCTTGTCGTCCCTTTTTTTCTAACACCAATAGCAGTAGAGCTTAAAAATACAAATGAGTGTAGTTATTATTAGCTTTCGAAATACATAATGGTTTTTGGTTGGATAGTAGTCATTGCGTCTCCAATGATGTTTTTGTTTGGTTGCGAGCTGGCACCATCGTGAAACCATTTGCCTTGTCTTCTTCTGAGCAAAGAAAACTTCACAAGACCATGGCCAACACGGCATCTCCAGTTTTAAAGGGGCATCACTCATCTAGTGGTTCCCACATCCAAGTGTATGGTGCTTAATAACACCCTTTTTGCTATTATTTTGACCGGGGTGAAAGAGACATTATGAAAAGTAATTGGGAGAAATCAGTATAAAAACTACTCCAGTAGAAAGTTGGAACTACTTCTGGAGGTGGTTTACTGCAAACTATCTTAAGCTTGTTCGGTCTGCTTTAAATTATTTTGCAACAAAAGAGAGCCTTCCAGTCTTGATATTATGTCAAAGAAGACTGTAAAATGGACACAAAGAAAGAAGGCTTCTGGAGCATGTTAGCTTACATTGTCTTCGAGTCTTGACATTGTGAATATAAAATGATATCTTGGTTTGTATTGGGATAATTGTGCTTGGCAAAAAAAAAGGCTACATGGTGCTAGTAGTAGTGTTCTTGGGGGGCAAATTAATATGGTGGCAAAAAATGTTAAATTAGTGGACTTGAGATGGTTGGCAAGCCAAGCCATGACATGGATATGAGAGAGTTGACAGCTCATGACTAGTGGTATCAAACCATAGGGAAACAGGTGGTCTGGAAGTATGGATCATATTGATAGTTTTAAGGTTTGGGTTTGTGGAACCAAGGTATCAAGGTAAGTGGGTAATCGACTGATTGATTTGGAGGATCAATTGTTTGTTCATGTTAAGAGGGTTATGAATTTGTCTCCAAAGGTTATTAGTTGTTAGAATGGTAGCAATGGTTATAGAGTGGAGAAGCACGTTATGGATGTAATATTCTATGGGGCTATGAAGTAAAGGGTTGTTCATAGATTCTTTAAAAGAGAATGAAAACACAAAAGTTCAGAAAAATATCACCCAGTTTAGAAGAAATAAATGGAACGCCTCTAACTTACTTTTCCTACTAACTCTTAATCATTGCAGCTTTGGTCTTAGAAATGGCAACCGACCAAGTCGGGGCCAATTTTTGCCCATCTGGTTCTCATCCCTAGCTTTCCATACTCCATCCCATCGCGGGCAATAATTTTAGTCCCTATCTCTAATCATGTGAGGAATGGAGATCCCCAACCTTTTTTTCTTTTTTTTTGAAATTATCTTTAAAACTATATATTCTTAAAAATATTTAAAAACTTTAAATATTCTTAACTTTTAGGGCGGATTTTGGGGTAAGATGGATATATACTAGCTCCGCCCGAATTTCATCCATAAGGTTTTCGATTTTCTCCAAAATCCAGTCTGAATCTGATTAAGGCTTGAAGATCGCACCTCGATTAGAGCGGATCTTAGGTTCCGTCAAATTGGGGTAAAGTTGCTGGTCATATTACATGTCCTTCACAAAAGACTATCGAACTCATACTAGTATCTTTTCTTGAACTATAGCATCCCATTGTAGGATATTGCATAGCATATCACCTCATAAGTATTTGAGAGAAACGTTAAAGAGAAAATGTTATTGATTAATTATGAAACTGGTAGAATGCAAGGCTTTTTATGGTACTTCAAAGCCCTGACATTTGTAGAAACTTGTTTCTTAAGAATTTAATCAAAATTAAGAAAATACTAAAAAAGCCTAATTTAATCAAAGTTGCAACATACGCCAGGTTGGCAATTTTAGGAGTTTGATAGTAGGTTTCTCATCACCAAAACGAGTTGAAAGGCTAGTGTCCTGTTGTAAAATTTCTCTGACCATGAGGGTTTAATTTTATGTAGGTATAGTAAAAAGGCAGAATTTGGATTAGAATCAGGACAAACAACAGCCTAGAATTAGTCTTCTTGCCTCGACTCAGATATTCAATGATGTTAAATATCTAAAATCGAGCAAGGTTAAATATGATAAACCTGGAATGACATCAAATGATCGGATAGTGTTATCTTGGGTGTGGTGAAGAGAGAGAAGGGGTCAATCTTGAAATTCAGTATGCCTATTGCCTTTAGCAATTCCCCCCAGCTTGGAAGGATTCAATAATGTAGGAATTTTGGGCAAAATAGTTTCAAGGACATGCATTGATGACTGTATTCTTTTTATACCCTTCTAGGAAACAACTCTTTTATCTAGCCTCATTATGCATTTAAAGTCAAGATGTTCAAGCCTTTCCTTCTTTTATGAATCCTTTGTAGATTGAGTAGCTATTGGCTAATAGCACCTTGAATATGCAATTAATCATGTTAAGTGGTTTTGGTCTCTAATTTGCATGGCTTTGCATTTATTTTGGAATTCGGGCACAATAATATAATTATGCCTCAGGGATAGTGAGCTAGATACCCATCCAATTATATAAGTTTGAGTTGGAAATAAACAGGTTACTTAAACCTTTAGAGTAAGATGAATAAAGTAGAAAATCTTTCTATACTGTGGATATCTGAATTGTACATACTACATGAGATACAACTGAGGAGTGCTGGATTTGTCTGATGCAATACAACTGAGGTGGCCCTGCTAAAAATGACTTAGGAGATGTGAGAGTTTGTGTTTCAACCTTCAAAAAGATCTGAAATAGATGGCAGAGTAACACAGTCAAACACAAATAAATAGGTTAGGGTTCATTGCATGTGTTATCAGTATGGACTATGCAATGAGGGGGAGTATTGATAATAATTGCATTGCGTGTTAAGCTCATTAGAGTATTTAAATAATGTCAGGAGGGGCTTGAGTGGCAAAGGATTGCAAGTTGCTCACATGAAGAAGTTATCAGCATAGATTATGCAATGAGGGGAGTGCTGATCACAATTGAATTACATGTTCAGTTTATCAGGGTATTTTAAGTTGCCTTTTATCTGTTGGATCATAATAATCTGAGCTGTGCCTTTGATCTATGTTACGTGGACTTTGATTTGTATATTAGGTGTAGGTATGTGTCTAAGTGTCAAATTTTTCAATATCAAGCTATGTCCATGTGTCATACCAATATCCATGTTTAAATGTCGGATGCAGGTGCATTATGTAAATTTAAAGGTCTGGATGCATAGCTTGTGATCAAACCTTTCTCCCAAAATGCTTAAGAGTTTTATTGGGTCATACAGGAACTAGTAGTTGGTGGCTGAATGCTATTAATATTTCACATGATGGTACTTGGAAGTGATCATTGATTAAAGTAATCAACACATGTTGGAGTTGAACTCAGTTTTAAATTTGGTGGGGACATAGACCTATGTCAGTTCATGAGTCATTGTCCCTTGAGTTGTATTTAGTTTTCTTTACATATAGGTGGCCTTGTGCTTTAGTTGAGAGCATCTAGCTATGGCCGGGTGATGGTCCTTTCAGTTTTTAGCAAGGAGAGAGATTGTTGAGTTCATTCTTTTGTTTTTTTATTTTTTTTATTTTTAGTAATAGTATCTTTTCTCTATCCAATTTTATTTCTTCTTGCTTGTTTCTCTCATGTTGTATATATTAGTGCTTGTTCATGGCAATCCTAGCCATCAAATGTTTTTCATATTAGTGATTGTGTCATTCTACATTGCCAACAACTAAGTTTAAGTATCCCATTAATAAACAAGATATGTAGTATTTAAGCTACTAATTTTTCAAATACACTCAAAAATCGATCTTCTTTTTTGAGAAGTGAACTATCATTGATCAGCATTACAGTATGTATTTGCCCTACTGTATACGCAAGCCATTTGGGTTTACATAAGAGTCTTATTGCTCATTATGCAGTCTAGACCAAATGTGGTGCACTCAATGGAGCATGTATGGCCACATGAACAGCATTTAAAGCATTGAGCTAAATTTATCCTTTGACTAGTCAAATGTTAGTGTGTTGCACCAGTTGTCTTCAAATATTACTTATTTTAATGAGCTGATTTCTCAACCCAAAAAGAGAAGTAGCATGAAGAGAAATAAAGATGTTTCATCTTAGAAAGACGCATCATGTTTTTTCTTTTTTTGGACATGCGGCTACAACTTCTACTATACTCGTCCATTATATATATATATATATATATATATATATATATATAATATAATATAGAGGTATACTTGACTACATTCAAATATAATCAAGCCTAAATCTAATTACCTCTTCCACCTTTAGATTCATATAGTTCACGAATCCTAAAGATGAAAAAAGTAAAAAAGGTGGAATGACTCTGTGATCCATGTGGAATCAAAGGTGGGTGAGGTGACCGGATCTTGTACTTAGCTACATTCGAATGTAGCCAAATCTATATCTATATATATATATATATTCGATCACATCCTCCATCCTTTGATTCATACAGTTCATGAAACTCAAAGATAGAAATAGTGAAAAAGGTGGGGGTGGCTCTGAGATCTGTGTGGATTCAAGAATGGAGAAGGTAACCAGATCTTGGACTTGGCTATATTCAAATGTAGCCAGGTCTATCTCTTTCTCTCTCTCTCTCTATATATATATATATATAAGTAGACCTGGCTACATTTGAATGTAGCCAAATCTATATCCAGTCACCTCTCCATTCTTTAATCCATACAATTCATGGATCCTAAAGATGAAAAAAGTGAAAAAGATGGGGTGGCTTTGAGATCTGCATGGATCCAAGGATGGAAAGGTGATCGGATTCTAAACTTGGCTACATTCGTATGTAGCCAAGTCTATTTATATATATATATATATATATATATATAAATAATATAATATAATATAATATAATATGCATTATATTATATGAAAGTTAACAAGTGTGGTTTTGATATGCAAGCAGCCAAGCTGCTAAATAGCAATTAGGTGTACATGGGAGCTTAAGAAAAACAAGAAGAGTAAGGAAGAGAAAAAGATGGTAAAGGCAGAAGAAGAGAAGAGGTAGAGGAATTTGAGATGGGTGAGGAGGATGAGAAGGGCAGAGGGAAGGAGATGAGAAGGGTACCAAACCTTGGTGCATCATTTTGCATTCTCTCTTTGCCATCTCATGAGCTTGCAAGGACTAGTTTTCCGAATTCAAAATTTTTCTCCTCGAACATAGGCTCCTATTTGGATGAATTTGACAGAGCACTTGATAAGGAAGGAAACGTGATTGGTGTTGCATTGTCATTATCATACTCCTGATAGAGTGCCAATACTCAAAGCTACATGAAGGAATAGATGAGGTAGAATGATAGGATCGAGGAGAGGTGGAGGCGGAGGCAGCCTAATCCATATGTGGCACCTTGAGGATCATGGTCACCTAAGTTATCGCAATGTATTCCAATTGAACACAACCTAAGCCCTTTGTAGGCTGGCCAGATGGATTGACCACATTGTAGAACAACATATGACATGCACACACACACTTATCTAATCTTGAGATAAGTTAGCAGCACTCATTGCTTCACCACTATGACTCCCTACACTTAGTAAACTTATTTGAGATTTTTTTAAATATATATATATATAATGTGTAATTTGAATTTGTGCACAATACATGTTAAATAACAATTGAGACCTTTTGGTCGTATTGTTGTAAAAG
Source organism: Metroxylon sagu (assembly GCA_017589505.3). Classification (NCBI taxonomy): domain Eukaryota; kingdom Viridiplantae; phylum Streptophyta; class Magnoliopsida; order Arecales; family Arecaceae; genus Metroxylon; species Metroxylon sagu. The sequence continues at coordinate 1,671,775 of JACVBY030000624.1, read as the reverse complement.
ATCAAGATTAGTTAAATGTTTTCTTTTTCTTTTTTCTAATAGAACATGTGATGTGGCCTCCTTATAATTGGAAATTAGATTTAAGCTAAGGAATGTTCATAGCTCTATTAGGGTACTAAAATGCTATATATATATATATATATGTTACATAGAAATTAATCCTAGAAGAAAGTGGAATAAATTTTTAGATGAAAGAAAAGAAGCTAATTATGAATCTTTTATCTTTCATGGTATGCTGGACAATCGTGTAGATGTAACAAGCAAACTATCTGCCATATTATACAGTATAGGTGTTCATTAATAGACTAACCTGTATGCATGACTACTCAAGATCTATCAGATCAGACTATACTATATCATCAGAGTACTAATATGGTACCAAGATTTGACTTGGTATATGAGCCGAACTAGTCCAAATTGAGCAAAACTGCCCTATACTATTCACTATTGCCTGATTTTGAGCATTAACATAGCTGGTTGTGAGGAAAAACTATTAAGAGTTCATCTCAATGTAAGCTGTATATCATACCGTATAAATTGTATCCATACAATCCCCAATATGTGTTTTGCAAACCTTGCTCTATAATCTGTGCATATATTTCAGTTGATATGCATGTGCCTTAAATACCCTATATTTTCAACTATTTCCTTAAAAGTACAAAAAAAGAAAAACATTTCCTAAGCATCCAGGTTTAATATATGACAATGTATCTCAATACTAACTTCTTTTTCAATATATATGCTTAAATTTCTCAACTACTTCTCCATATTCTAGTAGAACACGAATGCCATGTAAAGTACATTAGAGCCATATGAATCACATTAATTTTTGAATCCATTTCTTGCACAAGAATTCCTTTAAGTTGTCCTTTCCTCTAATATTTGTTTTTGTAATCATCTTACGAAAGCACCTTGTTACCACAATCCACTTTGGAGAGCTTCTTTTTGGCAACAGAGTTCCTTCCCTTTCTCCTTCAAAGCATTGACTTCTATGTTGCATGGATTCTATGATTGGCTTACTTATATATAAATATATATATCAGAACTTGAATATATCATGCAGTCAACAATCTCAATGTATCTGTGTCTTGAAAAGCACTCATACAGATATCCAGGTCCTTAACTTTGCTCAAAATGTTATATCATACTTGCTTTTCTTGGTATTCACTATACTCATTCAGTAAGCAGGATAGACCTGCATTAAGCATGTACCAGTATGTCCTTGAATTCCCTGATTTTTTACAATCAACTATATCTGGCATCTCATGCAAATGATTTGCAGTTATGCAGTATTAGGCTTTGAGTCCTCAAAGAACAATTGGCTGTTAAGTTTCCTATTTTTGTTAATTTGACAAAAGAATTATATTTCCTGATAATTGGTTCAAACTGTTATACAAGTAGAAAAAATAGAACTTATAGACACTTCAGAAATAACTTCACATTCATAACTATTGAAGGTGAAAGAGCTTTTCATTATTTCCTTTAAAATATAAAGAGACCATGATAAGAGATTATTTGAGACAGAAATAATAGATATGTCATCAAATTATTGCTTTCTGGACATCGAGTTGATTTATATGATGATAGTGTAAGGTAAAGGAATTCTCTCATCAATTGCGATCATCCTACAAATTTAAGATAATGACATGTCTCCTCTTATATGTATGTTGCCTTTTCCAATCTTTTGCATTACAAAATTTAGATGGTTTGGGATTAGAATTATCAAAAGGTCTAGTATTGATTTCATTATGTATCTGTTATTGAAGTTCTTTTTGGAGATGAATTATAAGAAATTAATATCATTTTTCATATTCCTGTTCATTCTAACTTTCAATTCTCAAAAACCTATGCTAGGCAGGATTAGTTCATTCTAATTTTCAATTCTCAAAAATCCTGAAAACTTCATCTCGATGCGGAAACCTCTGCTAGGCAGGATTAGAGTGATCTAGGCATCTGTTGGAGGGATTATTTGTCCTTAGGATTTGTCCTTGCTGAAGAATTTGCTTGTGAAACTCTTAAATAGATTATCTGTACTGCTGTGCTCCTATTGAATAGTTCTGAATGTAGGTTTTCCACCTACTTTCTGTAGTTCATTAGCACTATGTCCTGGTTTTCCCTTACATTTATAGTCTTGGTGGGAGGTAGATAGTCTTGGGACCAAGAAAAAGCAAAATAGCATCCCAAGTAAGCATTAGGACGCCTAATTGCCTCGGGATGCCTCAGGATGGGACTCATGGACACTTAATTGCCTCGGGATGAGACTCATTCTGTGAAAAAATTGGGGCATGTCCTACAAAATTTGAAACCTTGATTTACACCATACATTTTAGAAATATCAAAATGTCAAACTTATTTGCTTCACTAGAATTCCAATGGCTCAATTTGCAAATATTGAAGTCTATTCAACAAATGACAAATTCTTCATTTTAAGAAATATGGTTCCCTTGGCTCTGGCATATGCTGACAATGAAAAATTAGAATGAAGACCAGAAACATCATGGAAACCTCTAGCAGACAGTGACATGACTGTTGATTTTTTCTCTCTTCATCTTGAAGATCTAATATCAAATCCTAGGAGGCCCTAGCCCTACACACTCTGAAGTACTTCACCAACAAATAGATACTCATTTTTTTGTCATTTTTTTGTTAATCTTCATTGGTCGGAATTTAGTGATGCTTGAATTTCTTCCAATGTTCGACCTTTAGTTTCTGGTACTACTCTTGCCACGAACACAATGGTTGCTGCACTGGCTGCAGAAAAGATGAAAAAGGTACCTGAAAGGGGAGAGGAAAACATGTTACCATCTGGTTGAGACCAAAAGAAACTTGAATTATTTTGATAAATATTTTTCTGTGGTTTCACTGGAAGCTTAATTTATCCTACTTATTTTTTCGTTTGATTGTTTTTAAAAACATGCCAAAAATCTATTCAAGAAACTCTAGCAACACAAAAAGATTACAAGAAAAGATGTGGTAGAGCCTTTCTATTATTCAGTACTGGTGGCTAGGATAAGTTCTTTCCAAGTGTCCTATTTCTTTTCTTTTCTTTTCTTTTTTCCTATGAGACAGAAAGTCATGAGTATAGAAGTGCTCTGAGGTGACTGAATAATCTATTGTAGTATGGCAATGCATAGGATGTCAAATATATCCAAGAACCAGTTGTAAATTATAGATTTGAAAATGGTTGATTTGATACCTGCAGAACTCCAGCTCATGAGAAAGTTGAAAGCATAAGAAATTGCCCAGGAACCAAACCAGTTCACTAGGGTCACTAGGCTTCCACCAATTCCTTTAATATTGATGGGGAATATCTGCAACCAAACGAATTTTACTTGAACACTAAATTATTCTCTTTTCTAAAATTTTGAGGAAAATTAAAAGAACAATGTTATCTATCTATAGAGAATTTTCGATCTTTCCAATCTTCATACCTCCGACATGATAACCCAAGGAACAGCTCCCATTCCTATTGAGAATGCCCCAATATACACCTGTTTTAAGAAATAGCAGAAGAGGAAGAGTCAGAGTACTGGATAGATTACTGGGAGTCTCATCACTTTTATGTCTAGCATCTATGTAATCGATGTACGTAGGCAATGATGTCATCATCATCAAAAAACAATAAAATGGGCCAGTTTTTTTTTAAAAGCATATTTGATAAGTTGGTAGGCATTATTGAATATGAGAAGGATTTTTATGTATCATATAATCATTTTACAATTATGATGATTGCAATAGAAGCTAGTGTTTCTTAATATGATGTCTCTACTTACAATTATGCCAGAAAGAGCTAGCATTGGAACCCATTCTGCATGCATTCCTTGTCCCTGTTTAAGAAGTTATGTAGTATTAGACTGAGAAGAATCTCAATACACAGAGTTCTTTATTAGGCATTGGCTACTTGATAGTTACCTTCAAGTAGAATGATACCCCAGTCACAAAGGAGCCTATCAACGTCCCCGTTGCAGAGACCTGAATTGCAGAGGAAGCTCATTCTAAACTTTACCTTCAGTGATATTTAATATCAAAAACAATAAGGAAAGTCCACTTCACATACCATTATTAAGGGTTTTCTTCCACTCCTATCCATTAAAATAGCACCCAATATTGTGATGGGTACCTGTAGTAGAAAGTTTATCAGTAACCATTTCAAAGAATTATTTATTATGCAACCTGAGGGAGTTGAAAGAAATGAAACCTGAATAGAGCCAAACAAAATGGTTCCAAGGCTTCCTGAAGAAAATCCTGCGTTTGAAGCAAGAAGAGTAATCTTTATCTTCGATGTGTAAATATCAAGATGAGCAACCTCATCCATAAAGTTTAGAAAACTTTTTGTCTACCTGCAGATACAAATGTCTCACTTGCATAAAATCCAATCCCATTGATCCCTCCAACTTGTTGAAACACCATTAGGCCAACACCAACCTGAACATCCCAATTTACTTGATCAAGAGGACTGACCATAAATAGAGATACTAAATTTCATAATCTCAAAAGATCAAAAGGGGTTGCTTACAATGACAGATCGGATATATTTACTCTGAAATAAGTCTTGGAGCCTAGCCTTGGGAAGCAATTCAAGAGTTTCAATGTTTTCCTGTGCAACAAAATTAGCCGACAGTCAACCTTACTTTGTTCTACTTTAAAATGCTTTATTTTATTAGGCTTTATATTAGACTTTATAATTCATCCATCAGGGATGAAACTTACTTGAATCTCTGCAGCTTCTTGGGAAATATCAACATCCTTTCCACGAAGACTTTGCAATGCAACTTCAAACTCTTTCTGGCGTCCCACCTTTGCCTGACAATTTTTACGTGCATAGAGTGTGAGATATTCCCATGTTTCAGATAGTATGTCATTGATTAGTATGTCATTGATTGTCGCTAACACTATCTTACCAGCCATCTTGGAGATTCTGGAATGAAGAAGAGACCAGTAAGTAGAGCAATGCATGGAATCAGTCCTGCACAAAACCAACATCGATCAATTCCTTGGTATCATTTTGGCAGAGGTATAGTTATTTTTCTCTTCCTTTCCATTTTATATTTTCTGGCATTACATAGTCTGAACTTATGTAGTCAAGATTTGTTTCTCTAAAAAAAATAAATATATCAAAGGTTCTGAAATTCAGCTTTGATTTTGATATGGACCAGCCAAATGAGTTTAAGCTTTGTCAGATTTGGCACATGTGTTGATGTTAACTCTAGTTTTGACTTTAGCTTTGGTTGGTATTATAAAGAACCAAAAGAGTGCCAATTTAACAGGAGATATACTGAAAAAGAAAATTAAAACAATTTTGGAGAAAATACTGACAAGCATTTATGGTATTTTATATCGTGTCTTTTAAATGTTTTCGCATTGAAATGATTAGAAGTTGCTTTTCAAAATATAAAAATTAAAAGTTCATGTTTCTGAGTTAAGAATTAGCTTAAGTAGCTTATATTGTTTATCGAAACTATGCAACCAGCAAAAGTCTCTGGGAATGGTCCCTGTTGAAACTGGACATTTTGGTTTCAGTTCCAAAATTCTGGGTTAAATTTTTAAAGCATGCATGCATTAAACACAATTAGAAATTACCGATTAACACCAATGTGCGCCATGTAACAAATGTACCAACGATGAAGGCAACTGCACCTCCACCACAGATAAATAGCTGTAGAGTTAGCAAGTAAACTGTAAGCGAAAATGTAAATTGGATTCACTAAATTTTAGTCATCAACAGTCATTCTCTTGCTTTCTATTTCAATGGGCATGTTCTGTACATGCTAGAAAAGATTTTCAACCTGATTCAGGGTTGTAAGGCCACCTCGAAGATTCTTCGGTGCTATTTCAGCTATGAACACAGGTACCTATCATACAGTAACCTCACCATCAGGGGTATAAGCATAGTAATGAGCCCATGTTAACAAATTCCATTGCTTACAGTAGAACTTCCATCATGTTTCATAAGAACATAAGGTCCCAAAATACGAAATATTTTGAGTTGTAATCATGAATTTCTGTGCATCCTCAAGTGTTTCTTGTTCTACTACTTGAAGTAAGATTAATGGATCAGTCTTCAGTAATGGAGTTAAATGGAACTTGTTTTTTATTGATTAGTAGAGATTGGTTGTCAGTTGATCTATCTTTTCTGAACTCATGTTGCTTTACAAGATTTCTTACTAGCATGTTAACTTCTTGGGTCATAAATGATGCCTGATTTTTCTGGAAATCTTCAAATGTTTCAACCACTACTGCTAGCAGTAAGATTAATGAATCATTCTTTTTCTTTCTTCATAGAAATGGGGATAAAAGAAGTGAAGGGGAAATAGATTTTGAACTTTTCAACTGTTAACTCTTGAAATCATTTTATTTACTAGCCATGCACATATTGTTGCCAGTCAAAGAGAACAGAACATACCACATAAGAAAGAACTCCAATTCCATAGCCGGAGGAAACTCTTCCGAAGTAGAGCATGAGAGCATCCTTTTTAAGGTGAAGAGATTCACACCACGTTTAGAAATAACATTGAAATAAAGGTTCCAGAAAGAAATCTAGCATAGTTTAAGCAACTCACATGAGCAAAGTAAATGGCAAGCCATCCAATGATGCAGATAAGAGCTGATGTTCTCATTGCCTGTTTCCATGAAATAAGCCAAGTGAGAACTAAAGAATACTGGTGTTGATTGCAGTTCAAGAGCATGGTAGCATGATTCTTACTCCTTTACGACCAATAAGATCAGCAATACGTCCACTTGTAATCGCACCAATCATTGCACCAATGGTTAGTATTGACCCGAAAATGGAGTACTGCAAGAAGGATTAAAAGTGTTATCAGAAAGTCGAGTTGTGGTGAGCACTAATTAATTTTAACCAGACCTCGAAATCTTTGTGCTTATCTTGCTCGTGCGTCTTTTTTTCCTATGCTTTTCCCATGTAATTCCTCTCCATTAACGCAGGGTTTGCCATTCCAAGCCCATCAATTCATGGGTTGGGTCCGAGTCCAGAATTATGTGCAGAAAATCTTAGGCCGGCTCTACAGTTTAGACCCGACCCAATCTGATTCCAATCCATTGCCAGATTATTTGTATATTAATTCTATTTATATATGCTTCAATTCCTAAATTTTTGGTAAAAGAATAATTGCTTTGGATATTTGTTCTTGACTCTAAATCAAGTGTATTCTTTTAATTTCTGGTCAATCCGAGATTGACTAGAAATTATCCTAGATTTAGTTTTTGGAGCATTAAATCGGATATTTCTTTGATAAACTTCTAAAAGTATGAGTGATTTAAAGTTTAAACTTAATTAATTCTTCAAGCTATATATTTTGATATTTAGCTGTCTAAAGTTAATTCTTGCTCTAATTAAGCACAATTTACCCAAACATCAGAGATAGTTTTGTTACCTTGAATCATCTTCTGTTGTATTGACTAAGGAATAAAACTTAAATAGATAGGAATGACAATGCTTAATCTGTTTATCTTAATTCAACTTGTTTTATGTTGTGCAAGGTTACTAGGTTCGGGTTGGAATTTCTAATTCAAATAATAAATTGGATAGATCCAAGTTGATAGATTATTGACTTGACATCTAATTCAATTCTAAAATTGTATTTGAATTTATATAAATAAATGATAGAAGTATACTTTGCTTAAAATTTATTTTTACCTTCAAACTTTTAGTTGCTATTGTTTAATCCCTCATGTTGCATTACTGAGATGCCCTAATATGAGTCTAAAAATACATGGACCATCATAGATGTTGTAGCATAGTAGATAGGATTGCAAATAGATTAGATCGGATTAAGTCATGCTTAATCCCAATTCGGTTTGGTTTTATATTCTGATCTTAATTTTGGACTCAAATCAATCCATTCGTTGATCGGGTTGCATATGAAAGGAATTTTAGATCCAATGAATCATTTGGATATATTCAAGTTCAATCCAAAACATTACATTTAAGTCAAGCATCTAACTATTATTTTATTACTAAAATCTAGTAATTGATAGTTAAATATATATCCACTAATGAGATTAAAAAGAATTAATTTAAACTTAATTTTCATTTAAAAACTCTTAATTCTATACAAGTAAATGATTTTTCTTAAGTGCATAAATTAAAATATTCAAAATATTTATTGATATACTTAAAGACATTATAAATAAAAATTTATCAAAATAAATAATAAAATATAAATATTCAGATATAATGAGAGGAAAAAAATAGGTAAAAAATTTCATTGTTAAGATGAAAATGAGAATTAGTTTAATTTAAAATTCATGCAATGAATTTATAAAGATAGGTAAGGTAAAAAAAAATAAGATTCAGGTAAGAAAGATTTATAAATCAGAATAAATAGGTTGAGAACGAGTTAGATAATATATATATATATATATATATATAAGTTTAGATTTATCTAAAATTTAAATTAAGTCTAATTTATAAATTTAATTTAATTTATGGATTTCTAAATACTGATTTGATCGAACTTAATTTGTTAGGAATGCAACATTCTAAAATGGAACTAAAATGTAGCAACGGGGCAATTTGAGAAGCGAAATGAATTTAGGGTGGGTGAAAGTTTGAGAACTATATTTTGATCCGAATAGGGCTGATACAAAGCCAAGACTGACACAGCCCTCATCATTGAGTTTTGGCCGACATACGTGAATGGGTTCATATCTTACAGCTGCTATAGATCTTGTCACTACCAGCATCAATGAACGCACCAACATGGTTGGGTCCCATGGTTTGGTGCTGTCCAGTTGTGGCTGCGCCAGGGACCATGAGCCACCCCTTTGGTAGTACCAGCGCCCTGCCATGCCATGGCCCATGACGCAAGCTCTCTCTCAAGTCCAGGCTCCCCCCTACCACAATTGCCACGGACTCGCCATTAGAGGCTCCAATGGACAAACTTCGGCATTGGCCAAAGCTTTGACCATGGCTTAGAATAATAATATATATATATATATATATCACAAAAGGTTTGAAAATTTTCGAATTAAAATTTAATATACTTTAACTAATTTGAGTACTAAACATATGAATATTATATTGCTATGCTATAGGATCCGATATTCAAATGATAAATCTTAGCTATTATATAAAAAAAAAATTATTCTTTTTATTCAAATAAAAAGTTTAAATTCATTGAGTTTAAAATAGTTTTTATTTATAAGATCTATTTGGAATAGTTGCCGATAATGGTGGAGTTGTTGGTAATCATGAAGCAATGATTTTGGTTGAAAGTTATATATATATATATATATATATATATATATATATTTTTTTTTTTTTTTGAAAGGAGTAATTTTCATACAAAATTTAAAAAATAATAAAATTTCTATAAAAAAAATCAAAATATAAGGGGACAATCATCCATCCTCAATTATATATGGATCCACTTGCTCAACAACTACTTCAAAAAAGTCAATCCAAATAGGATTAATCAATTGTGATGTAATTTTCTTTTAAGACTTATTTTATAGGGTGAAAGGGATGGTAGGCTTTTTTTTTAAAAAAAAAAAAAAAAAAAGACCCCAATTTAGTTTGGTTAATATAATGAATAACTATCATTATTGAAATCCCAGCAATTTGGGATAACCCATAACAGCTAATAATGGTTTCAATGGGATCCTTATATTATAATCAACAAAAAAAATTAAAAAAAAAAAAATGGCTTTGTTAAAATCTTCGCTGAGATATATCTTTTCCCACGCAAGGGGAAATCATCACCTTTGTGCGGTGGCCGTTCACGCACTGTCAAAATATCTGCGAGCTTTCATCACCCGAAAAGGAAAATCGCGAGCTGGTAAATGTCATCAACGGTGTCAGGCACCGGCGCATGGACCCTTCTGACGTAGCCTTGGTTTTGATATTTTTTTTGATGATGGTGCCCCTCCACTTGTCACGCCTTTAACTTGGATTATTCTATATTCTCTATAGAACTTGGTTGACCAAAAGCCTTCTCATCCTTATGAGAGACTCTATGTGTATATATATATATACATATAATTAATCTACCTCATGATGTGGGTGTTTCTAATGATTGACCTTTTCTTTATGTAATGCTTCAAATTCATCTATTAATTTAATTAACTTCGTTAGCAGATTAAAACCATATGATTCAAAAATTTAAATAAAAGTTAATGAGTAATAAGTGAACTTTAAATTATAAGTATATATTACTTTCTTTTTTATCCAATATTAAACTATTTTTAAGGTGCTACAATTTTTTTTTCCTTATAATCCAATATTTTTGTCAAATTTACTTTCGAGCTGAATTATTATTGATGCTGCGGCTTCACACCATGGTAGAATTCTACTACCATTCCATGAATAGCCCTTTCCTCATACCTACCAACTTTTGCACACTAAAATCGGCTCTAATACCATTTGTAATGCCCCAAGCCTATCTGTTGATCTAATTAACTCTATTAATAGATCGAAATTACATGATTCAAAAACTTAAATAGAAGTTATTAGGTAACAGATAAATTTTAGTTACAAGCGTATAATATATATATATATATATATATATATATATATATATATTCAATGTAGGATTAAATTTGGGGTATCACAGTTTATATGTGAAAAGCTTAAATTCTTGATTTTTTTTTTTTTTTTTTGGTATCTTATGGATATTTTTGCATTGGAGCACCAAAATGGTTATTGAGAATCGTAATAGAAAGACTGACCTTTAAGTAAATATGTTCTCAAAAATGAAAGAAATAAGAAACTGACCTGAGATAGAGTGAGGCCAATATCATTTATGATGCCTGACTGAGTTGGCGCAGAGAAACCAACCTGCATAAAAAAATCTCATTCCCATTACAGCCAAAATAAATTCAAGAGAGAGAGAGAGAGAGAGAGAGAGAGAGAGAGAGAGAGAAGACTTGAGCTACTTGTTTTACTATTGGATGGGTTGGTTTGGCAGTGATTATAGCTATGCAAAATTCAAGTACCATAGCAAACGTGATCACCATGAGAGAGAGAGAGAGAGAGAGAGAGAGAGAGAGAGAGAGAAACTATTCAAAAGACTTACACATGATCCGAAGATGAAGGAACCACAAACAGCCACGGTGGTGCTGAGCAAGACCAGCCCCATGCCCCCTTTGCTCTCATTGCAGGGCTCTTTCTCTTCACGTTCAGCGGTCACCACCTTTTGCTGGATGAGAGGCTCCCTCACCTCGTTCTCCTTCTTGTTGTTTAAGCCACTCTCCACATCTTCCATGGTGGCCATCTCTCTCTCTCTCTCTCTCTCTCTCTATAACTCCAGATGGATATAGATGACCAAAGTAAGAGAGAAAGGAAGGATTGGATCAAGGGGCGAGAGAAGTGGATGGAATCCCAGCAACGTAACGAAATAGAAGGACTCTATTTATATGGGCAATGGGGTGGTTCATGACAACCAGAGGTCATGTGGGTCAGTAGCTGTCAATGGGGCCAAGGCCAGCTCAACCTTAGATCAAGATGATGCATGCTGGAAAATATCAAGGTGGATGGTTTGATCTTGAATTATATAAAATTGGATAGAAACCAAGCGTCCACGTAATCCAGCCACCAAAAGAGCTGTAGATACTTGGATTGGGATTGGATGCAGTTGGGCTAAACAACAAGCCTAGTTGATGGAAATGATTGCCTTGGATTCTCACCTTGTGCTATATATTCTAGCTAATCTTTGTGAGTCACACGTGGGAATTCCTCTTTCTTCGAAAATAAGCTTCATTTTAAGATGCTACCAATTTCTTTAAGAAATTATTTTGATGGATGACAGAACATTAGTAAGCGAACAAAAGTTTAGAATTAGATTCTTTTTTTTTTTTTTTTTTTAGTTGATGATGGATATTTCTTACCTACATGTGCGCCACTATGGAATAGTTCCTAGGAATTATAATTATTGAGAAAGTGAATGATTATGACATATCAGCTAATAAAATGTTTGTGCTCCATCGATGCTCTTAATTTTGGTATGAATATTATTCTCATATCAATTTAGTAACAATATAATATCAAATCAATATAATATCGATATCTTCAATACAATTCAAATGTCAACGTAACTAATATGAGGCTTAATACTTTCTTATATGAGCTTTCACGTATTTCATCATTTAAGTTAAAACATCATCCTTATCCAATTAAATTCAATCACAAATAGAAAGAATTAATTTGTAATATCTCTTATTCCATATATTATATATGGGCTCGAACATTTCTGATACCATTTATTACAATTTAAAATCTTATTGGAAAGGATTGAACAGAAAATATTAGTTAACTCATTGATAATGTACAAATATTTAAAATATTTTTAATAAATAACTAATATGAAACTAGGTAATCAATAGCACGAGCTCTCGCGGGCATAAACCAGTATTGCAAATCTTGGATATAAACTTCTAATTTTTGTTGTTAGAAGATAATTTCATCAAAACTCATGCATCATAAATGATGCATCACAGTGTCTAATTAACCTCCCTCCCCACTTGATTGCTGAGCATCAGACCAGATACCCTGGTAGGTTCCGACAAAGTGATATATTTGGCCACGGCAACACAGCAAACAGATGCAAAACTTTGATTCCAACTCCATGCAGACAAGTCCAACTTAGCCAATATAAAATAATAATAAACTGGCGGTTCTCAAGGGTACAGCAAGCAACATCTCAGCCACCAAGCTCTTCTGGACTGCAATGAGCCAATTTTTTTGTCCCCATCTAATTAAAACACTAGACCACAAAACCTACTTGGGATTACAACATGAGGTGGCCCGGGGCCAGAAACGATGGAGGGGACTTTGTTCTGGACTTGGGTGGCAATCACAGTCACCCAAGGCGTGGCATTTGTCGTTGCATGCTGAGCTTGGGGACCACTAGATCCTTCATTAATTGTCATCCAGTTTTTTTTTTTTTTTTTTTTTTAAAAGAAAAAAAAATTTAAAGATTAGGTTCATTAAAACACATGTGCTAAGCAAGTGAAAAAGAACAGGATCCGTAAAGACTCATAAAAGACATCAAAATGAAGAAGAGAAAAGACATATAAAATAGAAAATGGTAGAAAGAAGATGGGGGAAGGACAAAAAAGTTTTTCATTGAACATAAAATTTTTTGCTGTCAGTTTAATGGGAGGAGAATGTATCAGAAATTTTCGGACGAAAAACCTAAAATGAAAATAGAATATGTAGAGTTTATGAACAAATGATCCATAATTCCTAACATTAATTCATAAATTTCATAATTGGTCTGTTCATAAAATTACAAAAAAAAAATTCTTAAAAATCCTTTGAGATATGTTGCCATCGTATGTGTTGATATCTAGAAATATATCACCATATTGGCCATAATAATAGAAGCTCCTAAACTTTACAAGAAAAGTATATGCAATTTGATTTGCATCATTTTTTATGGTTATCATTCTATTAAATATATAAAAGGAAGTTAGGTATGGCTCATGAAGCTTAGCTAGCCATAAAAAAAAAAAAAAAAGGAAGAGACAAAGAGAAATCGAACGGTTCATACTTAACGAACTGGACCTAAGTTCGATCCTAAATATATTTCTTCCATTCCATCATAAATCAATATAAATCTATAGGTCAAATTATTTTACGGATTGAATTTATCTTAGTCTAAACCAATATAAAAATCTTGGCTAATCCTTGTGTTACAACAACCGTTGGCATATTGGCTTCCACTTGGTGTCACAAAAATTGCTCCACCGACGATGCTTCCATGATTCCATCCAATGTTAAAAGGGCCTTGCCTTCTCATAAAGAAATATAGAGAGACGTGGAGACACGTAAGAATTGATTGTCTTTTCCTTTGTTTAAAAAATTGGCAAGTTGACCAACAAACCATGCACATTTTTAACGCGAGAATGATGGCCTAGAAAAGATTTCCATGGTATTTTAGATGATCCATTTCCAAGTTCAACGAAATTCTAAATCCCACGCAATTCTCATTCAATGCTTTAGGAACGATTTGTTTCGTTGAATGCACGTAAACTTGACCTTTTAAGCTCCGCCTTCTCCCTCATCAAAGATTGAAGCGTGCGAACAAAGCAATTGAATTTTGGGATTTGAGACCAAGGTGAAACCCAAGTCAAAAACTGGTGGCTTAATTAGTTGTCACCTTTCCTATATGAGAACTTAGATTCTCCTATGTTGTTAAAAATAATTGTGCTTGGAGAAGTTCTAGGTTCAAATTATCACTAAAACACGCCAAGTTCATAGGGATGAGGCTAACAATAATTAATAGTAGATGCTCAATTTTGGTACTCAAACCATAATAAGTTGGAGTTTTGGTTTATTGGGCCCAAAATCACAAACCTTGCAATTCTATTGTTAAATGGTCTGTTCATCAAGTCAAGTAAATAACGTAGTCAGGAGTTTAGGAATTTTAGTCATAAAGATGCACAGCACCATTTGGTTGGTCAGATTCAAACTGTGATAAATTACATGATCCATCCTTGAAGTTAGATCTTTAAGGCTATGTTTGAAATGTACTGTCAGAATGTTTTGATTTAAAATTTATTTTCTTCTTTCTTTCCAAATGATTTTATTCTTATACTATAATTAGCGTATAAGAAAGTTTTATCTATATTTATTATACACAAACCAAAAGATATGAAATTATTTTTTATTTACTTCCATATATCGAATGATTGCTTATCTGAAAATTCTCTTAGGGCTCCAATGAATTCTCTCCCGCGTGAGAATGCCTTGGCATGCTTTAATCCGCATGCTTTTCTAAACAAATTTTACCGATTAGTTTTTTTTTATTCTTATCTCATTTAATATTATTGTTAGTACATATTAATATTATTTAATGCTCGAATTTTTCCAACACATATGTCACCATGGAATTTATTTCCAAATGAAATGAATTCTATGGTGAAATCCATTTGTAGATGAATATCCTATTTGGCCTATTATACATAAAACTATGGAATCAAAATAAATTATCATATTTAGAACAAATAAAAATTGAACTCAATGTTTCATTTTTCTAAATTATCTTTATTTAATAATTAGTTAGAAATGACGACTTGAAAATTTTTATGCTAATTATATTCTCAAATCATATTCAATTATATTAATCATAATTTAATATAATTAAATTAAATTATAATTTATTAAAGATTTAACTAGCACATACTTAAATATAATTATGATTATAATTTCATAATTATAATATTTATTTAAATTATAACACTAATTATAATATAATAATAAATTATTAATCCATAAAATTATAATTATCCATATTTATATTACTGAAATGATAATATATTATTAATTGTAATATAAATAATTTATATTATTAATATAAATTACTAATAATTAATATAAATAATTATATTATTATAAAATATATTAATATTATTAATATAATTATAATGTTATAATTATATTAATACTATATTATGATATTATATAATTATATTTAATAATATTACAATTTAATAATATTATTATAACATTATAATTATATTATATTATATTATAACATATTATAATATTATCTAATATTTGATTATATATTATAAGAATGTAATAATAATTTATTATAACAATAATATCACAAACAACATTGTTTTTAGTCAAAAATTATTGATGATAAGGGTAATTTTATCTACAAATTTTGTTTTCTTTGCTCTGTAGGTTTTATTTGCAAATTCTATTAAAATTTATAAAATTTGTAATAAAAAAAGTAATTCCATAATTTAATAGCTAGAATTTCAAATCCATAATTTATTGTGTTGCTAAACATAACAGATCATGTATTTACAAATGAATTCCATAAAAATCATGGAATTCACTTGTTCCAAATGCATTGTTGAGGTTAAATCAAGACGTTGCCCAAAGAGGTGTGATATGAGAAAGTTGTTATATTAAAAATCAAGAGGCATAGACACATAGGTGTTTAAGCTACTAACAAATAAGTTTAAAAAGTCTTCAATCAAAAATTCAAAAAATAATTAATTTGTAAAAATAATGAAATAAATTTAAAAAGAAGTTTTTAATTTGTTCTTTTCCATCAATATGTTCAATAAGTAAATAATACAAATAACTAATTCTGCTATCATCAAATCTTATTCTAACCATAGAGCTATGAAGTAAGAATAATAGGCTTGGATATTCTTATCCCCTTGGGTATATTAGGATATTTTATATTCCACTTAAAATTCTCATGCTTAATTTGATTGAGAATAAATTTTTTTTCAAGTGTTTCCATATATCTGAAGCTTTTTTATAGGCCTCCAAACTCAATGCCAATCATGATGACACAAGACATATCTATGATACCATGGCAATTGTAGAATTTTCCAACCAATTTTCTTAGACATGGGTTTAAATATGTATACAAAGAGTATATCGGTAATGGTTAGTACAGCTATACATGATCGATGACAACTATACAAATATTCACATAATCAAGGATAAAATCAAGGAAATATAAATGGAAAATATTACAAATATTCAAAGATAGTGTTGAGATCATGGCTTGATTTGGCTTGATTTAATCTTATTAATTATGGCTAGTTTGATCCCATTGATACTCAATGTTTTGTACATAGTAACATTTCAGAAAACGAAAAACCTATAAGTAGTGTCTCTTATAATCTAAGAGGTTAGCGGAAAGAACAGTAAGATTTGATCATAATGTCTCTATTGTGGCTAAAAGATTTTAGCTTGGACATAACATTTGGTTGGAGACAAATACTCTGGTCTCAGTTTTGCAAATAGCAATAGGTTTCTAAGATTCAACAGTAAGGTCTAATAGTCACCATTGATGCAGCAATGCGAACCTCCTTAGATGATGCGGCAATGCGAACCTCCTTATAGGAGGTTTCTATTAAATCAACATTTATGTATTTGTTGGAGTTTGTCTTAGAATTCACGAGCTTAAAAAGTAAAGGTTTCTCCATATCCAAGTAAGACTTTAGTCATGATCCATACAGGCTTGGAATTCAAAACACAAAAAAAGACATGTTTCTATATTCTTATAGAACTTGAGTCCTAATCTATGTAAAACACTGTATGTTCCTTTATATAAGGATATGTAACCTTGACTTTCAAGGTGTCTCTGGTTTTGGCTCTATTCGGGCCTTAGAGACTCTGGCCTTGGGGCATCACAGATAACTCAAAGTGTTAATTGTGAAAGTTCAAGAAAGAATCCCGTTGGGTGTATGCGGGTCTAGGAATTTGTGATAAAAAGTCTCCAATAGGATGAGATCTAGTAATTCCAAAGTTTTGATGAGAAACAGTTTTTCTAATATCCGGTTTATTTTTTGATAGTTATTCATTATGACAAAAGCATGCTCTGATACTACTTATTGTATCCAAACATGTTCTGATATCACTTCTTGTGGCAACGGAACGCTAATACTATTTGTTGTATCAAAGGTATATAGGGGACAAAATACCAAAGAAGAAGATAAAAGGGTAAAATCAAAGCAACAGAGCAAACATACAAGGATTCATATGGTTCGACCCATTGGCCTACATCTACGAGTGAAGAAGAGCAAAGAATTTTACTATAAAAAAATAACTAAAGATTGTAAGGTCTTTTTCTTATCAAAACTTTGGAATTACTAGAATTTCTTTCTTGTCAAAGACTTTTTCTCACAAATCCTTAGACCCGCATACATTCAACAGAATCCTCTCTTGAACCCTCACAATAACTTTCTAAGTTATCCAGAATGCTTTAGGATTCAAGCCCCTGGGACCTAGGCCATCTTGAAAGCCATGGTTAGATATGCTTATGTAAAGAAGCATAAAGTGTTTTACATGGACCAGTGGTATCAGACATGCTTTTGTCACAATAAATAGTATCAAAGCTTACTTTTATTACAATAAGTGGTATGAGAACATGCCTTTACCATGATAGTGTTTCACCGCAATGGAGGAGGATTGAGGGAAAGAAAAGGTAAGATTTTATCACTACGGATGTGATTCAAATCCGAATATTTTAGGTTGAATTTAGATAATACATGATTTCGACCAACCCAAATAATCGATTGGATCTAAAATATTTTTCATAGATCTAATTCAATTCGATTGGACCTAACTTTATTTTTTCAAGGACTTAACCCAATCCAATCTAGCCCAATAATATATTGGCTTGGGTTTGGGTCCCCATGTAAAAATCGGAACATAAAATCGTGTTGGGTCCGTGTCATAACCTGTCCGATCCGGCCCATTTGCAGGCCCATTGGCAGTCCTGGAAAGATCAGCTGGGGGTCCTGCCGGATTTCCATCTGCCCGAGGCCGTGCCGGCGGTGCTCCTTTCGGACCGGTTCGAACAGCTGGAGGTGGCGCGAAAGATCACCTCCCTCGCCCTTCCCGCCCGCGTCTCCAAGCTCGACTCCGAGGCCGCCCGCCTCCGCCTCCGCCACCGCCTCGCGGAGAAGGACGACCTCGTTGCCGACCTCCGCGCCAGGCTCGAGACCTTCGACGCCTCCGTCGCCGACGTCTCCTACCGCCTCGCCCGCGCCGACGACAAAACGGCAGATTTTTTTTTTTTTTCTTTCTTTAATTTTTCCTTCATTTTCCGACTCCTATATATCTCTTTCTCTCTTTACGGTAGAATTCTTTTATGTCTTTCTTGATTTCAGTGGGGATTTTGCTTGCAAAACAATTCTTGAAGGACAATGCTTTGCTTTGCAACACCATCAAGAAGCTCAATCTAGATGTTTCTAAGGAACCACGTTTTCCCATTTGGTATATTTTCATTTAACCTCTTTGTTTTTTAGCTGATACAAAATATCACCATGAGAAGTCTTGGGATTTTCTCTTGTTATTTCAGTGAAAAGAATATTTAGCTTTGTGCAAAGATGAATCATTTCTAGCGTAGCTGATGATTCTTGATGGTGGTCGCCACTCGTGTATTAACATCAAAATTGATTATTCTCCTCCTCCCTCCTTCCAAAATAACATCAAGAGCTTTATACTTTTGTTGATTCATAGAAACCTTCCAATTTTGCATTTAATGATTTTTTGATTTTTTTTTTTTTCTTCTTCTTCTTCTTGTCAAATATGCATTTTCATTAGAGAACTATGAATTTTCAGAAAATAATATAAAAATTGCCTTTTGGAATGCCTATTAGATGCCCTTTTATGGTGGGAAGATGGAGAAAATGAAAAGTTTCCAGAGCCATTTATTTAAACCATAGGTTTAAGCATCCATGCACTTGATTATTATCACATCTTTCCACACGTTTTCTTATTTTTACTAAATTTTCTTATATTTTAATAGAACAAACATTTGCAAATAGTTTATGTAGCCTTAATCGTATGCAAAATATAAAATATAATTGTAATTGATTTCCATAAAATAAGTTTTAAATAATATACTATTTAGTTATGATATTCAATACTTCTAGATAACTCATTCATGTACCAAATTTTTGTGGTGTTTAATTGTCTGCACCATTTAGAACTTTGTCTTGGATTTGATAGAAAGAATTTTACATCACTCCCAAGTGACTAGTCTTCACGATCAAACAACACATCATCAAAAATTGTCTTAGGTGATCTTGTTCCTGAAGCACACGCTGGATTCAGTCATTCTCTCCTCTACTTATGTTAACAAAATTCTGCTGAGGAACCATTTTCTCATTCCTATTCTAAATGGAGGCTCCTTTTTTATAAAGTTAACTCGCAGAAGCAGAGAACTAGAACTTGTTGGCAAATCTCTAAGCTAGAAGGCTTGCATGTACGATGTTGAGTTACTGCAAAAAATTGAATTTTTCTTCATCCCATGGAATGCTGAGTTGTGATGAAATAGAAGGAAGAAAACACATGTAGGGGGGTGTGTGTGTGTGTGTGTGTGTCATTAGAGTTTGGTGTGAAATGTTCAATAGGATATTGTTTCTTTTAGGGGTTGCAAATGATCCAAGCTAAGCTGCACTCTGGACTATCCAACCTTTTGGTTTGTTTACATTCTAAAATAAAGAGATATGGGAACTATTTTAACCATCCATCAAAGTAGATGGATGAATGGCATACAAACAGTATCACTTAACACAATTCTTTAATTCAACTAGACTATTGATGCAATTGCAGTTAAATGAAACAGATAAACATTATATATAAAACATGCGTTTTACTCATCCAACTGGGTCAGGTTGTGCCTCTTTTGGTTTGGGTTTTGGTTCAACCCAAGCCCAGTTCATCTTGGGGGTAGGTTGGAATCTTTTAGCCCGAACCCAGGTGCCCGACCAAATTGGTAAAACCTTATCGAACCCGAACCAGTTAGTAAGCTTGGCTTGCTAGGTTTAGGTTAAGCCCAAAGAAGTTGCAAGCTTAGAGGGTAGGCTCAAGTGAAAGCTAGGGATCACCTAATTGGGATATGGAAGCATATGGTTCATGCTGTTTGCAAGCACAAGACAAACCAGTGTTCTAATTGTGGTGCCTAAACACCAAGAAGACCTGTCCAATGTCCTGTAACCACCTTTAAGGGAGTTTGGAGTATCTAATCAAGTGAATAATACTGAGAAATATTATTTGGATTTTACAAATTTATGGAGGTTAGGAAAGTCAAATCTTTGCTATTATAACTAATTGGAATTTCACACGACAATCATTTGATCCCAAGGTTTGTTATACTAATGGTACCATACCGTACTGGTACTGAGTTTCGATTCAATATAAACTGATTTGGTCCTAACTGAGCTAAACCATCATGTACTACTTCGTACCAAATGGTGTTATAGTTAAGAGTAAAAAAAATGGATATCCTATCTTGGTATGGAGCCCATACTTTACCATACCGATCCATACCTTATCGAATTAGTATTGTACTAGTACGGTAATGATTCTATGGACCTTACTTGATCCAACAAAGCTTGCACTGGTCTTCATAAGGGCTTCTGGTTCTTTTGTCGATGTTGCGCTAGCAGCTCCCCTAGAGTTGCATTAAGAGAAGTGCCTTGGAGTTGCACCGATGTTGGAGTCACATTATAACCAAGGCGTCATTGCATTAAAGAAGAAGATTCATAAAAGCACCCAAAGATTCAATATTATATATTTTATATATAGTATTGAAGGAGTGGATTATGTGGGGTATGTATAGTGTTCCAGGGCCCTTGCATTGACTAGGACTGGGGTTTAGGGTTGATGGTGGAACTTGGTATTGAGGTAGTGGGGATGTGCATAGCAATAAACTATGTAAAGAATTGTTCCATAGCTAAGTTTTAGGTATTTGTAAAGGAATTGGCTCAAGTATTGTTCATTCTATCAAAATGCTATTAAATATTATTTTAGGTCATAAAAGGTGAAAATGATGTAGAATTAGAATTAGAATTTAAGTTAGAAGGTGAAGGTTGTAGGATGGTTGGTTGAATTGGAATGGTGGATGGACTGAGAGGAAGTTCTTCAACTATTAAGTTTAAGATTAGGTGAGTATAATGGTTGTGAATGAGGTCACTAAGGACCAAAATTAGTAGAAATTTAGATAAACCCCTCAACTTTTTTTAGCACTAGCACATCAAAGTAGGATTGTTTGAATGCAAACACAATCACAAAAACATAATCTTTTTAAATTTTTTTATCAGTACCACTATTTTTGACACTACTTTTTTGTGATGGTGGAGAGATGAAGGGGTGATGCTTTATTAGGCTTATGTAGGAAGCTTTTAGATGTACTAGGCGCAAAATAATGCTACTCTTTATGGCACTGATTTTCTATAACCTAACTCGAGCCTAATGTGATCAAGTTTGGATCTAAGGTAGAAATCTATGTGAAATAGGCACCACTAATAGTGCCATTGCTTTCAAAAGAGCTCTAATGACACCTAAAGGATTTAAGGTTTTAGTTTAAAAGCCTTCTATATGTAAGGTAGTTTTACATTATTGAAGAAGGCTAAGATTAGGGCTTCTAATGCCTTTCTCTAGCCCTAGATTTGAAGGGTACACCAACTCGCCTTCATGGATGTTTTAGAATTAGGAATGCAAGGATGATACGAAGGGACCTGTAGTTTATTATGTTTAGTTATTGTTTGGTTGTTGTTTTCTTCTTTTTATTTTTATGGTTTGGTCCTTTAATTAATGGCTTATAAAGTGATAATTGAAGGATGCCGTAAATAAAGAAAGCAAGTAATGAGTCTAGACTAAATAAGAAATACCAAGAATGTATTATTAATATGCTAGATCTAAATATTATACCTTATTATGCTAGTTGTTCAAGCATGAGATGAAAGTCCTAGGCTATGCATGCAAGATCTAAACTAAACATAGAGCATATGAAATAATAAGTGAAAAGCTAACCATGCATCAAACGAATTATGTCGAAGCATCCAGTGAACTAATCATGTATTAGTTATCATGTACCTAAAGCATAGCAAGACCTAACATGCATCTAAACTATCTTGTAAACATAGTGACCCTATATAAGCTTGCATGCAATCATCTAACCATGAATTATCTATCATATATCAAGGCATAGCAAAGTTTAGGCATGGATCTAATCCATCATGCAATAACAACAATGATATCTAAGCATACATACAATCATCAAAACAGAGCAAGATATGTATAAACCTAAAATAAGTATGCAATAAAAATTAAATTAAACTATAGAATATCAACTTCTTTAGAGGAAAACTATCTTTGCTGAACATAAGGGGATAGATCTAGGGCTAGAGTGTAGGATTTTAGATTAAAGAAATATCTTAGGTTAATAGGGTAAATTAGGAGTAGGATGATAGAATAAGGTAGGCAAAATAAAAACAAGATTTTAAACTAACATATTACATAAATCTTGATTTAGTGAAGAAGTTAGGTGGTTAAGAAAAAGATCTTGAATTTTTCTTATGAAGAGGGAAAGATGGTATAAGAGAGTGAAATTAGAATAGGGTGGTACTTATCATGAGAAGAGAGAGAAGGAAGAGTTAATTATAGGTGAGACTAGGGACAAGATCTAGGAGTTTTCTAGAAATTCAAAGAGAGTATATCATATGATAAGGTAGTTATGAGGGAGATTAAGTGAGTAGGTGCGTGTGCACTAATTGGTAAATTAGGAATTAGAAGGATTTTAGATGGCAGGAGAAAAAAAGACTAAGCGTCATGATTTGGAGCTTTAAGGATGATGATAAGAGGGGTTAGGGGGTGGTGATGGCATAGAATTCTTAGTTAGGCTAGATATTTAGAAATTTTAAATCTAAGGATAAAAATAGATAGTGGACGATAGAGATCTTAACTAAGTAAATTTTAGGAAGATGTATAGTGATGATAAAATAGAGCCAAATTAGGACTGTTTATTTATGCAATAGGTCTAAATCAAGTGTAGATTTAGCATTGTGTGACATATAGAAATGTTATGCATGGTTATAAAATAAGGTGGTGGTAACTAGGGTGAGCTGATGGTTTAACTCTAGGTAGAAATAACAAGATGTATTGGCCTAATTTAGAAAAAATCAAAAAAAATCATCTCAAAAAAAAGAGAAAAATAGAATATAGAACATTTTAGGCTAATTACGCCAAATTGGGGGTAAGGAGTGGGTGGGGTTAGGCTATGGTATGGCCAAAGTAGGCTCAGGAAAGGTTTTAAGAGAGATTTAGCTTGAGATCTAAGGTTTATTATTAGGAAGAAAAATAATAAAAATGCATTCTAAAATTAATCAAAATTTGAAAAAATAGAGTTGAGGACCATATTAGGACAAATCAATGTACAAAGGAGTGTGATAAAGGTCTACAAATAGATGAGAAAATGTTTAGCCATCAAGAAGAATAAAGATTATTGAATAAAACTACTAAGGTTTTTACAACATGATCACCAAAAGCATTTTCTTTTCTCAATATAAATATAAATTAGATATACTATTTGAGAGTGGCACATTCGCTGCTCTTCCTAACACCTTTCTAATATAATAGCGCCATAAACTTTATTTGATTATTGGATATCAATTTTAAATCCCTCTAATATCATTGGCTAGTAGGGATATAAATAGGTTAGGTTGGAATAGGGCATATAGTTAACCCTAACCTAACCTAATTTCATATCTAGATCACAATTTTAGACTTCAACCTTGTCTATTAGCTAATCAAGTTAGGTTGGATTGGATTGGAGGTCTCCGGAAAGAATTATAGATTTGGAAAGAATTGTAGATTTAATAGATCATATGGGTTGGATCATGTTAAGTATGACTCGGACTCAACTAGAAATGTTTGGGCTCAGATTGAGTTGGGTCAGGTTTGTAGTTTGAGCTAGTTGATATCTAATTAAAATATAATAATTAATAATTAAATATAAAATCATTAAAAATTAAATAAAATTATAAAAGCCAATGCATTCAAAACTTCTAATTTTATTAAGTAATTTATCACTATTGAGTTTGCAAACTATAGTTCTAAATATATATTGAAATATGAATGCTTAGATACAATTAAGTGAAAATTAATGATAAGAAACATAGTTGTTGAGATGAAAAAGAAGAATTAATTTAAATGAAAGTTAATGCAATGAATTAAGAAAGATATTGAGAATATATTTTAAATGATTTGGTCTTTTGAGTCAGGTTGGATCAAGTTTGGATTGAGTTAGATATATCTTTTAATTTATCTAAATTGGACCTAAATTATATATGGGTTGTGTTAGTTTAGGTTGGGTTAAAAATATAAGATCTTGTCCTAACCTAAAATTTGGATCATGTCATATTTTTGAAGCCAACCCAACCCACGGGTCTTTAAATATTGATTAGATTAATTAGGTTAGGTCACCGGTCAACCTGATCCATTTGCAACCCTATTAACCAATTGAACGCTTAATCTTTTAGATTATTACTCAATTTAACATTTGCTATTCAGTTCATATCCTCAACTAGTTCATCCAGGATACAAAAAAAAAAAAAAAAAAAAAAATCATCACCTCATCATGTCACTATATCAGTTCTTCATTACCTCAAAGTTTTATATGAAAAGACATTTTACTTCCCTCCTCTAATGACTTGAATTTACATGCTTACTATGATAGATTAGACAAGCTATCCCATGACTAGACTATCTACTATAGGGCATTTCACCATGCTTGGCTACTCTTTACTCTCCTAGAAAACCAAAAGATAAACCACAATGTCTCAATCTTTTGCTAAAGCTAAATATCAAGTTGTGGTTTCATGATATGTTAGCAGATTTACAACTCCCATTTTGTTGTCCCATGCAACTTTAATGTGATAATGAAGCAACTCTTTAAATTGCTACCAACCTAGTTTCTATAAGTACACTAAACATGTTAAGATTCATTGTCATTTTGTCTAGGAATATATTTTATAGAAAGAACTTGTTACCTGTGTTCCAACTAATGAACGGCTTATAGATATCTTTATGAGACATTAGAAGTGACTAGTTCTTATTTGCTTAACAAGTTGGGCACTAATGTAGAACTTGATGCTCCGATTTAAGAGAGAGTATTAGTAAGTTTGGTGGTTTTAATTCCTTCTTAATGAACGACTTGTAGATATTTTCATCAAGGTATTAGAAGTAACTAAGTTCTTACCTGCTTAGCAAGTTGGGCAGTACTGTGAAACTTTATGCTCTAACTTAAGAGAGAGCATTAGTAGATTTGCTGACTTTAGTTTCTTTCCTAATTTTGTCTAATAGTTCAATGAGTATAGGTTACATTATATAACCTCTTATTTCTATTTTTGTATTTGTCCATTCTGAGAGTGTTAATCAATCCCAATATCTAAGAAGATGATTGTTGTAACCTTTTTTATCCTATACAATAGAGTTTGGGAGGTTGTAAAGGTTCTATCCAAAATTCTACATATTCTAGCAAATTTTCTCTTTTATATCTTTGTAGTTGTAGGTGAGAAAATGAAAATTATTATAACATCTTAAAATAATGATTGATTTATATTTTATGATAAATAATTAATCCTTTAAGAAGCATGCGTACTTACATTGCTTAATTCTTAGATTTTTTTTTAGTTTACATACAATTAGTTAGTTAATAATGCTCAACATTTTATGCTTATTTTTCATTTTTTTAAAACTTGAATAGCAATGAAGAATGACATAAACATATCTAAAAATGGTTAGATTAGAGCTTCTCATATTAAAGATCATGCATGCATTATCATTAGTTTTTCTTTCCTTCCTATTTCACATAAATATATTTAATTAAACATTTGCTTATGCTTGTATTAATATCTCTCTCTTTAGTCTTTATTTTATATTTTGTAAGTTCTCTCTTAATAGTTTGGTATCTATAATACAATTTCATGACTAACTTGATAGCCATAGAATTTTGATTCCATTTCCTAGTTTTTAATATATTTTTGAATAAAATCAGCGGTCTAATTATTTTTTAATTTTACTTTTAGATAATCCAATAACCAACCAAATCTTGATTAGGTTGGGTTGGTTTTAATATTAATCAATTCAGCTCTAAAAATTGAGAATCTTTTAGACTTGGGATAGCTGCAGGTTAGTCTTAAACTAAACTAAGTATACACTCATGCAATGTATAGACAATGCATTGATTTAATTTTTTTAAAAAAAAATAAGATAAAATTTTTTATAAATATTATTTAGAGATCAATCTTATAAATTGGTCTACTATTTTATAAAGCAATATAAAATATAATTACTATCTATTTTTTTGTTCCTTAACTTTTTAAGATAAGAGCTATACTAAAATATAATGTGCCTATACTTAACTAAAGTGGATTGTCATGAGTCATAACTTATTTAAACCATACCTATAACAGAAATTTTTAGTAGAAATAACTCCATCTAATCTAGGGTTATCTTAGAATTAAGAGAAATAGAATTTTTTTAATTTAAGAGGTAAGAGCGTTTTTGAAAAAATAAAAAATTTGAAAGGAACACATACTTTAGATTTTGAATAGAATAAATGAGGACTTATTTTGTCTCTATTCTACCATCTTGGAGAATAGTATGTAGGATCATCCATAGATGATTTTATAGGTCCCACATATGAGCATATCAAATGAATATGCTCCAAAGTGTAGCCAACAACTTTAAAGGTATGTTTGGATCTTTAGAGGAGGAGAGCATGAAGGGAGGGATAGAAAAGGAAGGAGAAGGAAGGTAAAGGAAGGATTGTTATCCTTTATTGTTTGAGAAAGAAGAAAGGAAAAAGAGGATAATTTGCATTCACGTGGTTTGTATAAAAGCAAATTAAAAAAAAGTAGAGAAAGTAATGTTTATAAAATTATAAATATATACTTTGCTATAAGAAAAGTTCAAATTAATTTATAGGTTTATTAGAAAGAGAGGATAAAAATCATAAAATGTTTCAGTCCACCTCTTTACCTCCAATTTGGGATAAAAAATTTTAAACTTTTAAGAGAGAAGGGAGGAGAATGAGTAATCCTCAAGAATTTTAAACTTTTAAGAGAGAATGAAGAAGGATGGGTAACTTCCATCTCTTTTTCTCTCTTTGTTTCTTGAAAGAAGAAAGAAAGGCTACTTTAAAAATTATTAATAAGGTTAGAGACGCCATAAAGAAGAGAATAAAAGAATTACTATTTCAACTTTACTATATTCCGTTATTCTAGTTTGACCCATTTGCACCCACACCTTATTATTTCTATTTTTTTTTTTCCTCCAATGTATGAAGATAGGATTGGAAGGAATTGAGATATTTTCCTATTAAGTTTTTCAAGTATTGAATAGCAGCTTTTAGGGATGGTCGATGATCCAATAATTCACTAATTACTATCGTAGAAGAATTATCTCAAGTATGTAAATCATTAGGAATGATTTTAAAAAAATATCAATACAGACCAAAATTTAGATCCAGATAAAAAGTAATTATAGTTATAATTGGCTTATCCACTAAGGTGTTAATTCAAAACAAAAGTAGGATAATTTTGGCAATCTCGTGGCCTCGAGCCATCCAATAATAATAGAAAGAGAGAGAGGACGATCCTTCCTTCAGAACCAAAAATGTCCCCACCAACAAAGCTTTCAAAGGTAACCACCGCCGTCCACAGGATATTCCTCCTCGCACCCCGTCAATTCCCGCTGCACCCGAACCCACCCCGGTCCTCCCAGCGCAATAAAACCAGTGACGTGTGACGCGGTGCTGCATCCCGTGGTACTCTGGATCTCCTTTACCGCACTCCAACCTACTCTCCCTTTTCCGCGCCGACAGTCCCACACCCAAAACCACGCCCACCGCACCCCCGCCGGCCCCACCTCGTCGACCAATCCCATGGTATCCCAATCCAAGTCCAATCAGCTAGTCCCGAATGCATAAGCCGGGGGATAAACGTGGAATAAAAGTTATATGGGATAATCGTGGGCGGGTGGGAATAGAGGAAGCCTGGATGTAATCTAATTGCGTGCAAAGCTCCTGCCGAATTTTTTTAAGAGAACCCGTTTCGGATGTCTCGCGGGTAATTCTTCATTATCGCGTGTCAACAGCAATTTTCGGTGGCCTGCCGGCGTGATTGGAGGGGAGCGGAATGGACGGGGCCTTTAATTAATTGCTGCCAGCGGATCACCGTAACGGTTTCTCTATTTGGGGATAGAGATGGCGAAAGCGATGGAAGAGAGAAAAAAGAAAAAAAAAGGGAGAAAAAAGGGAGCGAGAGAGAGGGCTTGGGGTTGGTTTGGTTTTCGGGTTTGAGTTTGGATTTGGGGGGGGGGTTAAGGGAGAGAGGGCAAGAGATTTGGCCGTGAAGTCAAACCCCGTCCGGGAGGTGACGGAGATCTTGCGGTCGGTGGCCAGCGGAGATCGAGACTTGGATGGTATTTCCCATCGCCGGCGGCAGCAGGTATCGGAGATGGGCGGCGGCGGCGGTTGGTAGCGGCGGTGGCGGCGGCGGAGGAGGAGGAGGCGGCGGCGGAGGAGTGATAAGGGGGTGGTGGGAACGGCCTGTGGAGGAGGGGTTGCTGACGAGGACGAGAGGGAAGGATGAAGAGGGGGAAGGGTAAGAACGGGCTGCTGCCCAACTCGCTGAGGATCATCTCCTCGTGCCTGAAGACGGTGTCGTCGAACGCCGGGTCGGTCGCCTCCACCGTCCGATCGGCGGGGGCATCCGTGGCGGCCTCCTTCGCCGCGCCTGCCGAGGAGGAGAAAGACGAGGTTCGCTTACTCCTCTACATCTCTCTGTTTTGCTTTTTATTTTGCAGAAATTGATGCTTCGGATTGTGGGTTTTATAATTTTTCAGAGTGATTGTTGGTGGGATGACTGTTTACGGGGATTTTTATTTAAATCTGTGGGCTTATGGTTTACTTGTGGTTGTATGATTTGGATGTAATTATGATGCACAAAGAAGAACTTTGGTACTGCTACTTGGATTTTACCTTGAAAGGTCTCTGTTGATGTTTTAGAGCTAGTAGTTCAGAAAAGCAAGCTATTTTTCTGGTTTTCAATAAGTAGGGGAACCGCTTTTCAGATGCATTGGTATGCTATGGACATGCTTAAGAAATTTTTAGGTCCACTTACCAGTTGTTTTCAATCTATTACATGCTATTCGTAAAGTATCCATCTATGCGTTAGAAATCCTTCCCCTTCATGGTCTAGATGAGACATTGACATGGAATACTGAAGGTATCTTAAAGAACGTCATTTAGAATGCTTTTGTTTGCTGTGTATAGTGGTTGAAATAGCATGTCCTTTGGGAGAACCATCCATGAGCAACAGATGTTTTCTTTAGTCTTATTCATGCGTCCTAATAACTCTTGTTCTTGATAAAATAAAAGTAGAAAAGCAAAAGAATGTAAGGAGGAAATCTTGCTAGGCTTATTTTTCCTTTACCAAGGAAAAAAAAGTCATAGTGAAAATTTCTCATTGCTCAATGTAAGCTTTGAAATACTATGGTATGGAGGGGATGTACTGTCATGTATCAGAATGGTACAATATATTGTTCATCCCCACATCAACTCATGGTTTGCTAGTATGGGGTGGTACAACATGGTACACACCATGATGCAGGGCTAGTTTAAGGTTGGTACATACCATGGTATGCATAATTTGTTCAAACCTTAGTTTTGCATGTATTCTGTAACATGAACAACTATTAATGCTCACAATAAGCTCAAATGTTACTGAGGTGCTACATACTTGTCGGAATGCAAGGAATTTTATTTGTCATGAACAACTCAAACATTACTATCATGGTGATTGTATATGTTTGAAGCACATTGGTTGCTAGATACTTGTTAGTATATGAGGAATTCTGTGTCTGCTTATGGATTGTGAGATGCTTGGATCAAGCTCTATGGAGGTGCTTCAGATAGGGGGAGGTAGGGCATTTGGAAGTAAATGATACAAAATTGTAAGTGCTATATTCTAGAAGTCAGGTTTTGTTTTTTGATCACATGAGGAGGGTTTTGTTGGATACAATAAGAGCACTTGAATGTCATACAATTTAGGATATGTTGGACAAATTAGAGCATGTTATACAATTTGTTAACAGTTTTCAGCTAAATCTAATCTCAGTTTCTAGACTATGTAAGGAATTTATTACCGCATTTTATATTTAAATGAGCACAAAATTTGTTGAGGAAGTTATTATATTATACTGGGTAATGCAAATAAACAAGAAACCAATCTCACCAAGAAATCTTGATTGATTTTTAACCTCTGGATATTCTACAGGTTTTGTAAATGAAATTCCTGGATTAAATTCATGTACGGTACCCAGTAAAAATAGAAATAATGTGAGAAGAAAGTTGGTAGGCATACTAAAGATCATCAGATTTTTTTGTTGTCATATCATGTAAATGTGGCAAGATGATAACATGTTTAAGATAAATTTATCGTGCTTAATAATTCTTGCAATTTATGGATCTGTTTGCAAACATATTTTCTGCCATTCTTTGGTCACTTTATTTTGATTGCTAAAGGTGAATTTATATCTAGGTAGTTGTCTCAAAGTTAAGTTTATTAATTGATCAATATTGAGGAATTTTATTTATGTGGAAATCAAAGGATGAAAAATATATAATATAAGAAGCAGAATTCAGTAGCAAATAAGACAAATTGCTTCAACATAAAAGAGGGCTCAAAGTGCCATGGACTTCATTCATTTGTTGAGGCTTAATAGCAATGGTTCAATTCTTGATGGGACGGGGGCCGTCTTGGCTGTCCAGTCCTCTTCCAAAGAGATTCTAGGACTGGCCTCAGTTGTCCTATCCTATCCCATCCGATTTCGGCCATAATATATTATAGGGTCGGTTTTAAATAAATCTAATTTATTGTAAAAATATAATTTTGAAGTTCAAACAAATCAAATAAAACACTAAAGCTTCATAAATAATTAAAAAAAAAGCATCTTAAGCAAGTATCGGGATGCTTGATCGAGTCGAGGATCAGAACGGGACAAGATGCAGGTGTTTTATTTTGTGAAAAAATCAGGATGCCCCTGTCTCATGAGATTTAAAACCTTGCTTGAAAGTATGAGCCCTTATTCTTATGTGGCTATAGAAATGGATATTTTTCTTAGGCCTATCATGAAGCTAATTCAACCTAATGTTGTATATCACTTTATGTAACTGTGACTTTATCAACTTTGTCACCATTGAAAGACTAATGAGCTCCTGATGCTTGATCAGACTCTTCTGTAGTCTTTGAACCAAGCAGATTAATAAGGGTGCTTTGGCATTTTGTCTTCAAACTAATTTCTTTAGCCATGTCTATAAAATGATTATTTGTCTACTGTCAGTAACAAAGTTGCCTAGTTTTCATGCACATGTAACTCTACTTTGGAAGAAACTTGTACAGCTAGATAAGCTCCAATTTTTTAAATGGGGTGTTGTCCTTTGTTTTTCTCTATAACTTACCCTTAATCTTCACTTTGATCTTGTTTTTTACCCTCAACTTAGATGTTGGGTTCGATCAATTTGCCCATTTTTTAATATTTAGTCACACTTCATTTTTACATAAAAATGCGATTATACCAGTATGAAATCTTATATTTCTGGTTAAGAATATATCGCAACCAAGCAAGAGGAATATCTTTAATAACTTGGGTTCCTGTCCTTTATGTAAGATCATGTATTTTTATGTGTACAAACAAATGGTATCATTCAGCAAGCTTTGTCTCTTTGCATGATGCACTCAAGTTGGGCATATTATAACTTTTGAATGTTATTCAAACAAATTTTGTTTGATTCCTTCATCTTCCAAAGTTCATGTCAAGCTCTCTCTTTGAATGTTGTCATGAACTGAAGAAGTAGTATAAATTCAGTTGATAATTCAAAAAAAATCATCTTTAATAAAATTTTTGCACATCATTATCCATTACATCATGTTGCATCTGATCAATTCTTCAATATGAGTATGGAGGCATGAATCCTATTCTCCTTTAGTTTTTGAGGCCCCATAATAAGAAGGTTAATTGTCTGTCATCAGGACGATGGTCACATTTGATGATGCCCATCAAGCTTCTTAGGTTTTAATCCACATGTGATGAATTGTACTTGTCAAATTTTGTTTCAGGTTTCATTAGGATTCAAGCAAGCCCCTTCTTCCCAGGGCTATTTTTGGCCTAGAATTTTATACCATTTAATAACGGTGGTTTCCAGTTAGTTGGTTGCAAACTGTTCTCAGGTTTTGCATGTCATGCTTCCTGTATTTATGCTGTTTGCATGTGAGTGCATGAAATTATTCTGGAATCAGAACAGCTGGAATGCTATTAATTGGTCTTAGACTCCTGAACAAATTGGATATAGATGGTATGTGTGGGCGCTATGTTCACATTTTATAGAAGATGAGATGGTAGGGAACCCTTGGGTTAAGTGTTGGAATTGAAAAGATGGCAACCTGAATGGAACGGTCTTAAATGAAATGAGAAAGGCAGGCTGATGGGTTGGGGAAGAGATATTTAGTGATCACCAGGGTTTTAAATATGGGTGTGGTTTCCTATACCCTTTTTTTTTGGGTTGGTATGGTTTTGGTACTGAAAGTATGTACCAAGATTAATATACTTAAACAATTGAAAAACCATCAGTGCTGATTGGTGTAGTTGGTATGGTATGGCCTGTACAATATCGTAGGTAAGCATTGGCGTGGATCAGGGATGGCAAAGGGGATGGAGAAAGCCAATCCCCACGGAGAATCACCTTGGCAGGTTTGGAGGGTTTAAATGGGGATGAGGGTGGGGTTGGGGAGAATTTTTGAACATCTATTATGTTTGGCGATGGGGATGGGGATGGAGGTCAGGGTCTCCATTCCTGAACCCATCCCCAAAATCTAGTCATTTTCCCAATATACCCCCACTTGTTTACCCTTTATACTATTAAATTTAGGCTTTTAATATATTTTAAATGCCTTTATAATAGATTTTGGGCTTCAAATGGATTCTTTTTTTAATAGAATTAGGCTCAAAGTTGATAGCTAATTCAGAAAAAGAAAAGAAAAAGTGTTGTTTGGGCGGGGGGGGAGAAGGGGTCGTGGAGGCGGGGATGGGGATGGAGGGAAAAATCATTCCTTGTTCGGTGATGGGAGCAGGAAATATATTCTCCACTCCAAATCTGCCCCATTGCCATCCCTAATGTGGACTGGTATAGATTACCATGGCCAATATATATTGATACAGCTGTTTCGGTGTCCTAGCACCTTTATCGGTACCAGTTTCATGTAGGAATGGTACAGTACTGGTCGTATTGTTCTGTCTTGGTGTTTTTTGAAACAGCTCTTAGTGGAAGGTGAAAAGGAATGACAGAAATTTGTACACATCATTACTTATCTATGTATAACTTTTAAAAGCTACGTCATCTTAATAATTTTGCTTAATAAGTACTAGGTTTCTACATGATGTTTACAGATGAAGCGTAGTGTCACTAGAGATAAGTTCATTTTTGGAAAGAGAGGAGAGAGAGAGATTTGTTCATTATGAACTCGTTTCATTGATAGCAGCACAGATTTGAGTTTGCATTCTTGTTCTGTTGTTTATTTGGTGTATGTATATTATACATCATTCATTTACTGGGTATGATGAAGCCTTTCTCTTATGTTGCATCTTTATTTATTGTTACTCTCATTGCAGACCATTTGCTACTTGCATGGTTCACACTGTGGTTCTGAAATTAACTTTTCAGAGTGCAATCTTTCTAACATGTTATTACTGCAACAGGTCTTGTGGGCTGGATTTGACAAGCTTGAACTTGGTCCATCTTCATTCAAGCATGTTCTTCTTCTTGGGTATTCTAATGGATTTCAAGTACTTGATGTTGAGGATGCCTCTAATGTCTGTGAACTGGTCTCTAAGCATGATGGGCCAGTTACATTTTTACAGATGCAGCCAATTCCTGCTAAGTCTGAGGGCAATGAAGGATTCAGAGCATCACATCCTTTGCTATTGGTTGTTGCTGGTGATGAAACCAATGGCTCAGGTATGGTGCAAGGTGGTCGTCTGAGTGCATTGATCAGAGAAAGCACTAGCGAGCCTCAGTCAGGAAATCCTGTCTCCACTCCCACAGTTGTTCGGTTCTACTCACTAAAATCTCACAATTATGTGCATGTGTTGAGATTTCGGTCTGCTGTATATCTTGTGCGATGTAGTCCTCGAATAGTTGCTGTGGCTCTTGCAGCACAGGTAACAAGTTAGAGTTCATTTAGTGAAAAAATGATTACGTAGGGTCTGCAAATTTTATTATTAGATTTGAGAGTGATGACTCTAAGAATTTGAGTGTTACTGATGATTTGACTCTTTCATGACAGATATACTGCTTTGATGCAGTTACTTTTGAGAATAAGTTTAGCGTGCTGACTTATCCATTGCAAGGAGCAGCTGGAGTTAACATTGGTTATGGTCCAATGGCTATTGGTCCAAGATGGTTAGCTTATGCTTCCAATAATCCACTGTTATCAAATACAGGGCGCCTGAGCCCACAAAACCTTACTCCCTCACCAGGTGTTAGCCCATCAACTTCACCTAGCAGTGGGAGCTTAGTAGCTCGTTATGCAATGGAATCTAGTAAACAGTTGGCTGCTGGAATACTCAATCTGGGAGATATGGGGTACAAAACGCTTTCGAAATATTGTCAAGAGCTTCTGCCTGATGGTTCTAATTCTCCCTTGTCATCGAATTCAAGGAGGATTGGAAGACTTCCATCAACATTGCATCATAGTGAAGCTGATAATGCAGGAATGGTTAGTACTAAACTTATTATTGTTGTGCGTGTTCTTTTGCTCGCTTCTTATCTCTCATGATGCAAACAGATATGCACTTTGTACATTAGCCTTGTGCAGATTCATATGCATGCAGTTCTTTCCTGTTTAAAATTGAGAGCCTTAATGATTTTCTGCAGGTTGTAATCAAGGATTTCATGACAAAAGAAGTCATTTCACAATTCAGGGCTCATTACAGTCCTATATCTGCTCTGTGTTTTGATCCTAGCGGTACCCTTCTGGTTACAGCTTCTGTACATGGGAATAATAT
Source organism: Metroxylon sagu (assembly GCA_017589505.3). Classification (NCBI taxonomy): domain Eukaryota; kingdom Viridiplantae; phylum Streptophyta; class Magnoliopsida; order Arecales; family Arecaceae; genus Metroxylon; species Metroxylon sagu. The sequence continues at coordinate 1,636,422 of JACVBY030000624.1, read as the reverse complement.
AAATGTCTTTCGGATCATGCCAACCTGCATACCAAATGGTTCTAGCTCTGGGCATTATGATTGGACTTCATCTCATGTTCATCTATACAAGCTGTATCGTGGACTAACAACTGCTGTAAGAACCTGAGAAATTGTTCATCTGACATAAGTTGTATAAACATGCCTTTCATCAATGTTATAAGCTTCTTAATTTTCCTTCCTTTGTTTCCAGGGCATACAGGATATCAGTTTTGGTCATTATAGTCAGTGGATAGCAATTGTTTCATCCAAAGGAACCTGTCATATATATGTGTTATCCCCTTTTGGTGGTGATGTTAGTCCTCAACCACAAAATTCTCATAGTGATGGACCAATCCTTACTCCTAACCTCACACTGCCATGGTGGTCAACTACATCATGCATTGCAGATCAACAATTTCATCCACCTCCACCTCCACCTGTTATTACACTTTATGCTGTTAGTAGGATAAAAGATAATAATTCTGGTTGGCTAAACACTGTTAGCAATGTTGCAGCTTCTGCAGCTGGAAAAATATCTGTACCATCAGGTGCTATTGCTGCTGTTTTCCACAATTCTATATTCCATGATAGTCTACCGATACCCCCAAAGGCCAATTCATTGGAGCATCTTTTGGTTTACTCTCCGTCTGGTCATGTGATTCAACATGAGCTTCTGCCATCTACAGGTGCAGAGTCATCTGATAGCAGCTCCAGAATTGGATCTGGTCCTCTTTTGCAGCGTCAGGATGAGGAGTTGCGTGTAATTGCTGAGCCAGTTCAATGGTGGGATGTCTGCAGAAGATCTAGTTGGCCTGAAAGAGAGGAAACTATCCTTAGAATTGGCTCTATAAATCGACAGAATGCTGAGACAATCATGGATACTTCTGATTGCGAAGATAATGAAACTTTATGTTCTATGTCATCTGACAACAGTATAGCTGGTAAAGAGTCAGTAAAGAGTCATGGAAGATCCCACTGGTACCTTTCCAATGCGGAAGTGCAGATTAGCTCAGGGGCAATTCCAATATGGCAGAAACCTAAGGTATTAACCTTTTTTCTGTCATTGTCTTTATTGCTCTACCAGTTTTTCCTAATTATTATTTAGAGTAAATAAAAAATTGTTTTATACTTTTGTTATAGATGTGTTTTTATGTGATGGATCCATCAAGAGCTAATGGAAGATCTTTTAAAGATGGCACCGATGGAGAGATTGAGATTGAAAAATTAGCCCTTCATGAGGTTGAAATGAGGAGAAAAGATTTACTACCAGTATTCGAGCAATTTCACTGTTTCCAGTCAGATTGGAGTGATAGGTAATGTATATGCACATTGACAAAGACTATTAAATAATTGAGTGTAATCTATATATGGTTTGAGTTTGATGCTGGCATTCCTTCTAAATTTCCAATGTGTAGATTTTCTGTCCATAAACTTGCTAAAGTTGCACTTTTGATATTTGTATTTGTGCATTTTTTACTATTGTTATAATACCATATTCAACCGACAAGTATATCTCCTTTTTAGCCTCTGACTGGGATATTGTCTAATAGGTCAATGTCTAATAGTTAGCCGATAACAATGTAAATATATTTTCAAGCATGTGTCATGTCTTCTACATGCACATCAGCAAACTGGACTTGAATAGTAGCAGCCTTAGATATATGTTTAACTTGATAATATTGGCTTGTAAAACTTTCTAGCCATCTATTCTATGTTAATGCTATTTAATATGGGTTGCAAACAATATCCCATGATTTGTGTTACACTATATATTATTAAAGTTTTAGTAGAGAAAGATTTTGGCGATCACATCATATGTTGTGGTCACAATAATGGTTTTTTGAGACATCTTTTTAATAATAAAGATGCTGAATCATTTTATCTTGGTCGGTGAAAGATTAATGAAGCTAGACTAGATTAAAAAAACTTGTTATTATTATGAGGAAGGGTTGTTTGACCACATACTTGGAAAGTATAGCCAAACCCACCTGTACAATGAGGAAAGAGATGTAAAACCCATCTCTTGTTTAAAGGCTTCCTGACCCCTCCTCTTCTCCATCCCTCCTCTACCAAGCAAAAGAATATAAAACAAATTTTAACACCTTAGTTAGCTATTTGGGCTGGATTGGCTATGAAATCTAGAGTAAACTTTTGATCTTGTGGTTTCCAGCCTTAGAAAGAATAAGTGGAGTCTAATTCTTTAAACTTATATCTAGGTCTTTTGAGCTGGCACCTTTTGAAATGGGTTTTACAAGAGCTATCAGACAAATAGTTATATACTACATATGTTTTTGAGTGTTGTCATATAAGTTGCCAAATGAATGACCCCTAAGTCTAATACGGATGTTGTAGCCATTTGAAGTGCCTATGCTCTACTTTTTGTGTTGAGATATGCTTATGACACCATTGAAGTATGATGGAGTATAATTTTTTAGGCAGTGAAATCATTTAGAAGAGCTGTTGAAGAAGTGAAAAGGAGAAATACTACAGTGCAAGAGAGAAAAATTGGTTAGGTTGCTAGGTATTACAGTTTCACCCTATCATCCAGACTGTTCCACTTGGGAATCTGCAGTTGCTGTGGATTTTCTCCACAATCTTGTGCCTGCTTCTTTTTCCCAGAAGTTTTTCCACTTAATTCCTTTTCAAAGCTCCACTTTTGCTATTGTACATCCCTTTTAGGTCAAGAAAAGTTGGGTGGTGATGAGTCAAAAGGCTTTTTATGATTTGTTTGGTACTTAAAAGTTAATTTTAGGCCTTTGTATGCTGTACAATGATAGGTGTCATACAGGTGGAAATTTGTTAAGATGGTTCACTATAGAATCCAACAAATCAAGCTGATGTAGTCCACTTATCTGGGGATTGGAACTGCCTGTTAATGCTGGCCTGCTACCTGGTTTTGCTTTTCTTTCTTCCTCCCAAAGGGTTTGTGGATGGCAAGGTGGGGCTGGTTGGAATGGTATGTTTATTTCAGTTGATCAAGGTGCAATCCTTATTTTGGAGAGAGGTGTGTGGTATTATTTTAGAGGATAGAGTATAACCTCTCTGCTTTCTTATCATCTGGGGTCTTTAGGTCCCCACTTTATGTTGCTAGGGGCCATCTGGATATGTTTTTATTCTTATTCTTTATCTGATGTGATCCACCTAAGACATGTGCAAGATGTCTTTGATTGTGTGAGAAGTTGCCCTTCAGGTTCTGAAAGCAACTTTACCTGAAATCTGATCACATAATCATACTTTGTGAGTTTGGATCTATTCTCAAATAAAACTAAAGCATTAGGCTAGAACATCAATGAGGTGTTTCTGTGTGCACGTGTATGCATGCATGCATGCGTGTCATATATATATATATGTATGTATATATATGTATATATATGTATGTATGTATATGTGTGTGTGTGTGTGTATATATATATATATATATATATATATATATATATTTGGCTACATTTGAATGTAGCCAAGTCTAGATTCGATCACCTCCCTCATTCTTGGATTCACACAGTTCACGGATCCTAAAGATGGGGGGCTCTGAGATCTGTATGGATCCAAGGGGGGAGAAGGCGATCAGATCCTAAACTTGACTATATTCGAATATAGCCAAATTTACCACACACACACACACACATATATATATATATATAAAAGATGATGCAAGTCAAATCTAAAGGTGAATTCTGATATCATCAAAAACATTTTGAGTTTATTTTATTGGATCTCATCTTATCTCACCCTTTTGCCATTTTTTCGGATGAAGCTATTTTGAGATAGTGCATTCATTGAACATCATGCATATCATTATGATTGAAGTTCTTTTAATACAATAATCTTATCCATGCCATGTATCTGTCTTGCCTTACATGATGGTCCTACTATGTGTTCCATTTATTTGGCCTAGGTGATCGCAATTCCTTTTGATTATTCTATGCTCATGTTGCATGTAACCCATTTAAACCTCAATTTCAAACATCATGAAAATAAAGTGACTGAATCAAGGAATTCAAAAAATGAAATGGTAGAAATGTCAGGGAAGTCAAACAAAAATTTTGAAATGAATGAGGAAAAAAATGACAATTTGACAAAGTTAAACTTAACGTTATCAATGTGATAACAGAAAAATCTTGTCTCTCTAAAATAAATCACATAATGTATGAGACCATGCTAGGTTTTAAATACTGTGGGATGGGACAGTCTCTTTTTGTAGAACGGTGTGTCCCATGCACCAACACCCAGGATGGTAGATGTCCTACTCTGTCTTGGTCCATATTCTGACCTATCTCATCCCAACACTTGGAAAGTGCCCCATCTGACGCTTGAAATTTGGGATGCCCTGTTGTCCCATCAGCATTTAACACCTTGCATTGTCATGCTAAGTACTATGCAGATTTGGTAATTAATGTGACATGGAAAATTCAATAAACATATATTATACTATATGGCTTCTTCCTAAGAAAAATGTCTTTTAGAATAACATGATGTAGGATAGTATTAAATGTAAGGGTTTGTTTGGATTAGCTGTTGGCCCCAGCTTTGCCAACGGCTATCTCATATAGCTGTTGGCCAACAGCCATTGAAAGGTACCCCAACATCCAATCCAAACAGAGCCTAGATGATAGAATACTTACAAAAAGTGATAATAAATTGCGACAAAAGCAGTCTTATAATTAATTTATCTGAAGCATCACTATTAGCATTCATGGAAGATAATCATCTATTATCTTTTGGTTGTTCAGACTGCTAAGCAAATTTGGTGGAAGATTCTGCTAAATCAAAGCAGTATATTGATTTCAGCATAAAACTAAAGAAATTATATCATTTTGGCGAAAATCACATCTGAAAGATGGGTCATCAAACCACATTGAGATGAATGCTTTCACCTCTTTGAGCGATCTAATCTAAATGCAGGAGTCTAACTTGTTGCAAGCTGCATTGGTTTGACATGGAACCAAAGAAATTGCATTTTTTTTGTTTTAGACAATCACATTTTTCATCTTTTGACTTGTCAAGTCAGAAACTTAAGTTAGTGTTTGGAGATGTCCCTGCTCCCCATGAAAAAAGAGAGAATTTGATTCAGCACACTTTCTGTTGGGGAAAGAATTTTAAAACTCGTTTAAAACCCTAAAATCCAGATTGAAGATTCTACACTTCAGGCCTTCAACAAGATTGCAGTTAACATTTTTTGTGCACAGCTAACAGACTCTACTAGGTTTCAATCCTTATCTGGTAACTAGAACAATATCTAATGATCGAGAAATGAGTAATATTGTAAGACAAAAAGTTATTAAAATTGTGAAATCAAGTAATGATTTGTCCATTGAAATAAGGGAATGATTTACGTAGCACTACATGCTCTTCATTTAACACATTTGTGTTTTCTCAATGGATTAAGTTGTGTGAATTTTGCTGTTTGTACTCTGGATAATTTTCTAGTTCATGATATAGTTAAATACAAATAGTGAAAGATCAAAAAATTATGAGGAGTTTGATGTAATGTTCCACCTAGTGTTGTGTGTAGCTTGGATTTCATGCATGAACTTAATTTATTTCTTGAGGTTTTCTTCCCATTTTGTACAGTAGGCATCTCATGGAATACCAGACATGTAAGAACCACCTAACCTAATTAGGGGACATCCTAAAAGCCAGATGGTAGAAATTGTATTTAGATTGTGATTACCTTCAGGATGATCATATTACGAAACAGGACAAGACCATGGTATCTTTTGCAAATCTTGTGCCTTTCTTTTTGATTCTGATGAAAAAGAACCCATTTGTAGACTTCTCTGGTCAAGTAAGTTTAAGCATCTCAATCAAATTTGGTAATTTATTGTCCATTTTTTTGGCTCAATGTAAGTAATGTATATGGGCATTAGGACTATATGGCCTGAATATGCTCTGTTACAAGTAATCAATTATGATGTCTAAGAATGTCATGGAAGGGGGATTGGGTGGTATGTGGGGAAAGAGGGAAAGAAATAGAGATGAATTAAAGGGAGAAGAATAGTGTAGGACAGAGATAAGGGAGAAGAATAGTGTAGGACAGAGATAAGGGAGATGGGAGCAAAGAAGAAAACAAACTGAAGGGAGAATGGGGGAGCATGAAAGATGTATCTCTTATCATGGTGATATGATCAGCAAACTTATGCATTGGACTAAGAAGCAGATCGAAAGTATCTCAATGTGTGTGAAGGAGGTTGGGAAGGCTTTGTATTGCAATTCTGTTGATGATATGTTCGGTATCTGAAAAATAATAGATAACAGGTTTGCTTTTAAGTGAACGGAAGCAACTAATCTGTCTAATCTGCCAAACTACATGTTTTAGCTGTGTTTATTATGGAAAAATGGACTATCTTGACATTCCACTCAAATAAAGGATCTTGATGTCAAATTTCTTTTTTTATTTGTATATTTATAAATATTAATCATCTAGTGGCTTTATACTGCTTAAGAGCTATGAGGTGCCTTGCTTGCATACTATGACTGTTAGTTAGAGCTTGACTGACATGCTAAAACCTAAGGAAGTAATGTTTAGCTGGAGAATAAATGTAGTGAAGTCATGGTCGATCACACTTTAGATACAATAACAGCAACCAAAAACTTTGAGGAAATAACCTAATTATTTAGTTGCTTTTGTCTAATCTTATATTGGCATAACATATTGCAAGTCTTTCAGTTATCGGGTTCAGTAAGAATCATTTTGCAGCTTGATGACAATTTAGAACAATATTTCATATTATAACTTTACCACCGGTACCGGCCTTTACCACCTGGCTTCGAATGGTATTATAACTAGGAGTGAGAAAAACTATTAGTGCCCTGTCTTGATATAGAGTGTGTGCTGTACCTGACCATACCATTATTGTACTGGTATTCTTTTCGGTACCAATTTTGTGGACTTTCAGTCATTTCGTGTGTCCAACTATATCTAATTGTCTCCTAAAATTTATTTGTATCTTCCCAATTGTATGATAGATTTGCTAAAACTTTTAGGTCTTTTTGTACTGTTGGAGCTGCTTCATGATATGCATCATTGTCATCATGTTGTTGAGAATCTGATTTAGTTGCGCTTAAAATTTTGCCACTCCCATAAAACAAAGTTCCCTGCAATCTAACCTGGGAAGGCTTATGGAAAGATTGAACAAATTTTTTGGACAAGCTGTTGCCTTTATACCAACTCTACAATTGGTGTGAATTTATGGCCAAGACAACCGTATCTTGAAAAGAGGAACCTGCCATGAAAACTGAAATGCCAGTTATCAGTGGGTAAGCCTAGATTATTGCGATCTGATTTTGCTACATGTTTAAAATGATGTAAGATCTAATCCGTTAAACATGTTTTAGATGAAAATCTATTTAATGGAAGGTACAGTTTAAATCAAAAAGAATCCTGGTAGGGGGAACCATCATCTTATCTGAAGAAAGGGAAGAGTATGAAGAGAATAAAGAGAATTCTTCTTATGCAGCATTTAATTTCATGCAATATAATAGTTTAGGAATGCAAACAGGTTGGGATAGGGCCTCATCAAGGTCAACCTGACCTGAACCTGTGAAAGTTTGTCTAGGCCTGGGCCGGGTCCAGTTTGACATAAGACTGCCTTTGTCAGACCTGGTTGCAGCTAACTGGGCCCAATCCAGCCGAGCCAATATGATTTTGTTCTACATAACTTGCATAATTATGTTCCTTATCTCAGATTAATACAGTGCTGGGATGAGTCTTAGGTGGGTGATTTAGATACCTATCCAGCAGGCCAACTAGTATTGTCTTTATATTCAGAGGTAGGTTGACAACTTTAATCTAATTTCAATTCAGATTTCAAAGCTAACCATATATGACTTAGGCATTGCCTGTAAATTAGTAGGTAATTGATAATTTTAATTTAGTTATAATACAAATTTCAAATGCCATCACGTATTATGCATATATGGTTGATCTATATACTCTTTATGTATACTATATATGTGCCCTACTGTTTTTTCTGTATAATATAAAACATACGGACTATGCTTGCTTCATGTCTATACCATTTATTTTATAGGGCTGGACCGAGGCTAAGATTAGGCTGGGTTTTGGATTAGATTTGTGGTCTAGAATCCTGTCTCAACCTGATCCATTGGACCTGCAAAGTTGTTCTGACTGGGCCAATTTTTTCAGACTGGTCCACTGGTGCAATAGGCCAGCCAAACCTGTTTCCAATAGTCATAGCTGTGTTAAATCAAGACCGTAATGGTCAAATTGTATCCTTTTTTCCTAATTTAGCCAGGATTCTTCATCTCATGCTTTATCATAAAGAACATAGGATTGCAATATCAGTTAAATCAAGACCTTAATGGTCTACTGCTGAAAATTACTAAGGAAGATTTCATGTTCAGCCACCTACAGAGGGTGTTTCGTGTCTAACAACCTCCTTTATAGATGTTGGCCCAACTTCTAGGAATAAAGAACTTCATGTCTACTTCCTCTCTTCTATCTGTTTTCCATGACATAGCTTCTTCAACCTAAAATTGGTGGGTCCATCATGGTTGCTGGCAACTCTAGTCTCCTTTTAGGTGGGTGGCCACCTTATGTTGTGGTCAAACATTATCTATGTGCATTGTAACTTATGTATGAGTCAAGTCCCATGGTCTGTAAATATGAAGATATCATTGATTTATTAATCAATCACTATAATTGCGAAAGACTTGTTAAACTCTAATCATCTGCAGCCTTCTTGAGATTGAAGTATTATAATTTGATTCATTATGGTTATTTTGACTAATTCCTGCAAATTTTATGTTGTTGCTACCAATTTTAGATACCAATGCTGTTAAGATCGGAATCAAGCCGTAAATCATAGAGGGGGCTAGATTGGATCATGGATCACAGATCGTAAAATTTGTCTGATTTCTTTTAGAACTTTTTAAATATAAAAAAAATGTGAAAATTGAAGCATGAGTCTGCTAGAAAGCAAATGAATGGAAAGTAGAAAGCTATACATATAAACAATTCTAGTTTTAGCCATTATACCATGTCTAATGAAATAAATGCTTTGTTTGGTTATTCAAGAAATTTATATTTTGTCTATTAATTTTCCTTTTAGGGAGAATATTTTGGCATGGACAAATATGGAACATAAGGCTGTAAAATGATTAAATTTGCAAGTTGTTCTTAACTCTATGGGCTCCAATAATAAACTTGCTAATTTTACTTCTTAATAAGTAATTTAAACTCCAGAGTCACAAATTATTAAATGGACCTACCCATGATTTAGCATGCATGTAGCATAATCAAGCTTGATATATGATCCAAAGGAATGTGTAGTCCATTTTATGGATCTAAATCTTGTGATAGTACACTTGTCTCGATCCAAGGATGGGATCCAGATTATCTAGGGCCATTTTGATTTGGATTGTAAGGATCATGAATGGTAACATTTTAACAAGAAGCCTAGATACGATCGTACATACTGGATGCAGACTTTAAAATCTTGATCATACAACTTTGATGCTTGCAGCTTATGTAAAATGCCAACCTTGATGATAAAGAGTTTGGAGGAAAGCATGTGAGCACTGTTTTAAAAGGCTTAGAAGGAAGGTGTTTCAGCCTTCAAAAAAACGTGCAGCAGCAGTTTAAGCTGTAAACCTCAGAAACAATTATAAATATAATCAAAAATATTGTTTGTTAATCTTCTATATCTAGGCTACTCCACGTCTTTGCTAGGATTCAGGGAGCCAAAGGCCACAAGAATAGGTGCTATTAAATTTAAGACTTTAAAATTAAGTGTACAGAGGTGAGCAAGCAACACAAATGAGTTGCTGTCATCTTTATATTTGTTTAGCTGTAAGAAAAATTTTATCATTTTTAGCTATGAAGGAATTGTATAGGAATGTAATGAGAAATGCCTTCTCTCTGGCTCTGAGATCATTGCAAGAGGTATATTTAGCTTTGAAAGAAAGTTATATGCACATCTCCAAAGTGGAAGCCTTCAGGCATTTTCTTACTGTCTTGTCTCAAAAGCACAAGCTTTTTGAGCCTTAAGGATAGATTTTTAAAATCATGCATGCTAGGATGTGTGACCATTTCAGCACTATAATTGATATTATTTTTTAAGGAGGTAATATGATGAAGTGATAAAAAAACCACTAACCTCTTTGCCATAGAAGATTATATATGTGTCTAAAAAAGTTGGTTTGATGAAGCAGTTCTGTGATGAACAAAAGGGAAGATAGAAGCTGACTAGGAGATTGTCTGGTGTATACCTAGTTAAGAAATTAGGTTGGGAGGTGGTCTGGGTCTTTACACTAACTGGGTGCCATCGTTTCTGTATTTGATGCTTGGTCAGTGGTAAGCAAAAGAAAATCAGTATACATGTTAGAGAATGAGCACCAAACTAAGGAGTGGAGGGAGGGTTGGTCATTCTATAAATCAAGATTTATACAGGTTTGAAAAAGGATAATAAATGTAGATAACAAATGATTTCCTAATTATACTGGGAAAATTCACTAGGCACTGTGGAACCTTTTAGTTAGCTCAAATTGGTTTCTAAACATTATCCATCTGTTGACTATTAACATCTGCCAATGGACCAATGAATCCAAGTTGGCCTGGCAGCCTCTCCTTCCTGAGCAAAGAGAAGGCTTTTGTATATTTTTTGGCATTAATATATAAAACGTATAAATTGTCTGTCATGAACTTTTAATTCACGTTTTGATTGTCTAGATACAGAAATTAGGTTCTCTTTTGTGTGGTTATTCATCATTAAGAATGCTTCTTGCAGGGGTCTTGTTGGAGGACGATGCAAAACTTTGTTATCAGAGACTGACCCAGCTATAGATAAGTTCACCAAGGATACGATCATTAATCACTCTATGCCTTCATCGCTTGCATCTGGATTAGATGTTGGTAAGGACTGCTCTAATATTAGATCACACTGCTATTTGTAACTTGTTAAATAGATGCCTAACATTCTCAATGTCTGTTCTTGGATCAGGAACCACAGAAAATTTGCTTGATTTGGATGGACACTATGTGGAAGAGCCTTGTGAACCTGTTAGCTTGCAGAGACTCGAGAAGGCTATTCCTCATGAGCCTGTTCAGAATTCAACTTTAATGGTTCATTGTGGGTCGGAAGGTGAAAGTGTGTCATCCCAAATGAATTCATCTGCTATAATGCAAAGGAAGTTAGTTGACAAAGATTGTGCCCCATATAATTCTAGGCACTCCAACAACTGTTTTCTTATGGATGGCTCTGTTATAAATGGCCTATCCACTACAGCAAGTGGCTTGTCATGTGCTGGGAGACCGGTTATTGCAGACACTCACTCTTCAAATGGCACGTTGACCAATGAAATCTCAAATGCTTGTATTGGCAATATTCAATCAGAACAGACAGAATCTTCTGATTCACATAATTCACTAGAGTTTACCCAATATTTCCATGAAGGCTATTGTAAAGTATCAGAACTCGATGACTGCCGTGAGTTAACTGAAGCTGTTACAGATGCAGACAGCAGCAGTAGCCACTGCGAGAGAGAAAAGCCTGAGGAAGACGGGGACAATGATGATACGCTGGGAGGAGTATTTACCTTTAGTGAAGAAGGTATAAATCTTAATTGCTGTTATGTCTATGATGATTTCTCTCCATTTCCATTTACGCTTTCGTCTATTGAACAGGTTGAATGTCAGTACGCAATTCCCCTATATATAGATAGATCAATCCATACTTTCTCCACCATTTCCATCCATCAGATTGTTGAAAATGATGGTTTCATGGTAGGAATGTTCCATTTGGAATAAATGTTGTGGCGAGGATCAACTTCAACCTATGGTACATACTGAAAGGTTTTAACTTGTACTTTTGTGTCAATTGTTTTGCACTTCCATTCTCATTTGGCATTTGAATAACGTTGTCATGTGTCTGATCCAAGGGCTACTGGGTGGAGGACCCATAATCCAGTGTAAGAAGTGGGTGGCACGAAAGTTGAAAGACTTCTGCTGAATCACGGCTCTGTTTCCTACGCTTTGTACATTCTGTAGATTTGAATTCGTAAGTGATGATGTAGTTGTTGGACATGGGAAAGCTTGGCACTCCTGGTAGAGGTAATTTATCGACTACCGTTTCCCTGCCTTTTGAGATGGACTCTCCCGCAAATTTAGCTGTACAGGAGTATCTACTGTTTTAAGTGGCTTCTAAGGTTGATTCATAGCATATATTTCTTCCGATAGTAAGTGAAGTTGATTTCAGCCTTGTATTGTTTTACATATTGATCATCTAACTTTGATTGCTTTCATCGAGATATACTGTGTATCTGAATTATTTGTCATTTTGTTGATGAAGATAATATAATCCAAGTATTCTTTATCTCCAAAAAAAGGGCCTTCTGCCGTTGTGCTGATCCCTCACCGAAACTATCTACCGGGACATGCATTACCACTGTAAAGATTCGCATCGCAGGTATACGTTGGCTCAAAGTTTTAAGCTGTGTCTTGCTGCTGCAAATGAATCAATCTCTTCCGGCTTGCCATCTATTCCTAACAATATCGGTCCCTTGCCAAAATCGTACGGTAAAAAGTTAATTGTACTGAGAATCCATGGTACGGCGGACAGATCCTGGATCTGATCTATCTGGGTCTGATGCTGACCCGAACCAACAGCTTGGCCAGTTGCATTGGTTTGTTGTCTTAAATTTTTCACCACGACGACGACGACTAGCAAGTATTAGTTCCTGTAGATGGTGCAGACAGACCCGAAAAAGAAAAAAAAAAAAAAAGAAACAGAAGAAGAATGGGAAATAGAGAGTGGTATCAGATAATTTGGTAGCCTAACTTGACCTAATATTCTGATAGCTTGATAATCTGATAGAAGTATAATTGAATGGCTTGGGTTCGGATATGACTCTCATCTAGATTAACAATCAATGGATTATCATCGAATGATAATTTAGTAAGTAATTGTATATGTACGTATTTTGTTTAAAGATTTCATGTTTGCCACCAAATGACAGATAACGAAGAATCTGGGCATTAGCAGAAGTGCCAACTGGATTGGCTGTCATTTTACTTTCCAACGTTCATTTCTCTCTTATTCTCGATTCGTGCTTTCAATGTATTCTCTGGGTTAGTTGGGTTAGATATTGACTGGGTCCAAACCTAAAAAATTCCAAATAGAAACTAAATTATCGAACCTTCGATCTCCGTAATAAATAAACAAGTTGACAGGTTAAATGGGTTTTAAGCTGGTTAAACGAGTTTTGAGCAAGTTGAAGGGTGGTAAATGGGAGCCGTTAACTGTATCGACCGCCCCAAATTTTAAATCGATTGAGATTTGTTATATGGGTTTGGACTCTAATAGGTCCATTTAATAAATTGCCAAGTCGGTTGACCTGTCTGTCTGCAGCGCTCTGAGTCTTTTAAGGAACATAGAATGCATGGCCCTGTTCTATAAATGAATTCCACATTTTTTTAAGAATTCTTTTGTAGAGCCACGATTTTCGAAAACATAACAATAATTTGCTTTCTCAGGCCCCAGGCCCCATCAAATTGATAGGATTTGCAAAAAAAGATTTCACAAAACGAAGAAAATAAAATTTTTGGATAATTCTCTATCAATGGTTAATAGTTTTTAATCAAAAAAGAATTCTTTTGTAGAGCCACGATTTTCGAAAACATAACAATAATTAGCTTTCTCATGCCCCAGGCCCCATCAAATTGATAGGATTTGCAAAAAAAGATTTCACAAAAGGAAAAAAATAAAATTTTTGGATAATTCTCTATCAATGGTTAATAGTTTTTAATCAAAAAAAATATATATTAATATTAATATTATTATTATTATTATTAGTATAATAAATTATTATTATATTAATAAAATATTATAATAATATAGGATAGGCTTCGCTATATTCAAATATAGCTAAGTTTAGAATTTGGTTACCTTTTCCACCGTTGGATTCAGATGAATTCCGAAGCTACCCCATTTTTTTTTTTATTTTTTTAATCTTTGGGATTCATAAACTATATGAATCTAATGGTATGCAAGATGATCAAATTTAGGCTTAGTTACATTCGAATGTAATCAAGTTTATTTTTTATAGTATTATAATATATAATTTATACTATATTAATTATCATATATTTATAATATTATGATATATCATGATATCAGAATACTGTGATAAATTATATAATATCATAATATTATATTATAATTATATGTATATATATTAAATCATAGCAATAATATAATTCGTTAATATTCATATAATTGTAACACTAATTCATATTAAGAATATTATTACCAAAATATAATCATTATGTTATGGATTAATAATTTATTATTATTATTATTATTATATTATAGTAATTGTTATTATAGCTATTTAATTATAATCATAATTATATTTAATTATGTGCTAATTAAATATTTAATAAATTATCATTATTATTATTATTAGATATAATTATAATTAATTATGATTTAAGAATATAATTAATATAACAATTCTCAAATCATTTCTAAATAATTATTAAATAGGGTAATTTAGAAAAATAGAATATCAAATTTAATCTTTATTTATTTCAAACATGACAATTCATTTTAATTTCATAGTTTTATGTATATTCAAGCTCAAAAAAGATGAGTTATTTGCTTGTATCAAATTTTGTGAGAGCAGTATGATTTCTCTTTTATTTTTCTTCCCTTTTTAGTCCCTACCATGTTGCATTGATGTCAAGCAAAATATGTAGCCCTCAAATGGTTAGACTACTTCAAGAGCTTTACTTAGTTTTGTCAAATTTGTAACCTAATATTGTCCTTTACACCTTAATAGGCTTTCTTTTCATCAAACTTCTTATGTCACACAAAAATTCATGTCCCCCAACCGGCGTTCTTTTGGTAAGGTGGACTATTAACCACGACTCTCCCAACTTACGGTCTCAAAAAAATCTACTAATTAGGGGTGAACAATAGGTTAGGATCACTTGAGTATCGATATTAATTTGATTTGATAGGATTAGATTGGTTCCAGAGTCATTTGATTTATAATAATTTATTTTGGTAATCTAAGATTACTATACAGATTACTATGTTTAACAATTAAATATGATAATTTAAATGATAATATTTGATTCCCGATAATTTAAGATACCATAGATCATTATAATTTGACTACATATGATATTATCAAAGTTGGTTAACCTTAAATTACGTTCTTTACTTACATATAAATATTTAATAATATTTAATAATATTTAATAATATTTAATAATATTTAATTTGATTATATATTTAATTTATACTAGATAATATTTTAAATATTATATTATATTTAATATTAAATATATAATATAATATTTTATATTAATATTAATTTTAATAATATTATATATCTACATTATAATATATAAATATTAAAATTTAAATTAGTAATATTTATGACCTTTTTGCATATTAAATTATTATATAATATATTAATAAATTTTATATATTATACATTAATATATATTTTATAATGGAATGTTTAATAGTATTATATTATATTATAATATATATATATAATATTTATAATATTTAAATATATAATACTTCTAAAATCAGTTTACAAAGAATTATAATTTTTATCAGAACATTTTATATTTTAGCAAAAAGAAGAGAGGGCTACTTAACAAATAAAAAAGATTTGCAACAAAATTCAAATAAAATTTAAAAACATAATAAATGAATTATCATAATTTATTATTATAAACCAAATATGTTAATCTTTCTTAAGTATCTAACTATGAAATATATGATTATAAAAAATATAATATTCTCGGTAATATTATCGTGAACTAAATGCAACCTGAGTGTTAATAGGATTAGTTTTAGATCCAAAATCTTAGAACCGACCTTTATCGGATTGGTTCTCAATTTTATGGTTTGCTTCCTTAGTTTTGATATGGGAATCAATCATTCTCTCTCTCTCTCTCTCTCTCTCTTTTTTATAAGTAGAATTCTTTTAAAAAATAACCTAAGGATTAATTATCCTTTTTTTTGTTTAAGCAAAATTTTTAAAAAAATACGTATTAGGTATACTTCACAAGTTGCCTGCCATCTTTACTAAAAGAATTTAAAATATTAAATTAATTAATAAATATTACATATATATATATATATACTTTTTATTAAATATAACTAAGAAAAAAAAATTAACTATTAGATATTAGATATATATCAAAAAAAAAATTTTTTTTTTTAAAAATGTTTTTATCTTAAAATTAATTTCAAATCGAACCGTTCTGTTTGGACTGGCTTTGAGTTAGTTTGATTTCATCATAGGTTTTGACTTAAAACTGAACTGATCAGGCCCATATGCTTACTATTACTATCCCTGCTGCTAACGCCCCAAGCGGCCATGCGGTCCTCTTTGCCTCCGACTGAGATTAGGCATGAGTTATTAAGCTTGAGTGAAGTAACTTCCATTAACATTGCAAACTTGGCCCCCGTTGGGCATCTCGATCAAGATGTAGACATTGCATGTTGTCTCAATATTCGTGCCACGTGACATGCGCCACGTTTGCAAAGCTAACTGAGTTTGCCACAAGTTGAAATTTGTTAGCTCCAGCGACCATCGCGGCCCTCGACCGACAGGTGAGCGACGGGGTGGGCGTAAAATTTACAGCCGCCGTCGCTTCCCTTCCCTTCCCTTCCCTTCCCTTAATTACGTTTTAAAACTTTCTCCGCTGCGAGATTCTCCACGGAGGGCACCCCGACCCGAGTGGAAGATCGGATCCAGCTTTCTTTTCTTTTTTTTGTCCTACGCGCCCTCGAAAGATGATGATCCAATCTTGGGTTAGGGTTTCTCTCTTCTTCTTGCCGTTCTTCCTTCTTTCTCTTCTCTGCCCTGCATCCTCGAGCTCGTTTGTCTCCCCCGACAGATCAAAGCAGCTCTCATGGAAACCCAGGTCGTCGTCTTCTTCTTCTTCTTCTTCTTCTTCTTGTTTAGATCGATTCTTTTTTTTTTTTTTTTTTTCGTTGTAATTTCTATTCTGAAGTCTGGGTTTCTGCAGGGCTTTCATCTATGAAGGATTCCTGACGGACGAAGAATGCAATCATTTGATCTCTATTGTGAGCATGATCTCTCTTCACGATTCCTAATTTACTCTTTTTCCCTCGATTTGAGTCGTTTGACATTGAGATCGGAGGCAATCGTCATCTTTGTCAGGCGAAATCAGAACTCAAAAGATCAGCGGTGGCTGATAATTTGTCGGGGAAGGGCAAAGTGAGCGATGTCCGGACTAGCTCTGGGATGTTCATTAGCAAGGGGAAGGTTTGAATTCTCATGCTCTGCTTATTCTGGTTTCCTGTGATAGGTTGATGTATACTTTCTCAGTTTCGGTTAAAGAGAAAGACTAATGGGAAAATGTTAAGGTTTGAAGCATCACATTTGCTGTCCCGAGAAGTGGAGAAACGTGCGCTTGAGAATCTGATTTCTTTCCCTGTTTTGAACTGTGTGCGTCTTTTTTATATTCTGGACTAATCTAGGGAACTATTTCTTTTTATTTATGTGCAATGATGGATTTGGTGAGCATGACTTGGCTACGTATATATCACATATAGTAACAAATTAAATTCACAAACTTATTTTAAATAAGCTTTGAGTAACAAGTTTTTTTCATTGTGAATAAGAGCATACAGAAACAAGAAATGCATATGAGGACAGCAAAATGGAGAATATATTTTAAAAAAACTCTCTTGTCAACCCAACCATCATGACTAACCTGATCGCTATATAATGGTGGGTTGAGTGCCAATTAATATGATGATTTAAATGTCTAGCTGGTAACAAGTAACTGTTTGATGAGTATGTATTATCTTTCACTGGTTATTACTTGCAAATCCTTTATTGTCCATTTTGTTTGCATCTGTGCATGTTTGTGTCTGCTCTTGAGAAGGGAATCTTGTCCCCTTTTTTCTCAAATAAATAATAGCTTGCCTAGTGAACTAGATCCATGATAGGTTAAAGCTAAATTTCTTACAATGTTTCAAGTCCAGCAATAAGTGCATAATTCACATTAAATTTTCTTATTAAAAAGTCTAAATTGGTGTGTTATGACATGACATGGCATGGCACAGTGCCAACACAGCATGGCACTGTGCCAACACAGCATGGCGTTACATGGGCTGTGATGGCCACTAGCTAGCATGGCTTATACCCCTAGCACTGAAGTTTCATCTTTATTTGATGTCCCAACTGACATCATATTCCTATAAAAACCGGACCAAAGTCCATTTCACTTTGCTATATAATTTGACACTGTCCTGGCACATGAAGTAGTTATGCAATTTCCCTTTTTATATTTTGTTGCTATGAAGGATGACAAAAGGAAATAAAAACATGGATTTGCCTTACCTAAAATAAAACCTAAGACAAATTTTAGAAAAAAAGGGTGTTTAGGGTGACTGTCTAGAGATTTATTTAGTTATTTATTTTTCATCCTTTCTGGTGGAGGAAGAGGGTGATCCTGATTCTTATGAGGACTGCTTTCTAGGGGATTTCAGAATTTCTTGGCAAAATGAGGGAAAAGGAGATAAAATTTTGAGTGCCTTTTCTTTTAGTTGATTTTTAGGGCTTAGGAAGGATCAGATGATACGCTAATTTTAGGAAGTTATAGAATAATGTTCTAACAGATTTGTTGTTCTGGGGATCTGATTTGTGCAACCTATATTCACTGTTTTTCTCTTTGGATCCATGACAGCAGAAAAAAAAAGGAGGGATAATAGGAAGCAATGCAGAAAATGTCTAAGGGCAAGTTTCTTCTCAATTTTGTTACATTGACCAAAGCATTTTTGCAAAGTAATAGAGAAGGAAAGAGATGAGAGAAAGCAAAGGCTAAAAACTAGCCAAACCTGGCTAACTTTTTCATTACTAAATTACTTCTCTACTCTACATGGCTTTGTCCCTTTAAATAACGTGCCTGGTTAGAAAGAAACGGTATTGTCTATTCAGGACTCCATGCACATTGGAAAGAAGCAGAAAAAGAAATTATCCCTAATTTTCTTTCAAATTCTTTTAGAAAGAAATGAGAAGTAAACTATGAAATGCCTGGTACTTAATGGCCAGCTAATGGTAATTTCATTCTCTCATAAAAGATCCTTCAAAGTCTCTACTGTATTATCAACAGGCTTCTTCGCTGCTAACAATGTAGTAAAAGCCCTTACAATAAGGCCCTGTCCAATGTATTTATGTACATAACACTACTACCTGGCGGCAATGTGCAGCTTCTAGTCTTCATGTTGTACAAGGACAAACTTTAGTTGAAAAGTCTGGTGATGAATTTTTTTCTCTGCCTTCTCTCTAGATGTTCATACTTCTGAATGTCATTATAATCACACAAACATAAATTTGCTCTATATATGGCCCACACTGCATCAGTTTGTGCTATGTATGGCATGAAGATTCGTAATGAGAATCTAATAAACACATAACCTTGTTTGCTTTTGATCACCTTGTTTGCTTTTGATCCTTTAGGACCCCTACATAGCAAAGATTGAATATAAATCATGTTACCAACCAGTATTTTATTGTTTATATTAACTTCAATGGGGCTCCTGCTTGTAAAGATCTAAAGCCAACACTATATTCTTGGTTATATTTATTGGACTTGTTGTTGTCCTCTGTTACCATGTGATGGCACCACGCGTTGCCATGGCATTTGAACTTGAACTATTGTATGAGGTGGGTTCCATGCAGCTTGAATGCAACCCCTGGTACAAGAAATTTTACTGGTGCATTCCTAACGATCTAAGGTTCTGTAGATTTTATCTGCTCTTTTTCATGGCATTAACCTCATTCATGTGGTTAATGTTTTTCATTTTATAAGTAAAATTCCAATTGTTGGCCTTAAGTGGCTTTTAGAAATAAAAAAAATGACCATAAATTTTGTTTATCTTCATCTTATAGCCATTTTAAATTTCTTTTATCAGCTCACTTACTGGTTATATGGTCAGAATTTTTGGATGGCTTGAATGTGGGAAAGTAAGTTGAAGTTTGGAGATAGTTAATGTGAGGACTTGTGTAGACATATGTTTAGTTCCACATCATATGCTTTATTTTAGAAACTTATACAGGACTAAGTAACCTAAGTAATATTTTTCAGCTAACCTTTTTAGATAAGGTTCTAGGTTGCTACAATAGTTTTAGAGTGAACCCAACCCATGATAAATATAAAACTAGAGGACATTCCAAATAAGCTTTTTTAAGACTGAACATAGGTCGATCGTAGTGTTTGTGATTAGATTTGATTGGATTTGAACCCTTAGTTGAGCAAGGACATCAAGACTTAAACAAGGAGTGTGGGAGGACTCATGCGGATATGTGTCTAGTCTTACGTTAGTTATGCACTGGGTCCACTCTAATATCATTTGCAACAACCCAGTAACACACCCCAAAAGGGTATATGGATGGTATTATTTAGGTTCCTTAGTCATATAAGTATCCAAAATTTATTCAGTGCATCACACATGCCTATATAGGTCATCATAGTTAATCATAGAAGGACAAAGTATCGATATAAAGAATGAAAAGCTAGGGACAGCGATGGGGTGGGGCAAGGTTAGGGCCCTCAATCCCTATCCCTGTAAATAGGATATTTTTCATCTCCATCCTGCCTTACGGAAAATGATGAATCCTTGTCCTAGCCTTAATCCCTGTTTTGTCCTAGTCCTTTGTGGTTCAGTGCCAAAGTTGAAGAATTTCGGAATGCCAAAATGCTCAAAGGCGGTTGTGGGTCTATGAGAGGGTAGCTTTACTTGGTAGATGACTGTGCTGCAAGGGTGAGAGAGAGAGAGAGAGAGAGAGAGAGAGGGGAGGTGGCTGATTTGAAAAGTTGAAGATGATGGAAGAGGGAGATTAGGGATGAAAAAAATATTAATATATATGAGGGTGATCATATATATATAAAT
Organism: Metroxylon sagu; assembly: GCA_017589505.3. Lineage (NCBI taxonomy): Eukaryota > Viridiplantae > Streptophyta > Magnoliopsida > Arecales > Arecaceae > Metroxylon > Metroxylon sagu. Next base: position 1,615,510 of record JACVBY030000624.1, on the reverse strand, counting down.
ATATATAAAAGTATTATAGTCCTTAAGTATGGGGCAAGGGGGGGCGCAGAGATACTTATTCCTATCCCTCTTAGTGGGATAAAAATAATTCTTATCTTTACAAAAGGTAGGAAATTCCTATCTTAAATGGGGTGGAGCGGGACAGATCCCTGCTTGACCGGTTGAAATTGCCATCCTTACAAAATGACAACTGTCAAGATACATATGGGGATGGGGCAAGGGGGGTGCAGAGATACTTATTCTTGTCCCTCCTAGCGGGATAAAAATAATTCTCATCCTTACAAAAGGTAGGAAATTCTTGTCTTAAATGGGGTGGAGCGGGATGGATCCCCGCTTGACCGGTTGACATTGCCATCCTTACAAAATGACAACTGTCAAGATACATATGCTGACTGTGCTAAAGCACACTTACATCCACCCTTTTGTTGACACAAAAACAAGTTATTTTTCTTATTCTTCTTCTTCATCTTCGTCTTGTTCTGTTGCATAGTTTTAGATAGCTAGGATATTAGAAATCTTCGCTTGTGTTTAAACTTCGGACTACCAGAACTATTTTCATTTTTTAACATTTGAAATTTCTATGAATGTTGTGTAGATGATGCTAGAACCTTTTTGGATATTGAGATGCAAAACCATGGCAAGTATAGGTTTATTCAATACAAAGATGGGAAGAGAAACAACAAATATATGAAGGAAATAATTATATGTCAATAAAAGATGCATAGACAGCTCCACTGTACTATCTTGTCAAGTTTGTAATGAAATGGCATTGATGTCGTCTTTTTATGTCAAGAAGTGAGTGAGAGGTATTAATAATGGTGGTAGAGTATGCTTGGACTACAAATTTCCACTTTAAATTGTATTATGTCTCCTTGCTTTTGGGACCTAATTTTGCCCTTGGGTGTCATAATTTTTGGGGAATATTGTTCTAGCAGATTATTGGATTTACGTTCATAGGGTCTAACTATAGTTTTATGCTAGCCGTTAATATATCGCAACCTCCTTTATTCGAGTTTGGATAAAGGAGAATTAATGTTAAACAACTTGGAATATAGGGTCATTAATAAGAAAGTTAATGGAACTAATAGATACAATGACTAGAAGGAGAATTAATGTAGCTTGCTTGCAGGAGAGCAAGTGGATGGGTGAAAAAGCAAAAGAGGTTGATGGTTTTAAACTTTTGGTAGGAATTATTGTAGATAAAAGTCTAAAAGATGAAGTTGTAAATATTAAAATGATAGGAGAAAGCATAATTTTAATTAAATTAGTGATCGATAAGGAGTCAATAAATATTATTAGTGCTTATGCTCTTCAAGTAGATTTACATAGTGCGACAAAGCAAAGTTTTTAGAATGATATGGATGGACTAATTCAAGAGATTCCGATTGGAGAAAAAATATTTATTGAAGGAGATTTGAATAGACATGTATGAAAGTATAATATAGATTTTGAAAGAGCACATGAAGGTTATAGATTTAGAGATAAAAATAATAAAAAAAATATCATTTTAGAGTTTGCGATGGCATATGATTTAGTATAGCCAATACATATTTTAAAAAGAACTCTTATTAGATAACTTTTAAAAGTGGATATAATACTAGTCAAATAGATTTTTTTCTTATTAAAAAGATTGATCGAGTGTTTTGTAAAGATTGTAAGGTTATATCGGGTGAGGATCTAATTACACAATATAGATTAATGGTTATGAATGTATGTATTCAAAAATAAAGGAGAAAAACTTGAAGGTATAAGAATTCAAGGATTAGATGGTGAAATTTGAAAAGAGAGAAATTAATAACTTTTAAAGATAGAGCGATGAAGGAAGGAAAGTAGAGTATAAATGGAGAGATTAATACAATATGGAAAGAGATGACTAATAGTATTAGAAAAATAGCTATAAAGGCATTTGAATTGTCAAAAGGAAAAGGACTATAAGATAAGAAAATTTGGTAGTGGAATAAGAAAGTTCAATTAGCAGCTAAGGCTAGAAGAGAGTGATATAGAAAATTACCTAAATGTAAAAATGGAGAAGCATATGAAAACTATAAGATGGTTAAGAAAGAAATTAAAAAGATGGTACGGAAGGCTAGATGTAAGGCATGTTAGGAATTATATCATAAGTTAGAAACTAAAGATGGAGAGAATATATATATAGAATTGCAAGAATAAGAGCTAGAAAAACTAAAGATATGTTTCAGGTTAAATGTATTAAATATGATAATCAAAAGTTTTGGTTAAGAAGAAAGAGATCAAATAAAGATGAAGAAGTTATTTTAATAAATTATTAAATAAAAATCATGTAGATAATTTAGGATGCCCTATTAGTTTTATTAAGGATAAAGTTATGGTGTATACTTGTAAAATTAGGACATCTGAAGTAAATAAGGCTATAAAAAAATAAAAATAGGAAGAGCTGTGGGACTAGATAAGATTCCTATAGAAGTTTGGAAATGCTTAGGCGATGCTGGAGTAAAGTCGGTGGAAAATTTATTTAATAGGATTTTAAAAACTAAAAAGATGCTTAATGAATGGAGGAAGAGCATTATAGTACCAATATATAAGAATAAAGGAAATATTTAAAACTACTCTAATTATCGTGGTATCAAACTCATGAGTCATACTATGAAGGGAGAGAGTAATTGAACATAGGTTGAGATGTACTATAAAAATATCAGAGAATTAATTTAGTTTTATGCCAGGAAGGTTGACTATAGAAGTTATTTTCCTTCTTAGAAGGTTAATGGAGATCTATAGAGTAAAGAAATAAGATCTTTGTATGGTTTTTATTGATTTAGAGAAAGCTTATGATAGGGTCCTTAGAGAAAGCTTATGATAGGTTCCTTAGAAAAATCTTATGGTAGATGTTAGAAATAAAAGAGTATCTGTTAGATATATTAACATAATAAAAGGTATGTATGATGGGGCAGTTAATAGTGTAAAAACTATTGATGGTATTACTAGCAAGTTTTCTATTATGTAGGCTTATATTAGGGATTTACTCTTAATCCCTATTTTTTTGCTTTAGTTATAGATGAACTTACTAGATATATTCATAATGATATTTTATGGTGCATGCTATTTGTAAATGATATAGCATTAGTAGATGAAATTAAGGCTGAAGTTAATTATAAGTTAGAATTATGGCAAAATACATTAGAATGTAAAGGTTTTATGTTAAGTATGATAAAGATAGAATGCATAGAATGTAATTTTAGTACAATTAGAAATGAAGATGAATGTATAATACAAATTGGGGATCATGAAGTTATTAAAAATGATCATTTTTGGTATTTAGGATCGATTATTTATAAGGAAGGAGAGATTGGTGATGGTGTTGTTCATAGGATTAAAGTAGGTTGGATAAAATAGAGAAATGCAATTGGAATATTATGTGATCATAGAGTATCTGCCAAGTTGAAGAAAAAGTTTATTGGACAACCATAAGATCATTTATGCTTTATGGTACGAAATATTGGGCAGTTAGAAAAATACATGTACATAAGATGAATATGACGGAAATGAGAATGTTAAGATGGATATATGGTAATACAAGAAAATATAGAATAAAAAATGAGACTATTCGTAAAAAAAGGTAGAGCTAGCTGCAATTGAGGATAAATTAAGGAAAAAATGACTTAGATGGTTTGGATATGTGTAACGTAAACTTAGAGATACAGCTATGTGGATGATTAACTTGATATATGTAGAGAAAAAAAGAGGTAGAGATAGATCGAAAATCACATGAAAGGAAGTGATAAAGAAAGACTTAGAATTTTTGCATCTTACAAAAAATATGACTCAGATCAGAACTGAATGGAGAAAAAGGATTCATGTAGCCGAACCCAACTAGTTTGGGATTAAGGCTTTGTTATTGTTATTGTAGTATTTTTCTAGCAGATTATGCACTGTCGTCCAAGCATTTAACCTAAATTTTTTGCAGGACTCAATTATAGCTGGTATAGAGGATAAGATTGCAGCATGGACATTTCTTCCAAAAGGTGAACCGTCTAACTAAATTTCAAATTTTAACATTTGGCTGGAGTTCAAAGCATGTGAAAATTAAAATGGTTTGAAGTTATAACTGTTAACAACATTAAATTTAGGATTAACTTGCCATTTTTCTATATATGTTTTGATGGATCTTGTACTTGTGGGATATATTATCATTTTGCTTTCAAGAAGTGAAATGCCAGAACAAGCATGTCTCTCCTCTAAATATTTTGCAAGAATTCAAGCTTTGTTTTGCCCACACCATCAAGCTTTACATGGTATAAGTCTGCGCATGAATATATGTCTACTCATCTTCACATGAATGCCAAGTCATACATGTCATCCGTTATTTTTTATGTTATGCTAGGCCAACTCATTTATTCCTACATTTATATGGCATTCCAACATTTTATTTTCTTATACAAATTAAATGGAAAATATGTGGAACTAGACGTACTGGAATAAAGTATAAAGGTTCATGGATGATTGATTGCTTACACATTTAGCCCATATGCATGCCAATACATAATAGATAGATTTTTCTTTTTTTTTTTTTTTCTAAAAAAAAAATCTTCAAGCAGCAGTTGTGTTTCTGTGGGCTGCTCCAATAACCAAATCACGGGGCAGGCACCTAGCAGTCAAAGCGACCCAATAATAAGAAATCAAAAAAGGGGAGAAACTTAAAAAGAATAGTTATAAGTCAACAAATGAGACATGACATATCCAAGATGTAGTAAGTTAATGGTAAGTATCAACTTTGCAACATTGTGCAAACTATCAAAGCATGGCCACCTTAGTTGTTAAGGCTGCCATCTTTCAAAACAGTGACAGACCATACAATTGTTGCTACAATTTGGACCAACCATATGACATACAATACGGACTAGTATATTGTACATCCTTTTTATTATGCTGATAATACCTTGGTATTGTATGTATCATATGACCCAATACAATACTTGTTACAACTCAAGCCTTTAGCTATTCGAAACTATTACTCTGTTCCTTTTTTTTTTCACTCTTTAAGTGAACAAGGATCAGATCCTTTAAGATGGAGTATGTCAAAAGATGCTGGAAAACTTATATGGCTGGTCAGCAAAAGTTCTAGAAGCTGTAACAATATGTTTTCAATGGTCCCTACTTTTTTATACTTCAACATTCCCAAGTAAGTTTCTGTTTTGGTTGATAAAACAATATAACTAATCCTTTATTGATAGCAGGCATGTCATGTTATCCTAATGGGAGAATGTTCCTAATTTCTGAGTCCTTTATGCTATAGGGACTTACACAAAATGCTTTGGACCAAGGTCTGCAAATCCGATATCGGGTGTTGTATTGGTAAGGAACTGGGTTGGTATGATATTGTGCTATGCCGGCACATGGTATATTGGTAATGTGCTGGTTCAAGATTTTTAGAGAGAGAGAGAGGAGGGGGGAGGGAGGTATGGATAGTATACCCAGGCTCATGGCAGATGTTGTGGAGGAGCCTGTGAGGGTGATTGGCAAGGGAGATTGACAATGAGCTATTAAAAGAGATCAAGGAAAGAGAGAGGATAGAGAGAGAGTAGAAAAGAGAAATCCCAAACCTTGACCCTAAGCCCTCTTTGGTCCATCATTGTCATTGCTAGGAGAGAGAGAGAGAGAGAGAGAGAATTTGTGAGGGCTTAGCAAGGCTCTAAATGATCCGTGCATCACCCGTTGGGAGGAATTGGGAGAGAAGTGGAGTGAGGGTTTAAATTGAGGGTGAAGGAGAGGATTGGTCGAGTGTTATGTTAGGTTGAACCTGGCAAAACTTGATCAGGACTGCCTTGTACCAAGCAAAATTAGGTAGTTCAGCTCGGTTTAAACTTTTCACTGACTTTGAATTGAAACTAGGAACCATCCTGGTTATGCCCTGATATGGTGTGGTGTGTCCTGAACCTGTGTTTTTGACAACTCAACGAACCTTGCCTTGGACTTAAGTGCTGTAAAACAAACCTTCTAATCCATTACTTAAACTTCATTGATTTTTTTTTTCTTATTTTAGGTGTACTTTTTCTTTTTCACAATATAACCACACAAATGTGACCACATTTACTTAGGTTACAATTTATGGGCCTCAATCAATCCTAACTATGTTGGGCACCTAAACTTTAGAATAGATCATTGTTGATGCCATTCATTATACTCACATCGCACTACCTCTCAACTTGTGCCATTTGAAAATTCTTTGGGCCTAGCATTTAGAAAATGTGTCAAAACTGTGCCAACTATGAAGCCTCCAAGATGTTACATGGTCAAGGAATGTAGGCCCAAGGGCAACCCAAGGAGGAGGGACAAGGGACAGTGTTGTTAAAAGCACTAGATGCATTTAAGCGCAAAGAGCTCTTGAAGTTGTGGCGCAAGGCGCAGGTGCGTCCTGAACGAAATAAGGAGCATATTTTTGAAATAAATAGTAGAATAATTTAAATAAGTAAAATTTATAATTTATCATAAAAGAAACTAAAAAAATCATAATAGTAATATATTTAGCTTGTTAGTTTAATGGAAAGCCTTCTATTTCTCAGCTGAAATCTATAGTCCCATAATGTCTTTCCTTTTTCTCAAATAGCATAATTTTTGATGTTCTATCTTTTTATTTTTTAATTTTTAGTTTTTTTTATAGGATAACAAAAATAATTGTGTATGGGATGGCACATTATAAAGTCAATACAATTTAATAAATATGATAAACTTAAAAAATGTAACAAATATAACTTATGAAGAAAGATGCGCCTTTCTTACGTCTCAAATCAGATCAAAAGCATATGCTTTTTTCGTCTCATGTCCGTCTGAATGAGGCATTTTACTTAGAGTATTAGAAGCACCTAACCCTTGGCACCTTGCACCTTATGCTTTAAGTGCGCCTCACACCTTAGGTGCACCTTAAGATATAAAAAATGCTTTGCCCTTGATGCCTTGCTCTTTATGCCTTAGGCATGCTTTTTATAATACTTGGGGGGTGAATTGGGTTTTAGAAATTTAAAACTTGAGCTTAGGTACCAAATATATCAAATTAAAATCTACGCAACAAATTCAAAGTAACAAGTAAATGGAATTATAAGTAATTAAAAGAGCAATAAAGTAAATAGGGTATAAGAATTTTTATAGCAGTTTGGCATTTTTTGCCTACATCTACTCCTCTTCCTTGGAAATTTTACTAAACCAATCTTCTTGCAATGGGTGAAGATCAAACCCTTAAACCTCTTCTTTTCATAGGCTATATAAGAACCTTTATCTCTCCCCTTTTCATGGGCTGAGGGACCTTTACACCTCTTCTTTTTATGGGTTGAGGAGGAACCTTTACACCAAGAAACACACTCTTGGCTAATCCCACAATATAACTTTGGGATAACAAGCTAACTGTCAATCACTCTCAAAGAATGTGAATATTTTAATGAATCTCTAAAAGAGGATTTGCAAGTTAAGGCTCAAGATCAAGGCTTTTCTAGGTGCAGTCTATGATAAAACAATAATTTCAACCCTAACTTTCTTACCGCAATCGAAATAAGCTCTCCCATTTATATGTTTGTCAAAAATGTCCTTGTTGAAGTGCTTGTCAACAACAACAATCAACTGCAATTTGACTATTGGGCAGCAAAACTCGCATTGGCTTGACCATTTTTGTGCTGCAGTGGTCTTTGTTGAAAATGGTTAGCACTCATTTTTGGGCAGTCGATTGGACTATAGCTTGGATTGTACAATTTATTTTATTTAAAATTATTTAAGGAAATGTTATAAGCCTTTCTTTTCCATTTTCTTTCATGCAAATAAAGAAAATACCTCCATTCGAATCCAACAAAAATATCAAAGAAATCAAATTCCTCAAGAATAAAGAGTCAACTCTCTCTCTCTCTCTCTCTCTCTCTCTCAAATTAAGAAAATTTTAGAAAATCTCGGTCTAGCTAATAGCAAGTTAAGGCCTTCCGCTCAAGATAAAAATCTCAGAAAATCAATTCCGTTTAGGAATGATGAGAAAACAAAATATTGAAAAAAATTATTTTCAAACACAGTTTGTAAGGCCTTAGTCAATATTAGATCAAACTTACAGGGCTTTCAAACTGAGATAGAATCACAGTAATACTCAATTTCATACTGACCTCTATTGACTTGATCCAAAGTTTACTTAAACAATACAATTAAATTTGCCATAAAATTTTTAGGTTAAAATTTACTTTTTAGGTTGACCATTCTAAGGCAATTTTAGATATTTGGATTATTTTTCAAGGTTTTCTTGGTCCAAAACTATTCGTGGTCTTGAGCCTTGCGCAATATCTTCTTACCAGGTTTTACAAAATTTTTCCTTAGAAGAATAAAAAAACTTCTCCTTGTAGCTTCATGAATCTTCTCATTGGACAATATTTATTCTAGTATTGGTGATTTCCAATTTTGCACTCGTTCTTGTCCGACTTCAAGGTCTTGTGTGCTATAATTCAAGTCTATGCTAGATGATATTTATGGTCACATTTATGGTTCAATCTGAACATAGTACCTACCTATCATCATAAAATTAAACATGATGTTAATCCTTCAATTAATGTCTTGTTATTGTCACAACATATGTCATTGAACCCTTAGGTTCAACAAGAAAGCCATTGCATGATGAATTGAGTTCTGCAAACTCAGAATACTGGAGCAATTATGGGGTACAAACAATAGTGAGGCGGTTGCCTCTACAATTAGGCTTATCCATCCAAGAAACTTTCAGGTTCTATTGATGTCTTGATTTAGAAGTTAATTCTTTTTCTTTTTAATATAAATGCAAGTAATTCCATGGAACATGAACAATTGTTTGATAAAATACTAGCTGCATTTTCAGTTAGCATTGTTTCTTCAAGATCAACTTTTGCAAATTTTGATATTTTTGTAATATAAATAAAATAATAATCAAACGTTATTTCAAGGATAGGTCTGGTTTGTAAATTTTCTCCATTAACCATGCAAACAACATATGTTAGGTTTATATGAACATCATTCTGGGAATATTAGCTTTGAAATAGAAGAGAAACCTATTCTTCTGGTAGATAAACTTGATTTGATCTGCCCATTTATCTGGTACCTTCTTTTTTTCATAATCACCCACTGTATTTTATGATTTTAAACAGAAAAAATGTAGATGGATTATTTCTATAAAACCGCCAAAAAGCTTGCTAACAAATTCACTGGATCAATTGAATTTTCATTTTTAGCTGAGTCAAGTCAATTTGACATGGATTTGGACCAAAACTATTCATCCATCATTCACCTAAACAATCCAGTCAATTTGGATAGGTTTAATCAAATATATGTGCAACCATATCAGTTGCATTGGTCCATGCTGCACCAACTAGTATAATGTCTGTCCTGTATGATGGGACAGAACAGTGCATGAGATGTTTAGTGCATAATTTAGTCCAGATTTAGCACGTGGCTTCTATTTAAAAGCAGGCATGTGACGTAGTGTGCATATTGTACATTATAGTATATGATACTAGTTCACAATTTAAACCTTCAGTTGATAAAATCCATGATATGCAACTCAACATAAAGCCACACAGGGAGCAGCCTTCTTTAGAAGGTTTTGATTACTAGATGCTGAGTGTAATCAGAGAAATGATGGAATTGAACAAAGAGCATAAGACTATCTTGCTTTGCACATTACTTTATATAACAGAACTATTGTTGAGCGTTGAGATGTACCCTTGGTGGGAACAAGGACATGACTTTTTTTGTGCATGTATAAAATGAACTCCATGCAATCTTCGAAGAGGACTTAATTTCTATGAAAGGAATTACCAACCTGCCTATGGTGATGTTAAAGAATTGAAGCATGAGATCACTTAATTATGTCCCATGATTTTTCTAATTTTGAGGAGGAAGCTTTGGATATGATATAACATCTTCAGTTCATGTGGCTAGTGTGGGGGGATGGTGGACAACCTAAGCAAGTTTCAGTGGCATATATGTTGTCTTCTCTGGAAATTGTTTGATGAGTTGAAGCTTTCTATTTCTATTGTGAAGCATTTCCATCTTCATAAAATTGCATGGTGAATGAAATCTTCATTCCAATGTCACTGGTATCTGATCTCGTGCATTATTGAGAAAAATAAAGGCTGTGACTTACTATGATTCACTGATTCCAATGAAAGAAAACATATACTACCTTGTTTGCATAGTCACACGAAGATATCTGAGGTTGAAGAGACTTATGTCCCTTCATGTCTCCTAGCAAGGAGAAAAGAAACTTGTCACAAAAATTAAAAAGCTAATCATTCTGCAATTGCATTACGTCTGACTTTAGGGGAGCATATGTAGACATTAGACCATTTGAGGGTTCATGTGGGAATTGTTCATATGCCTTAATATGATTGTTAACTATTACTGAATTATACCTTGAGGAGTTGAGGGATTGTATAATTTAAGAAAATATCTCCCAACCAATGTGAAGAAGATCCTAAAAGTTGACAATTGTTTCCAAAGTTTGAAGACTTCATTAGTAATAAGCATAGTTTTAAATCCAATGGGATGGTGGTGTTCTGGTTTTTCATGAAACAAGACATTTCACTGTCCCACTCTGTCTCAATGGTTGTCCCATTATAGCATCCGGGTACCCTCGACTCTTTTTTTTCCCCTTTTCTTTCTTGTTTCCTTTCTTTCTTTTCTTTTTCTTCTTTTTTATTTCCATTCTTCCTTTTTTTTTTCTCCTTTCTTTTCTTTCTTTCCTTTTTATTCTTCTTTACCTTCTTTTTTTTTTATTCCTTCTTTCCTTTCTTTCCTCTTTCTTCTTCTTTCCTTTTATGGTTGGGCTTTGGTATCCTACTTGGGTCCTGGACCCATTTTCCCATATGAATGGGTTGAGACGGCTAGGACGCCCACCATCCCGAGTTTTAAAACCTTAGTGATAAGCATAACAGCCCTAGTCTTGGGCACACTTTGCATTGTTGGAAGACTAAAAGGAGGCAATATACTAAAAACATTGCATGCTAGTTTGAATGTTAAACCATTGAATTATGAAAAATCAAAAGTACATGGTGGCAGTTAAGAGCAACGTGAGGTTCCAAAGAACAGTTGTGCAGCAGAAACATAATGATGTGAAGGTTTCCAAGTTCATGAAGAGATGTCAAGTGGTTGTGTGGAAGAGATGTCTGCCTACTTTTATCATTATTTTTGGTTCCTTTATTTCTTTGGTGTCTCTGTTCAGTCTCAGACCCTATGAAAGTGATATCTCCTTTGTTAGGGTTTGAGAGAGGTACTTCAGGTTTGTTGTTTGTTTTAGTGAAAGAGGGCCCACATTTAAGTGATATTCACATCCTGTCTTCTATGAAGTAGAGAGACCCATGATCAGCGGCTCATTCCTCTCTCTCTCTCTTCTTATGACCATGTATGAAGGAGACATAAGGAGGCCTGACCCTAAGAGAGATAAAAGGGCATCGATTCTGTGACATTAATATCACATACGTGGAACATCATTTTGGATTGCAGCCTTATTGATAATGTAGATTCAAAATTTAAATCTGGTAACTCTTTTCTTTATTTGACCAATGTTAAAATTTTTGGCGAAAGCTGAGACTGAATTAATTTCAGCAGTTTTTGGTAATTTCAGTTGAAGCCACCCAATTCTAGTCCAATTTTGGCTATTTTTACCATTTTCAATCAAAGCTGACAAATGCAAGGTGAAAGACCTCATTTTCATTGTCTTTTTATTTATCTATTTATTTATATATTTAGTTAGCCAAGCTTACTCTTAAGTGATAACTTCAGCATGCTGAACTGATTTGTCTAAGGGTTGTAGTGTCAATTTAAGCTGTCTCAATTTAAGCTGTCTAAGGAAGCACAGTTTTATCAGAATATATTAACTTGATCAAACTAAGCAAGTTTTTTAGAATATCCTTACATTTGGTGACATTACACAAAGCAGCCAAACTTCACAAATAGGATTTTTTTTGTAAAAGTATAGATTTTTTTTAATATCTTGAGATTTATATATACTTTTGGTAGGTAAGTTTCTCAGCATAGCTTGTTATAAATATAAAATGGTGTCTAATATTTCTTTAATCTGATGTTTTTTCTGTTTTTCATTATAATTTTTAAACTTTTGTTTTTAAAATAACCCCAAGAATTTTGAGAGGTACAAGTTCATTGAAACCATGTTTATGATATACACGAATTTTCCAAAAGAGAATAAAAAAATCTCTAAAATTTAAAATGTCATACACATCACTTTTCATTATTTTTTTTAAAACATTTTGTCACCTTTCTGGTCTTTATTTAATTTCAGCTAACTCACCAACTCTCAAACTAAAACTGCCAAAGCTATCATAACTGACTCTGACTTGGACACAGTCTGAAGTTGAAACAGCAAATAGAAGCCAAATTTTTAAACCTTGGATGTGGACTTCCCCATAAAGGATTGATAATAATCCAAATACTAAACATTCCATGCAATCTGCAAAGTTAATTACCTGTGTTCCATGCTTAGATATCCTGTCTGCCTTGGAATTGTGAAATAACCTGCAATACCCTTTGCTATTATATTAAAAGGTTATTGCCATGCAGAAGTGATTGTTGGTCAGTTCCTCAGAGCTTGAAAAGGTTATCCTTTCATGATGGTAGACTAGGGCTTGTTTGCCATTGCTTTTGTTTCCCATCTTTGTTTCCAAAAGCCCAAGGAGAAAAATGAACTGCAGTGAGCAACTTGTATGATGAAATCCTTTGTTCTTTCAATTCTTTTTGAAGCCTTCAGAGCTTTTGGAAGCAAAAATTTATTGCTTTCAAACAAGAGTGAAAGTAAAAGCAAGAAATAGCAAAACCCTTGTGCATATGCTACTGTTATCCGCCTTCCTATTGTATTTTACTTATTTGTAGATAAACAAAAACACAAAAACATCAACGATGCTGAACAGGTCCTGAATGTTGAATAAAGTATTGATATTTTTGCAAGAACATAATGCTTATTAGAACAAAGCAATGAGCAGGTGTACTAGCTTTTATTTTTAAGACTGTTGACTAATTCAAAGATTAATAAAACAGTGGACTTTTTGTCAATTTCCCTTCAAGCAAGTAGTCTTGTTTGTTATATTTGTGCTGTGATTAAACATTTATGACGGCCCAAAAGGTTGAGACATCGTTTGTGTGAGGTGTTGCTGTAGCCATGTACTGAGGTTTGTAATAGCTGTTAAATATATATAAATTAATTTTATATATTTCATAGGATCCATAAAATGCGTATATACTATTATTATATGCATACAAAATAGTATTACTTGAATTATGATACTAATAGTATAATAATTCTGTAGTTAAAGGCAGTTATATGTTGTTATCTGGCTAACCATGACAAGTATTTGAAAGCGATAATGTACAAAGAAGCATCCCCGCCCACCATTTTGGCTCAGTAATGGCGCACAATAACATTATAGCAGCCCATGATAGTCTCAAGCATGGCCAATACATAGCAGTTATGCATTCATGATGTGTTTCTAAAACCACATATTCCATGCCTCTTAATGTCCACAATTATGTGAGCTAGCTCCTTTAGCTCCCTTGAGGTCATCCTTTTTTTGGAGGCTTGCCCAGAATTCATTTGATAAATTGGTAGGTTCGTTATAAATTATTGATGAAAAGACTTAATCCCTAAACAGGTGCAACAAACCATTATCAATGAGGTATTATGATTTATAGCTCCTTATTTATCATTTGAGTTTCTACTTTCCTGCAATTCCATTTCTTAAAATAATATATTATCTTGCTTATAATAGCAAAGGCTTTAGCTTCTTGTTCTTGACAGCTTGAGCAAGTCTTTATCTTTTTCAATCTTGTTGCTTTAAGAATCATTGTTACCCTTTTTTTAGCTGAGTTTCTTACATTTTCGTCATAATGTTTTTTTTTTTTAATGAAGCAATTTTTGAACTCCTACATCAAAATATCTTTTTGATTCAAATTGTTGTCCCTTGGTTGTGATTCAGCTTAACATCCTTGTTTGTATGTTCAATCGAACAAGTTTAAAATCTATTCAATCATATACATCACAAAACCTATTTATTCTCCTGTCTTAACTCATGTATATCTATAAAAACAACAATAACAACAAAGCCTTAATCCCAAACTAGTTGATGTTGACTACATTAATCCTTTTTCTCCATTCAACTTGGTTTTGAGTCTTTTTTTTTTTTTTTTTTTTTTGTAAGATGCAAAATTTCTAGGTCTTTCTTTATCATTCCTTCTGTGTAATTTTCGGTCTACCTCTATATCTCTTTTTTTTTTCTACATGTATCAAGTTACTCCTTCGCATAAATGCATCTTTAGGTTTATATTGCACATGTTCAAACCATCTAAGTTATCCTTTCCTTAATTTATCTTCGATTTGATCATCTAAATCCACTATTTTTGAACTCTAATACCAAATTATGCAAAAGATATCTATTATCATGAATCGAGATTCGAACTTACCTAGAACCTGATATGTGTTGTAGTCGATCAAATGTGGGTGCAAAGTACCAAATGCTACCCACAAACATATATTTATCTATGTTCATGATGGCTATGCCTAGTCATGCACCACAATATGTTCATAGAAATTTGAACTGTAATTTTATTTAGACAATAATTCAAAGCCTTTCATATCACAGACTATCAAATGAAACTTGGTTAGCTTGTTATTTGGGTCACTATCTACCAATTATTATGCTCCCTATGAAGCATGGGCACAAATATGAGATATGGATACGGTATGATATGTATGGCTGATAGCAACGACTTGTTAAAAAAAAGAGGATAAAATATTGCTGCGATACATCATACATCAATGGATATATATGCATTCTTGTATACATGCGAACATCTATGCACACATGCATGTGAAAATGAATTTATAAAGCAAGGTCTTAAATGTTATGAGATGGGGCTGTCTCAATTTTTTCATGAAATAGAATTCTTCATGTACTGACACTTAGGATGGCAGTATCTTGTCTCACTCTTATCCATTTCCCTACTTTGATCGGTCGACACTTGAGATAGTGCTCCATCTTGACACTCAAGATGGTGGAATGCCCCACCATCCTGTTGTTTTTTATAAGGAAAATTATTTAATGACCTCCTTAACAATGGCCTCATGACACTTGCTTCTCTCTCCAAAATTTTCAATGAGATCCATAAAGTTATATTTCATTGTAATGTGATCCTTCCAGCTATCTCTCATCATCGATATTCATTCACAAATGACAAATGTGCCCCTTCATCTTCATTGTCCTCATCCTTGCACACACTTCCAAGCACTCTTGCACCTCTATCTTCTCCCTACTCTTAGTTCACGCCATTCTCAACCTCATCGCTAATGGTGACACTTCCTCATGAAGTTGATGTCTCCTTATCGTTGGACAATTCTGCTCCTTCCTCATCCTCACTCATGGCTCTTTTGTGGGCGCCAAGAGCCACACCCTTAAACAACTCTTCTTCCCTGTCCTTGCCCATAACCTTGTTACCAATGCTAATGGTCCTATTTCTCTTTCATTTAATTCGCTTTGACTTGAGCTCATGTCATAATATGGAGTTAGTGATTCAAATGGGTCCAAAGGGTTCGTCATGCCATTTAAATTCCTCTTCAAGATATTGCAACTAGTTTTCCGAATGGTATGCTACTAGAGGGACTTGTGGTGGTTTGAACATTAATAAAACCCAAGTTCTTGTGGATTGGCAAGGTGGCTCTAGAGGCAATAAGGGATATGAGTCATTGAAACACTTTGATGCTTGGTAGTGGGAGGGTTGGCTGCCATATGGAGCGTTGAATTGCTAGTCAGTAGAGATTCTAGAAGTGTGGTGCTTCAAATGATCTCTTTGAAGTGTGATGCTTCAAATGATCTCTTCATCCCAAATTGATTCGCATTCATTTCCATCTCTGTATGTCTTTCCTTGACAACAAAATTTTAAAGGTAGATACGAAAATTGGATCGATTTTTATGTTGAAGAAGAGATTCGAACTTGATCTATTTTTTTCAAATTTGATTTTAGTGATTTATAACAATGTCTCTCAAACTACAGACACCCAAATAACTAAAATGAAGATTGATGTCAATGACGTCTTTCTTTGCTTAGATATGGTGAGGTCTAAAATGGATGATGGGGGTTCAACATTAATTACTTGAGCTGTTGGATGTGATTAATTACTTGTAAAATACTTAAACATAAAAGACCATATGATTTAGAGACTTCTAGTTCATGCATTAAGTGGTTAAAAAAAATGTATTATTTCATGTTATTTAAAATATCTAATATTTTGCCTAGTTGATGCATGGGATAAGGACCTTTAAATTATATAATTTTTAGGATTTAAGCATTTTATCGGTGGTAGATCACATCAAATAACTCAAAGCATTGATGCGAGACCTTCATCATCCTATTTAGACCTGGCCGGATCTGAGTGAAGATCCACTCAATTGTAGTAAGGTTAATTTCTTATAATGATAAAATATTATTATATGTATCACATAATTTTTAGTATTTAGCATTTTATAGGTGGTAGATCACATCAAATAACTGTGAGCATTGATGCGAGACCTTCATCATCCCATTTAGGCCTGGTCTGATCTGAGTGAAGATCCACTCAATTGTAGTAAGGTCAATTTCTTATAATAATAAAATATTATTATATATTTCTTACAAATATAAAATTATTATTTATTATATTGTTTAGATTAAAATACTAAAATAAATAATTTGTAAATTAAGAATAATTTATAATAACATTTTTTGATGGTACAAGCGATTAGGTAATTGAAAGCACTTTGCATCGTTCTTCATTGTCATTTCTTATTACTAAAAGCACTTTTTCAGTTTGATTATCAAATAGATGCTAAAGTTTCATAGTATTTTAGAAATGTAGTTACCAAACAACAAGTGATTTTTTATTAAAAGCTTTACCAATAAAGGCTCTACATATAAAAGCTCTATCATCTGCTAGGACAAATGGAGCCTTCTCCAAAGGAACACTTGCAATCTTAGTTATCCTCTACTCACTATAATTAGCATAAATATTTATACTCTGCCATAATAACTGCCTTTTGATAACCATCCATAACTGCCCATATATATTCAAAATAGCTATCCTAAACCACTAATAACTACCTAATACACCCCTTTACTCCCTAAAACTAGTCTTTTTTTTTTTAATCCAATATCTTAGAACACACGAGCAGACAAAATTCTACCCCCTTGTGAGAGCCTTGTCCTCAAGGTTGATTGTTGTGTTCTAATGGTGGTGGTCAACTGGCATCCTTGTCTTTGTTACAGTTTGATGAGATTGATTTTCTTGCATTAAAAGAGAGACACCATATACTAAACACCATCTTGAACTTTGTTGCCTCTATATTGCATTCACATATCTTAATGATTTTAATTGGACAAGCTTGATTGTTGTGCTCTAATGGTGGTGGCTAACCGATGCCCTTGTCTTTGTTGCAGTTTGATGATTTGGTTTTCTTCCATCATAAGAGAGACGTTCAACATATATTAAACCACCATCTTGAATTTTGATGCCTCCATATTGCATTCACAAATCTTGATGATTTTGATTGGACAAGCTTGGACTATGATATGATCAATCCTTCTCTCTTTCAACTTTCCAAGCCTCCTTAAACAATTTCTCCCTATGTTCTAAGACTTCAACAGAGACATTGGCCCTCCATTCTATTCAATCATTTCCTTCTCTGCTGATTTGCTTCAATCACTTTGTTGACAAGTGCTTTAGCCTATCCAAATCATAATAAATCTCCAATATATATTCATGCTGTGGAATTGCCAGCTCTAATTCCAAATGATACATGCCTAATTGAAATAGGACACAGAAAAAGAGAATGAAAAGGTTCACTTTGAGGGAACCAATGCTCCTATGTATCCTTTTCGAGGGGGATCATCCTCTTTTTCTCCAAAAGGACACTCTTAATCTAAATTCTCCTTTGCTCATTCAGATGACTATTTATACTTAATAACAAGACTGCTGTTTGGTAACCATCAAAATCACCATACACAATAAACAACCCAAATAACTATCTTAAGCCCCTAATACAAAAATGACTACCTGATGCACCGCACTAATCCCTAAAACCTCTTTTTTTTTAAAATCAGTCTATTTTAACATATGAGCACATAACAATGATCTTCTGGCATCAAAAGAGCCCCAAATCAATATGGTGGTCAAGCACTGAAAATGGATATCTTCTGCCATTTTCAGAATTGCTATGGCTTGTGCCTGTCATTTAATTGGTGACTGCATCAGCCTGGTTAAAAATGTACATTTTTTGTTATGGACTTGATACAGGCTTATTAGATATGTGTTCATTTCCAATTTGAAATACATGTTGTTATTTAAGTGGAGGCCATTGGTTATACTTTTAAGTATATACTTGGTTTTTGAGGCCTTGATTTGTTAATTGATGGCTCCATGTTATTCAGAAAATGGAGAGGATATGCAAATCTTAAGATATGAACGTGGGGAGAAGTATGATCCCCACTATGATTACTTCTCTGACAAGGTCAATATTGCCCGTGGTGGTCATCGTCTTGCCACTGTGCTTATGTATCTCTCAGATGTGGCAAAAGGTGGTGAAACTGTCTTTCCCAAAGCTGAGGTAGTCTCATATTTCCTTCATTTAGGCAATAATTTTCAGAATGTACCTAGATGTGTTTGTGTCTATTGCTTTAGCTCATTGAGGAGAAAATTGATCATGGATTTGTTTATTTTTTGACTTTCAAATCCCATTTTTACCATCTAAATGAATCCCAAGATAGTTTAATGCAAAGAAATTTTTGCATGATATTAGAAGTCCCAACATCGTGGACAGCATGCAGAGGATAACGAATTGTCAGACTGTGGCAGGCAAGGAATGGCAGGTAAACCAACAGTATACAAAATGTCATCCATTCATGGTGGTTTTTCTTGACTCATTCTCTCTGTTATAGACTTCCTTTAATGTTTCCATTTGATTTGATATTTCAGTAAGACCACGGAAAGGGGATGCCCTTCTTTTCTTCAGTCTTCACCCAGATGGTACTACAGATGAGAACAGCCTCCATGCAGGATGTCCTGTGATAGAAGGTGAGAAATGGTCTGCAACAAAATGGATTCATGTGGACTCCTTCGACAAGATTGTGGGAAGCCAAGGCAATTGCACGGATGAGAATGAAAGTTGTCAGAGGTGGGCTGCCCTTGGAGAATGTACGAAGAATCTGGAGTACATGGTGGGAACTGCAGAGTTGCCAGGCTACTGCAGAAGGAGCTGTAATGTGTGTTAGCTGCACATTTTCATTTCTGCTTAGAAGCCTTCATAAGTTACCCTCCGAAGTATCCTCTCAGTCCACTATATGCTGCCATATATTATCTTCTTCCAGAGAGTTTCAATCCTGCCTCAGTTTATTGCCATTGTCATACAATACGAATCTCCTCTGTAACTATTTACCTAATTCCCTTCTTGGTTGTTATGATAAGTTTACTTAGAATGCATGGAAGCTTAAGTGTTTTGAATTTAGCAAATGGAGAAGTGTTCATACGCTTTCTTGTCATGTATCATTTGACGTAATCAGTATTTGATTTATATATCAAATTATTTAGTGGTGGATATTAATGATCATTGTCTATCTTTGTTGCATTATCTTCTTCGTTCCGTGTGCTATTTTTCATATGATCACATAACTAATGATTTCTATGGGTTGACACCTGTTTAATTACATGTTTTTCACGAATTCTGCCTTCTAATTTATGCATTTGTTTCATAGTGACTGAGCTAGTGCATTCTCATTTCTTTTCACATTTGCTCTTGTGGTGGTGCGTCCTATTCAAAATGTAATCAAATGAAGGAATTCCCTATTTATTATTTCATGCCTTGGGCTCTAGTTGGCGTATGCGAGGATGACTATAGGATGGGGTGGGTCAAGGACCCCAATCCTTGTCTTTGCCTCTATCTCTCCTAGAGAAGATAATCATCCCTCATTTTATTTTTGCTCATCTTTGTTTTGTTTTAGCCTTATTCCAAAGACATCTAAATTTTTAGTAAAAAATATGAAATTAATAATGTAGTTGAGACAAAGCATGCTAATGAATTTAGCTTTTATCTTTTAGATTTATGTTTTTTAATAAAATAATTAAAAGTTTAAACTAAATTAAGAACTAAATATCATTTATATATATATATATATATATATGGGTATACTAGTTAAGTATGGAGCGAGTGGGGATATATTTATTTTTGTCTTTGCTTTGCATAAAGTAATTTTTTGCTTGTTATGGTTCAAAACTATGATTTGCCAAAAGGTGATTGTTGAGAGATCCTGATCTCCAAGCATTTTCTAAAAAGATGAGGTGTTTAATTAAAGACTCCCAAAGAGTTGATATGAAATTAATAATTATCATTTTCTCTATGCAGTCCGACCTACATCAGATTTGACATTAGAATCTAAGATCCATCTAATCCTACATTTGATTTGATATCAAAGTCTAAGAAAAATCCTATATTAGATTTAATATCAAAGTACAAGATTTTACATCATATTTTGGTAACACTCTCTCTTTATCTATCTTCAACTATCATTTTTTCATCTTGATTTTTATTATCATGAGCCTCAATCTACAATAAAAGAAAAAAATCATAGCCAAATCTAGTAATATCATTTTTTCATCTCTCTTCGTTGTAACATTGATTCCCGTCACCTCTTTCTAGTGTCAGGCTTGTTCCCTATTATTATAGAAGAAAAAATTCCTCCTAACCAAATATCTGATCCCTTTCTTTTCTTCACTTTCCCACACAAAGGCTCAAGCCTTGTTCCATTGTAAAAAAAAGTCAAAGAAAAAAGAGGGAATCAATAAAAAAAAAAGAGAGCGTCTAGTGAGAGAGAGAGAGAGAGAGAGAGGGGTTTAAGAAATGAGAAAGAGAGAGAAAAATAAAAAAAAAAGCACCAAACCTAATGACCCCATCCAAGTTTAAGAAAAAGGAGACAAAGCCTAAAATATTATAATATGGAAGAGCCTATTTATGAGATATTTGATGATTTTCTTGAAGAACTTTGTGAGTAATTTGTTGATCAACTAGCCTTCGATGAATTAGCATCTGATGAAGAAGTAGAAGCACCTATTCTTATTCTTCTTGTTGATCCAAAAGAAGAATTAGAGGAAGATTAGCATTATAATAGTATTTCCATCACAATATTGAATGTTGTAGTAGGAAAGTTTTTGTTGCCATTGATGGTAGAAGTATTATGAATGTAGTATTGAAGATATTGTAGGTTTTCTTATCTAGTAGATATCCATTGTTGTTCCTTGAACAGTTTGTGAACTGGTTGAACAACTAATTCTTTAATTGTTCTTGTGAGGTGGATCTCGATGAAGTGGTGGTTCTTCCTGAATATTGCCCTATAGGATAACATCACCTTAATTTCTTTTCAAGTATGATGAATATTTCTTGCAAATTTAAAAGTAATGTCTTGAGGTTGTTCGTTCTCCCTAGTACTATCATTCTCTAAAAATCTATCATTACAAGTTTCTACTATTTCTATTGTATAGTAGAATATATACCCTTTTGACCTTATAGATAACTAACGAAAAATTCACTGCTTGTTCTGGAGTCAAGAGCCTTCTCATTTGGGTTTTAAATTTTGGCTTCAGTTGAACATCCTCATATATACAAATATTGTAAATTGAGTTTACTATCAATCCATCTTGGAAGAGTCTTTGGATTGCTTTGTTGAACCATAAAGTTCAATGATACATGTTTTGATGGTAAGATATTAGTTAAGAGACTAATAGTATATTTAAGTTTGTGATGACTAAAATAGGTGTGCAAGTCTGATCGAGTCAAAATGATGAAATTACATCTAGAACACATTTGATTCAGCAAAAGCTCAGTTCTCAGGTAAGGATAAAAGTCAGAGAAGGTCAATTGGCAAATTCAAAGAACATTTGACTTGCTGAAGTCCAAAAGAAAAGGTTCAATATGTAAACTTTATATTTTTCTAAGGATCCATTGCAAAACTTGGTAGGCAAGTAAGTGAACGAGGCTTAAACCCCATTAAAAATAATTTAGACTAGATTTTGGATCAAAATTAATGAGAGATAATCAAAAAAATTGAAAACCAAGGATGTACGATCGACTGGACTGGATTGCACTAGAGAACTTGTTACAAACA
The DNA here is from genome assembly GCA_017589505.3 of Metroxylon sagu. Taxonomy (NCBI): domain Eukaryota; kingdom Viridiplantae; phylum Streptophyta; class Magnoliopsida; order Arecales; family Arecaceae; genus Metroxylon; species Metroxylon sagu. The sequence goes on along the minus strand of JACVBY030000624.1, from coordinate 1,593,355 downwards.
AATAGGCTCATCAAGGAGCATTAGCTGCGGGTCAGTCATGAATAAGGTTACCTCTCCATTGGTTGGGGAAAATTATTCAGCTGGATACGAATGAACAAGAATTTGACCTTGATCAATTCAATTCATGTTGCCAACTCTTGCCACAATGCTTGAAAGGCAAATCTCTAGAAGACTCGGGGGTCGACTGTTGCAGGCTAGGGTGTGGTCAATTAGCCTAAGCCTAGCAGTCAACCGGCCTTAGCTTGGGCGGTCGATAGTTGAGGCTTTGATAGCCCAATGATCATATTTCAAATAATTATTAGGCCTTTGAGTTCCAACAGCCATATTTTCTAAGCACTATAAAATGAGGGTTTGGCAGTTAGTTTCTATATGAAAAAATAAGTTAAAAATCATTGATATATCTTTGTAAAAAAAGATTTTTGAGCCTAGGGTGCATACTTCTTCTCCTAAGTTTAGAGCTTTATTTGTATATCTATATTTGGAAAATGTCTTTCTTTTTTCTTCTTTTTCAAAAGAGAGTATTGGGTTCCTCTTTAGCCCATGTAAAAGGAGTGAATGAGTTTATCATTAGTCCGAGAAAAGAATTGTAAAGGCTCCTACTAAGTCCAAGAAAAGAAGTATATTAGAGTTTGGTCCTCACTCCGTTTAAAAGGATTGGTAGTGGAAATCTTAAGAAAGCATCTTGAGCAGTAGTATTAGTGTCACGCCCTAGACCCTAGATCTTAGAGTAGATCTGAATTATGACAATCCATCGCACACAAGTATGCAAGGCGTTTAAAACACATAAATTAACTAAACAACTTGAATCCAAGTCATAATTATATAAAAAAAATGTTCATACAACTAAATTAGAGAAACCTCTAGCTCAAACGTTTTTAATCAAATAAAGTTCACTACAATTTAAAAGAAACTAGAAGAATTAGAGAAATGATCTGGTGGGTGCTACATCTACTTATAGTCCCACTTCAGTTCTTTGGATCTGAAAAAAAAGAAGAAGATGTTTTAGACTAATCATGAATTAACAAACCATCATAAGTGAATTATCTAGATTTACAAATTTTTAGGAAACTAATATTTTATAGAATATACACGTGTATAGATAAGTATTATTCAAACCTAAGAAAAATTTCAGACTTTGTGAATCATGATATTAGTATAATAGCTTCAATGATTTCCATATCATCATTCATTAATCTGGGTATAAGTCAATACTTGTTAACAATGTCATATCATTAATTTTCATATCATCATTAATTCATTCTCTATGGTCACAGGCTATGGTCACATTTATACTAGGGCCAAAGACACCCTAAGGATAGGAGTGTATCCTCTATATATGTATTCCTTGTGAACGTGGGTCCCGGCATCAGTCATCATGTCATCAAGTTATTATATAGCAGACCAAGAGTTCATGTCATGTTACGCTTTTATCATTCATTCTTTACTTGACAATTAAAATTTATGCATGTGATCAAATAGTTTTTATTATTTTCCTTTATATATTATATTATTAATATTACTATTATTTTATGAATATATTTATTTGTCTATAATTATAATGTTATTATTGTTACCAAAATAGTAATTAATTTTCTTTAAAAGAATATAATTAATATTCAAATTTATAATTAAATGTTATGCAAATTATAAATGATAACTATTTATTTTAGTATTAACTATGCTATTATGAGATTAATAATTTTAACAAGTAATGATAATAATAATAGTAAGAGAATTCGAAATAATTAACCAAATATACATATTGCTGAGCATTTTCCATAATCATAACTATGAAATATTTTCAACTAAATGTTATTGTTAGAAATTTTAAATAAATATTAATTTAACTAATTCATACTTAATCTACTTACCTTTTCTGCTAATCCTAAAATAATGCAGCTTAGAAATATCGTTCACCTATATAATAAATTTTTGAAATTAATCTTTATAATTTTAATGGCTATTAGCTTCCAACCAAGCTCAAACAGTAAATAACTGGTTTCCCCACTTTGGGTCCCCAACCTCAACAATATGTGAATCCCAAACTTGAATTGGTTCAAACCAACATCTAAAACCATTTTAAAATACTACAAACACCTGGTTTAAATGGGCTAAACCCATTTAATTTTTACTTTCTAACCCGGTTCACTAGGTGAACCGGTTTAAAAGAAGTAGGTTCTTCTTCTTTTTCGTTACCAGCACCCTTGGACCGACCCTTCGCCGGCCCTCCGACCAGCTACGGCGCCGCCGGAACAGCCCTACCTTCGGCCACATCCGGCCCTTGCTCCGGCGAGGTGCCGGCCCTAGGCCGACCACCAGAACGCTTGGCATAGTTCCCGGAAATCTCCACTAAATAGCGCTCCAAACATTCTTTGGAAGAAGATGGGATTTGTGGGATTCCAAGCAGAAATCGAGAGTCGAACTCCGACCGGCCATGGTGCCAACGGCACCTCCACCAGATCCCGACCACAACCGATTTTAAGTGAAGACTATTGGCTGCCAGGTTTCTAAGACAATTCTCCCCCAAAAACAAAGCAAGGAGGAAACCCATTCACTACCCCTTCTCCGGCGATCACCGGCGACCATTAACGGGTCCGAATGCATGGTTAAAGCAAAGTCAAAGATCTTAGCTAACGGTTTCATTGCTGGAGGAGTAGAGAATGCCGGTGAGGCTGATCAAGAACACCCTGTTTTTTCCTTAAACAGGGTTACAAAAAAATCTGGCAATGAATCCTTAAAGCCAATGGAAACCAACACCATCTATGCTATCTAATTCGTGGATTAAGGGAGACATAGAAGGATAAAGAAATCTTTGGATTACCTGATGATCTAGGCCGGATTCAAGGTATTGGACGTCCGGTTTCAAAGGAGGAAGAGAACTAGTTCTTCCTCAAAACATTCAGCCACCTCCCATCTAATCTCCAGCCAAAGCCTCGTTCGCTCCTACGATGGCCAATAATCAAGCTGGAAACTTCTTACATTGGGGAGGTTTAGGGCTTAGGATAAGCCCTAACCTCTGCCGTGCTTGGGAGGAAGGCTCTGTTTCCTCCCAGGCTTCGGCCTCTTCCGGTCGTTTTTTTTTTGTTTTTTGTTTTTTAATTGACTCAGCTCCGGCTGATCAAGTGGACCTAGTCGGTCAGGATCTCACAGTAAAGCAACCTAAAAGGAGATGAATTGGATCTTACAAAAATTTAAATTCAAAAACTAAGATTTTAAAAATGATTAAAATAATTTAAAAATAAAGCATAAGTAAAATATAAAAGTTATGCATGAGAACTCATGCTACAAAAAATAAAATAAGACATAAAATTTATAGTGATTTAGCATTCATTGTCTACATCTACTATCAAAGGTACCTTCTTGGGATTTTCATGATCCTCTTAAATCGAATGAGGGCTAAACCCTTATATGCTCCTTTTATTAGGCTTAGGAGGAACCCATAAAATTCTTTTGTCGAGTTAAGAATGAACCCATTCTCTCCTTTTTCATGGACATAGGAGAAATCTAAAGTTCTCTTTAATAAGGGAAGAAATAACAATCATTTTCTTAAAAGAATCAAGTTTTATAATTGAAACACTAAACTTGAGAGAATAGGATTTCATACTATAAGGCTTAAGAACAAATTTTCTTAGACTATCTCAATGACTCAAAACTAATCCTTAATCCCTCAAATCCATGTTAGAAATAAGTACACAAGTCCTCAATTTATAGAAATTAAGAAACAAGCCATTAAAGACCAAAGACACCCTTCGAACAGTCATTGAATTAGCTGTTATGGCTCTCAAACTGACCTAGGTCAACCACTAGCCTCAGGCCAATCGACTGCTGCCCTAGGTCAATTGATCATCCTAGTCTACCATAGTTGATCACTCAAAACCCAAAGAAAATTACTTTCTATAAATCCTTTGATCAATCGCTCTTGACCAGTACTATAGCATGTTACTGTACCTATCGATCAAAACTATAGTAATTTTGGCTTTTTAAATTCTTTTTAAATTTTTTATCCAAAACTAATCCTATTTAATTTTTAAAGTTTTTAGATAGGTTTTGAGCCTTTTGCAAATCTCTCTTACTAAGTTTTACAATAAATGTTCTTAGAAAAAATAAAATTACAAACGGCATTATAGCAACGATTGATCGGCACTATAGCATTTTACTGTACCTATCGATCGAAACTATAGTAATTTTACCTTTTCGAATTCTTTTTTAATTTTTTAATCCAAAACTAATCGTATTTAATTTTTGAAGTCTTTAGATAGGTTTTGAGCCTTTAGAAAAAATAAAATTACAATTAGAACATTTGCCTTTGGACTTCTTGCATTCGTTAATAGTTGATTTGACCTTGTTCTCCACTGACTTCAAATCCTTTTGTCCCGCTTGAGTTCCTTATAAATTATATACTTGTTAGATGAAATTTTATTCATGTTTTGGCTTATACTGACCATTGTATCTATTTATTAACACAAACTCAAGAATAGCATTAGTTTATCAATCAATATCTTGTTATGATCAAAATATGTATAATTGAATCCTTAGTTTTAATAAGTGGATGTTGGTAAGGGTGTTGAACCTTATAAATCTTGTGCGTTATTTCTTTTCTTGCTCTTTTATGCTCTTGCAAATGTTTTTATTTGTGCTTACATTGAATCCTTTGCTTATGCTTTTAATTTAAAATACTTGATATCTTGTGCATTATTTTGAATTGTTATATCTCATTTGTGCACTTGAAAAACCCGATTCGCTCATCCCCCTACCGCTCTCGAGTTGCCCTGGGCCTAACATGGTTTAATAGGGGTCCTATTTAAGATACATGTAGTTATCTTTACAACCTCACTATACAAGGAAATAGATAGGTTAAAGCAACTTTGCTTAGCCTGAACCATACCTTTAATTATTTTATTTCTTTTTCAACTACAACATTTTGATCTGGTGTATCTAGAAATATTTTGTAGTATAATGCCCTATTTCTTTAAGAATATTAATGGTCTTGACCTTTATCCCATCTAAATATGTCTATCATAACATTCACTCTCTCTATCTTATTTGACCACCTTAATTTTCCTAATTGTTTCTCTATCTTTGTTTTGGATAAGGGGATCAAAAATATTAGCCTTGTCAAACCAAAGATAACGATAAATACAGCATGAATGATTTCCAAATTTCCTTCATTCCTCCTAGCACCCTTTTTGAATATATTTATCTGCTTTGTTTTATAGAGTCAATATAAGTTAAAATATTAATGAAATTCATCCCATCCTTCACAAATCCTTTGATCCTTTCTTAAGCTACATGCTCCAATCTTTGGTACCATAATATGGAAGATCAGTTCTATCTTTTTTTATTACCAACAACAAAATTTACAAAGAAAATTTTCTCAAAAATATAGCCTAAAAAATTTTATAGAACGCGTCATATAATAAATAAGGACTAACAACTATAAAATCTTTAACTGATACAAATTCTAAGTTTCTAAATAAAAAATGGAAACCAAGTTTATGTAGAGGAGAAACTGAAATTAAATGTCTAAAATAATGAGGAATATAAATTAAAATAAATCTGAGATGAAATTAGAACCTAAGACTATCCTATAACATTCAACTACCTTAACATGTGAAAATACAAGTCAAGTAACCTTATCTGATGCATGTCATAAGTTGAGATATAAAAGGAAATGGAGAATAGAAGAATCATAAGAGTAAAGAGACTTAACAAGAAATTAAGAGGGGCATAAAGGAGAAACCAAAATTAAAATTTCAATGAGTAGAGTCTACGAAAAAATGGCATTCCTAATCAATCTACAATTCCCATTGGTTTTTCACCATGGAACATTTTATTAGGTTATAATGTTTCTAATATTTCATTATATACATTTAGCAATTTAATATTTTTATTTGATCTTTTTATATTGCTATAATTGTCATAGGGATTAGAGTCATTATTAGCAAGTGCCAATATTCCCTCAATGCTATATCAAACATATTAGGTTGCCAATTAATGTATCACTTTCCAATCATAAGGTAATATTTTTGTAGTGTTAAACATGTCAATCAGGTTCATGTGCTTAAGGTTGCTCCTAAACTCCCAAAGTTATATATGTATAGTAATCATCGACATAAATTATTTCATTTAAGGCTCAACAATATTTCTGTATATATCATATCTAAATTAATTTATTGATGTGTGAGTATAGTTTTTTCTTCTTTTTTAAAATATAATAATGTAAATGTAGAACTCTGCACAAACTAAGCCTCCACGTATAAACTCCCATCAATAATATTAGCTTCACATGATGTCTTGGTACTATTTCTTCTTGTTCCAACTATTCTTGAAATGCAATATAATAATATAACAATTTTAAATAAATAGAATGCTTCCATGCTTTAATGGTGGCTAAGCATCTTAATACCCATGTAATTAATATTTATTACACATTATGCAATAAACTCTATTGTAGATGAACATATTAATACCAATATTCATATGGTGAATGGAGAGCTTTGCACAAATTAAAGTTTCATTTTAGATATATACAATAGAATTCATAAATGTGGCATTGAAATCACTGCATTTATGAGTTGTGTAACACCATATTACTAGTTTAAAATGGCAACACATTTCAATAGATGGATCATAATGTCCATGAGTCATTTAACATTTTAGAATTCCACGGCCAATGACTTATGTAATCTTTAGTTAGATAAATTGCAAAAGCCCTCTTTGAACAATTGAACTGATAACCTTGGAGATGTAGGAATATTGCTAATTATTGAAGGATAATACCTATATTACAAGCTTCTTATCACTAACATACGGCATTGACTATGCATATTAGAAATTCTATGTTGACGTGCAACGTTAATCATTGGTTGTTGGAGTGAGCTCAACTTCTAATTGCAACTTTAGGCTTACTCACAATAGATAGCTTTGATGGCCCATTTAGCTAAACTGCTCAACCTGATCAATGGGAACATCGAACTGCAGGATGTCAAACAACTAAACAAAGTTAGCTACATCTTCATGAAAGAATAAAATAAAACTATAACAACTTAGTCCAAAGTATACCATCCCTCTGTTATCAAAACATAATAAAAAGTTTTAATATTCTAATATTAGCAAGGGAAATGATAAGAGAAATTATTTTTTGTAAATAGTAGTAATAACATTCTAGGCTCTCGCATAATCCCGCATGTGTTGGAGAATAACCATTTCTCACAATTGATTGTGCATCCTTTGACCAATATATCAAATTAACAGCCCTAATCAAACTAAAACTAGTTCTCAGCTTTTTTTTTTTGAGTAAAAGAAATAATTCTAATCTTCATCGAACATAAATGGCAAGCATATGGCATACTTCATTAGTTCTAGCATGGCTTAAACTCTCTAGTGCAAGTCATCTCTCCTACTATTCTTTCATATTTAACAAAAATTTACTTCACCACCCCTAAGTTACCATTCCATCTTAGATTGTGTAGAGAATTTATTTTTCACATTAGGAAAATCCAAGGTGCACATTCAGTTCTACTATAATCATCTTTGAAAATACCGCAAGCTTGCTCCATGATGACCCCTTTCTCCATCTATTATTAGTGGGAGAAACTACAAAGGGATTGAGATATAGATGATTAAATCCATGGCTACTCAGTAGAAGAGAAGCATCTCTAACCATTCTTCTACTTAAAACTATAGAGGAATATATGGCTAAGCAAATATGAAAGGATTCATAGTAGATTTCTTTTTTCTAATATGTAGAGGAATTGCTGGAGCTACCTAATTATGAAGGGATTTATAGTAGAACTCCTTTTCTCTAACTTCCTTTCCTTCCCAAAATATGGAGAACTAGTAGAGTTTAATAAGAGAGGAGAAGGGTAATATGACGTCATAACAAAAGAGGGACAAATAGACTTTGAGAAAGTCATGTTTCTTTATTTTCTTACTGACCTAACTTGCTATTTTGAACTTTTAGAGACCATTCAATTTGAAAACCTTAAGGCAAAATCCATCTAAAGATGCACTGATCTTTTTAGATCTTTTTATATACCAAATAGGATTCAAGCCCATTGTGCATTGCATGTGCCTCTTGTTAGTGTATATATATGCATATATATAAGTGAGTAACTAAGTAAGCATATATCTATGTATGTATGATATGAATTTTGCTTTCTTTAGAGGAGAGGATATCTACCCATCTTAAGTCCAATCCAACAATAAAACATATAAATCAAAGATCTGTAATACTTATTATGATCCATATTACTAAATATGCTTAAAAATCAAATATCCCATATTTTAGTATTCTTGTAATTTTGCTTCATGTGGATACAAAAATGGATTCTTTCGATTTGTACATAATAGCACACATAAATTGAGAATATATTTGATTGATTGTGATCTACACACATTAAAACATATATAGATTCAAAGTTGATATATTTTTGCTGCCTAAATCATAGCAAAACATGATTTCATGTCATTTCAATCATCAATTTTTATGTCCACATGATGTATAGGTCATAGGCCACCAAGATATATGATTTTTTGTTTTTAGACTTTTTATAGTGTAAATTATTACTAGCATATGATTTTGAAATTAACAGGAGCGAATACACTTTTTTCTCAAGAGAAGCAAAGTCTGTATCTCTTTCTTCCTCTCCCTATATACAAATTTATGTGCATGTGTTCTGCCTTTCTTTAGTAAAATGAGTATTATGGATATATATCAAAATTAATAATATATGTATGAATATATATATATATATACATACGCACGTTTGGATCATTAATACTAGACTCTCCATCATTCGATCATGACCAATTTGATAGAGTTTAATATTAGATTTTGTTAAGTAAAATTAGAAGTGATGATCAAAGCTTAAATGTGATTTACTATCTTTAAACTATTTATTTACCAGAAACTACATGATTTGAAAACTTTTAATCTATATATGCATCAAATGATGGAAAATGACACTATATCATATTGTTTAAACTATTCATTTTTGATCACTTGATGCATAGGCTACAGATCTTTGAACCACATGTTGTTGGTTTGTTAGTGATTTGAAGACAATAAATAGATTATTTCAATAGCTCTCCCAACTAGTTTGGAACTAAGGCTTTATTATTGTTGTTGTAGTAGATTATTTTAATAGCTCAATAGCATAGATCATCAATGTCAAACTCTGTTTCTTGAATTCACTTAATGATATTCAACTTGAATTTGGTCAATTGGATGTTATCCATACACACTTTTCAATTTTCAAAGTCTAGTGAACAGAACAAAAATATTTTGATGTTAGGAACATGAAAGTTACTAATTTAATTGTAGTTGGGCCACTAATCAATCTGATCTAGCCTTTATCTTCAATTCTTAACTCCTGTCCCTGTTCTCTTTTAATGCATTTCCTCTTCCTTCAATTTACTACTTCCTAATCTAAGTCCCTTGCCTTTTCTATTCTAGATCCTCTCTTTCTTGCACTCTAATGGTGATTGAACTCCCTTGTTACTAGTTTGGCACTTTCCTGGTCCTGTTGTCTCAACTGCCCTACAGATTGTCTTCACCTTCATTCCATGGCTATCTCAAGTCATCAACCCCTTTCTTTGTACTTCCTTATTGACACTTCAAACGGCATCTAGTTCCACTTAAAACATTACTCTAATCTAATTCACCACCTTAACCCTCTTTGGTATACTCTAATCCCTCTAGTAACATTGCATATAGTATCAAGGAAAATCAAGAAGGAAAATGAGAAGTATCACCAAATCTAGCTAACCTTGAATAATGAGTTTCTTCCATTCTTCTTTTTAGTTAAGAAGAGGATAAAGAGATCCTCAAATTAACATTTAGAGTAGAAGAACTATCATTGTTTTAAATATTTTTATTCACCTACGCAAGAAATTTAAACTCAAAATCAGCATATCATTTCTATGTATCTCATGGTAACATAGTGCATGCATTTGCATTATATGCAATGCTCTTGGATGGTATTCTAAAGTGTACGCGAAGCATTTTAAATAACTAATATCTAAAAAAATAATTGGTGTACCTTCAAAACCATATCCATCCCAGTATGCTTAAACCATATCTATCATAATCATCACATATGCAAGATATCCAAGCACAGAAGTGAAGCATTTCTAGATTAGGATGAATGTCATGCACTTACAACACATGAGTTCATCAAGCATTTGATACTTTAAATACACACCCATAATCTTTGGATACAAGTCTAATGGGGCTTCTCACTCTTCCTTTCCCTTGCTTATATATTATTTAAAGATAAAATGCTCTGCACATTGTTCACTTCCATATGATATATCATGGTTCTGTTGCTTCGATTTCACTAAGCAGGTTGGATGCAGATCCTATGTTGAATAGGGGTTCTGCAAAAAGGGCAATCTTTCAGGCCTTGCTTCTCATGCAACTCATTGCATTTTGTGCAAACAACTTGGTGGGCACAGGGAAGGAAAACAACTGATATCTCCTCCATCAAGCACATCACACACTCCCAATCATGCTCCACCTCTCCAATTTCAGATTTCTTAAAACCCTTTGTATCTGTAGTGAAGTAAGCATTCTGGGCCCAATCAAGGCTTAAAAATTTTAAAGATTCTATCATTAGATTTAGTTCTGCAATCTGGTGCCGAAGCTTTTGGATATCATCTCTGTACTTTTGCATATGACTTTCACTCTCTGATTTGATCATATCCTCCTTTGATTTAGCTGAAGCCTCTACTTGTTCACGTTCTTTTCTTTCATTGATGGCTCCTGTGAGCTGTTCTAACTTCAACTTTTCTTCATTTCTCCATCTAGCCTGGATGTTAAACATAAGTTAGTAAAAATTTAAAAGAAAATAGAAAAGAAAAATGAAACATGCATTCAAGCAAATAACATCTTGATCACTGCTAGGATTTATACTTAAAAAAGGGGGGCTAATTGTAGAACATGCCTAGTAGTACATGCATTTTGAATGACACAAGTCTATATCAAAATCTGTGCATGTATCAAGAATGGAAAAACTTAAATTAAGGTCTCGTCAAAGGCATACATAAATCATCAAAGGATTAGGGGATGGCAAATGTTAACATTATATTTGATAACTGCAAATTGAATGTAGTCCTCTTGGAATCCTCTTCAAGAAGTACATTATTTTGTCTATTTCTTTTCACCATTTGCAAGTGTTGAATATGCAAGATATAGAGCATCTTTTTAAACTCAAAATGCCAAAATGTTTATTTTTCTTGATAAAATATGGCCAAATTGAAAGCTAGCATTATGTATTATTAGAAAGAAAACTTAATAGTGGCATGAGATAGAAAAAGGAAAAAGAATAATTTGCAATAGTATCTTTAGATGAAAACCAAAAGACAGAGGAGCATTTAAGAAAATTTAGATGAAATAGCATGTGAGATATGAAAAAGATAAAATGTAGGTGACAAATGATACTTTTTGATATATATCAAAATCAGATGACTATTTTGACACATCATTTGATCTTTAGATTTCGAAGCTTGAAGTTGCTTTCATAAGTTGATCTTAACGACAACCTGCATTCCACCTATACTTTAGCTTATCATTTCATTTATGGAAAAGAACTGCAAAGTGAAATGTAATTCTAATGGCAAGAATATGCTAGAAATAATTTACCTAAAGATGAGGATGATGGATGCTGTCATCCTCCTAAACCAATAAATGCTTTTGGGTTATAAGCCAATTATGCTCTCAAATAAATTTTTCATCTTCCTTCTAAAAGTTGGCATTCCTAATAATTAGGCATTTAAGCTTATTTTCTACCTCGAGCTAGCTGGTATTCTATTTTGAATGGACATGCACAATTAATGAGCAATAAATAAGGTTTTAAAGCCATATAGAGCCTTAAAAAAGAAACAACGCAAAAAGCTTGGAAATCCAAACACCTGAGATTAAGACATGAGGAGGGTTCAAAGCATTGATATCAAATGTAGAACCCACCCAAAAAATTGTTAACTACAAACTGAACAAGGAGATGCACAAATAATAATACCCCTAAAAATATTTCTAAAGCAGCACAGAAAGAAGACTAAATGAACTCGAAACTAGTTACCTCAAGTTGGTCATGACACCCCTGAGCTTCTTGAAGTTGCTTCTGGAGCTTGGACAGCTTGCGCTTGTCAATGCTGAGTTCCTCCTGAAGCAATGCTCTCTCTTTTTCCCATGATTGGATCTTCTTCAGTGTCGTGAGCTCCCTCAGGGAAGCTTCCTGAGAGTCAGCCGCCGATGCCTTATCATGTGCCTTCGCAGCTTCGAGCTCTTGCTTCAGTCTAATCTTCTCTGTTTCGAGGTCACGTGTAGCATCAGTGGCCCTTTCAAACTGGGTTCTTGCCCAGGATAATGCACTCTCCGTTTCTTCGATTTTTTTGATCGTGCTATCATCCGCAACCCCATTCTTCTTGGCCGCCTCAGATTTTTGTTGCCTTAAGGCTTGGAGCTCGGCCTTGTCCCTCTGCAATTTTCTTGCAGTCTCCATCACCTTAAAATGGGTCCAATTTGTCCACTCCTGTAGCTGGATTTGTAGATCCTTGGAACGAAAGGTTAACTTCTCCAGCATCTCATCACTCCTCTCCTCCATGCACCCCTGCGCACTGATCTTAAAACATGGACTGCTGGTAGCACCGCAATCAGGTTTGGAGCTAACATCACTGCTGGCTCCAAATGGCATTGATGTAACATTCACTGTTGATGAAATAGATGATGCATTATTACTCAGCAAATCGATGCTAAAATAATAAACTATTCGAATGACCCAGCATCAAAAGAAAAGGTTTTTGGTCTCTCTCACCTGACTCTGAAGTTTTTAGACCATCTGCTGTACCAAACTTCAATAAGGAGCTACTTGAATGCAGCAGGGTGATCTTTGGCTTCTCCAAGAACTGGTTAGGTGAGGTGCCTTTCTTTTTTCCCTTGCCTGGTAGTCTAGAATATTGGCGTCGCCTCTCCAGGTGATGACGAAGGGCAGAACCTCTATTGGAACTAACTTCATGCTTCAAACTATCATCCATTGCCTTCTCTTCTGGAATAGATGATTCAGATATCATCAATGAGGAGCATTTGTCTGCTAGGGAATCATATGGTGGGATTGGTTTCTCCGTTGCTGCATTTGGAGTAGGATTCGGAAAACCTAACTCGAGAAAGACTAAAGATAGGTCTGGGTTGCTCCTTATAGTGTTTAATTTCAGTTTAGAATCATTCATTGAGTGAGGTAACGATGAATCAAAATGAGGCGTCTCATGCATCAGTAACCAGAACAAAAAATCATCCAAACGAAGGATTGCAGAATTCCTCTTTCGCCCATTATATTCGACCATGGTAACAAATCCCACCAATGTTTTCAAATCCTTGTCGACATTGTGGTTCTTAGGTTCCTCCACACCCATCCCACACATCAGAAAGGTCAAGGCATGCTTCAGAGCATTGGTAATGGAGTCTCTGCAACCATAACAAATCCCGGTGGCCAGTACAGCTCTGACTGCAGCATCCTTAGGATAGCCATAAGAAGTGAGGTCTTTGATCACTTTCTTGTAGATCACTTCTAGATGGCTCAAGATCATGTCCTCAACTTGGGTATCTGAGAGAATTTTTGATGGTGGTACCTTTCTAGAGCCAAACACAATTTTCCTACATATGTCACAGATACGGGCATGATGATTAACAAAATCATTCTTCAACTGCACGTATTGTTCATAGGGAAGATATCCTTCAAACTTTCTCTTGTTATTTCTCTTGATCTCCTGAATAGATGCAGGAGAGGATGATGAAATACCACTCGAAGAAGCCATTGATACCACTTCAATCACAAATATTTTGACCAAACTTTTACCTGTACATAACAAATGCCAAACCAAGATCTTAATTTTGGATCATCGAAAGGGAAAACTTACAAGCAAAGCAAAAAAAAAAAAAAATCAAGGAGAAATATACATGCATGATGAAAAGGTAAGAAATCAATGGAAGCATCATGTCACAAACATTATGAAGAAAAAAATTTCGACCATGTCAAACTTGGAAATCAAACCTACTCAAATAGAAGTTTAAGCACTTATATACCAAATTTCTGCATCAAAGCAGCTGATTGCATTAGAAAATTGAACAAAACTAGATTACAAAACATTAAATAGTGATTGTCTAAAACTAGTGAACATAGAAGAGGGACAAATCTATTGCAAAATATATCAAGAGGAAGCAACAAATTAAAACCTCTTCATAAAAAAGGAACACAAATTTATCAACAAAATACATTATTTTGAAAGAAAAATAGAATTCTGGCTTGAATTCAGCCAAAACAAATTGAAAAAAATGGAGGAAATTGATAGTAAAATGGATATAAACTAATACCAAGTAAGGACCCTAAGAGAAGAGAGAGACAAGAGTGAAATGAGTTGCACTGTATGGAAACAAGTAGAAGGATTGGATCTTACCAAGATTCAAGCTATCAATTATTAGATCGACGGTGAGACTGATTGGAGTTCATCCGAGGAAGTAGATGGGAAGGACGGAGCTCTTAACTTGAGCGTTGCAGTTAGAACACTACCTGTTGTTGATTTTGTCTCAATTTTGCTTGGGATTGTTGTTGTAAGAAAAGTTGGGGGGAGGGGGGCTTAAAAACAAAGCATGCTCAATCAAAAGGAGAGACTAGTTAAAAGTGAGAAATGAGTGGAAGAATAAGTCCTACACATTATAATACAAAAAAATTCTTACCACATCAAAGATCGGAAGCAAACCTTATCAGTTTAGATGCTTAAGCATATAGAAGAAATTTCCTGCAAGAAAACAGTCGGCTTCATCAAAGAACCAAAAAGAAAACCCAGATCAGAAAACAATCAGCTTCATCAAAGAACCAAAAAGAAAACCCAGATCAGAAAGCAGTCAGTTTCATCAAAGAACCAAAAAGAAAATCCAGATCAAAAAACAGTCAGTTTCATCAAAGAACCAGAAAGAAAACTCAGATCAGAAAACAATCAGTTTCATCAAAGAACCAAAAAGAAAACCCAGATCAGACAAACATTGAAGAGCAATCGATTAAAGATAATAAACAAAAAAAAGGGGATAAGTTCATACCAAAATATAGCAAAAAGAAGAAACAAAATAAAGATTATCTATATATAAAGATCACGGATTTATCAAGAAAATATGTCATCAGGGGAAAAAAACGAGAATATCCATTTCCATCATAGAAAATAGGAATAAATGAAGGAAAGAGATCATAAAATGGAGATAATCTGTGACTAAAGAAAGATCTTGAGGGATGCAAGCGATGAAGAGAAGTAAATAGATGCACTATAT
Source organism: Metroxylon sagu (assembly GCA_017589505.3). Taxonomy (NCBI): domain Eukaryota; kingdom Viridiplantae; phylum Streptophyta; class Magnoliopsida; order Arecales; family Arecaceae; genus Metroxylon; species Metroxylon sagu. The sequence goes on along the minus strand of JACVBY030000624.1, from coordinate 1,578,039 downwards.
GGAAGCATGTAGATGGATCAGAGCTGACCAAGCTTTAAGCTAACACTTATCAAATCAACAAATAGACCCATCGGAGATCATGGAAGGAGGAGAATGGGGAGGATGGAGGCCTAACTCAAAGAGCCAGAGTTGGAGCGTTTCTTCTCTCATTCTTCTCTTAGCTTGTCTCAAGTTGGCTAAGGGTGATGTTGTGAAAAATGTGAGGGGGGGGGGGGGGGGGGGGCGCGTGTGGGGGCGGTGTAGAGTTATATTGGCACTTGGAAGTTGCTCGGATGATGCCATAGTTGCCTGTTGTTTCACGCACCTACAAGGCAAGAAAAGGTTTGTCAGTGTGAAAGGAATCTTTGATAATAAATGGACAATAAATTAATACATTTAATGCAAGATTATCATTTAATAAAACAACGAGTCGTTTATAATGTGGGTAAGGAATTAGTTTTTGGTATCCTAATAATGTTTGTTAGGCTCATGGGTTTAAGAGGGGTGGGAAGGTTCAAGTTGGTCTTTCCTACTATGCAGTTATGGAAGTGGCTCAATGTTAGGGTTTGCTTTAGCAGGTTTGTCCCAACATTGAAATTAGAATTTTGATTAAAAATAAAAATAATAAAGTTAGCAAAAATCATGATGATCGTAGGGGCTAGATTTTTAGTACTGTAAGATTCGATTGACATAAATATAGTTTTTTTTCTCTTTTTTTTGGTTCTTGTCTAATATTTACTATGATAAAAGTTATCATAAACCAAGCTAGACCCAACTCCGAGGATTTTGGAGATATATCCATTTTCGATAATGCAAAGTCCGATCTAGATGGGAGTAAATATGGCTAGTTTTGTCTTTTGTCGTTATCGATTAACTACAACTTGCAATAACACACATGTTTTAATAGAAAGCAATGCCTAGATATAGTTTGTGAATTTGAAGGAAAATTCTCAAAATGTGATATGCTTGAAGTGGTCTAACTAGTCATTCCACTATTTCCTAGTTCTGACAAAATCAACTGCAAATAAAGTTAGGTTCGATCATGAGGATCTTGAAGATACATTATTTTTGATAATAGAAGGATTTGATATGGATGATAATAATATAGATAGTTTCGTTTTCTTTCATTATTGGTTAACTAGAACTTATAATAATGTGCATGTTTCATCGGATCAATATGCTTTCATGAACTTTTGCAAAAAATTCTTTGCATGTGATATGCGTGCATTGAACTCACTTGTAATTTATTGTTAAATGCTAGTTTCGATAAAAGTAATTGTAAATGAAGTTAGATTTGATTGCGAAAATTTCGGAGATATATCCAACTTCTATAATGAAAGGTTTGACCTCGTTGAGAACAAATATAATACACGTGTCCATGACTAAACATGAGAAAATTGTTCTACATTTTTTACATGTGTACCTGTCTTGCTTGCTACCGTCAACTGCTAGCGTATTTAGGATGACCAATCATGAAAGCGCCAAATTATGTTGGATGCAAATGTTAGGTTTACAAGGATCTATCAATTATAAGTGATGCAAGATTTGATTTGGATAGTGTAAAAATAGTTCGTCTTTTTTTTTTTTTTTATGTAGGTAATTATAACTTTGAGTAGCATAATATATTGTTTTATCAAATTTGAGAAACATAATACTTATACAATTTTTTATGAATTTTAATTTAAATTCTTCATCTGTTAGGTTAGAAGTGAGCTCTGTCAACTTGATGCCCATCAAGCTAAGTCGACTTCGAGTTGGGCCATGGGTGAGGCCCAAGGTAGTTCAAATTGGGTTTGGGCTTAAAATAGGGCTTCAAGGATTTCTAGGTTGGGCACAAGTTGATTCTTGGCTCTATCCTAGTTCAACAAAAAGCTCAAATTTGGACTAAGCTTAAAAATCAAGCTTGGAATCAAGCATGATGCTGGCCCAAAACTAGTCAAAAACTAGCTTAAGGCCCACCGCTTCTAGTCATTTCTCTCAACACATCTCTACATCTCTTTGCTTCTCTCCACCCATATTTGCATTTCTTCACCTCTCTGCCACTTGTAGTTGTTCCTTCACATGGCCCCTCTAGTCATTGCCGGTCATTGGCTAAAATAGGGTAATGAACCCTTCTCTAAGAATAAAGAGATCAACAATGGCTAGAATTCCTCGATTCTTTCTTGATCTCCATGAGAGAGAGAGAGAGAGAGAGAGAGAGAGAGAGAGAGAGAGAGAGAGAGAGAGAGAGAGAGAAAGATAATAAGCATGTGAGGCCTAGCTCTATCACCATTGTAGGACCAAGATCATGGGCTCAGTCTACTTGACTGGCCCATACCATACTAAAAAGAAAATGAGAGAGAAGAGGAGCTTGACCTGAGTTGACTCGATGTGTTTGTTGAGTCAACACAACAAGACCAAGTATTAATCTTGCTTTGAAAACAAAGATGAAGATAGTAAATTTGATGATCGTCGAGAGTCCTGAAGGAATCGACTTCGATGAGGATTATGAGGAGATCAATTCCTCCTCTCTATAAATATATGTCCCCTTCCAACATCTTCAGCTAGAGAAAGGCTTTAGGATACCTTCTCCATTTTCTTTGTTCTTGTTTGATTACCTTCATCTTTAGTTGAATTTCATTGGGGAATAAATAGCAATGAGGTGTTCCAAGACCAGTTCCTATAGATTCCCTATTTTTCCTCATGTTGAACTCTCATTGGATGTCACCCTCCTCTAATTAAACCTCGATGTCAAGCCCCCTACAAAACCATGATTCTGTTGAGCAACTAGTCATTATAGTTGATTGCCATGATTTATACTTTGATTTTAATTATTTATTATTCATGATGTTTTGACAAAAGACATTGGATTGATGATTTAATGCATAAGATCAATTAAAAGATGATGAAATTGAATTTGAGCTTCTAAACCTGACTATGCTGGATGCTTTTGAATCCCACTAATGGGGGTTAAATATCGGTTAATAGCTATGCTAATGGAGGATATACATTGGTTAGGACCCTGTTAGTGGGGATTAAATGCTAGAGATATCCTATCTATAAAGGTGAAACACTAGCGATACCCATGACCTTGAGGGACATACCTTGGTTGATACACTGCCTGTAGGGGTGAAACACTGGTGAGATGATTTAAGCATAGCAGGATTAGATGACATGATATAATAAAAATTAAGAATATGAAAGATACAGATTATTTATTTTAAAATGTTAAATTGTATATGTACATTGATATTGTATTATATTTTTATATGGTTAATCATTATCTACTGGGCTGTGAAGCTCATGATTATTTGATCTTTTCTTTCTTAAATTATGCTCAGTAGTTATGTGGGGAGATTATTGGGAGAGTACTTAGATGTGTAAGGAGAATAAAGAATTAAATATTTAATTTTGTTGAGACTTAGTCATTTAAACAATGATTTTGTAACTAAATGTTTTTATTACTTGAGTAACTCTTAAATTTTATAATAAAAACTTTATACTGCTGAATTATGGCATCATATGAGATGGATTGCAAATTTGTAAGGAACTTCTTATGAGTATACGATAATTGTCATGGCTCTCAGCTTGAATTTTGGGTTGAGGGTATGACAATTTAAGTAGTATCAGAGCAAATTAAGTTAAATAACAACAAAAAATAAAAGATGTGAAGTGAGTATAGGTGAGTAAAAATTAGGTTGAGTAGAAATATAAGGAAATTTTTTTATGAAGATTTATATTAGAGTTGTGCGGCAGAAATGTGATAGATCTAATATCAAAATTTCAAGTATTGTGGTTAGAAGAGGATATAAATAAAAATATGTATGACTTGAAGATAAGTATTTATAATTCTAAATTGAAATTTTGAGGATGATTTTTTTTTAAGAGGAGGAGAATGTGAGACCCAACCCTTTTAGGCACTCACTTTAGATTAAGATGCAATTTGACTGGATTGAGATAAAAAAAATATATAACTAGAACTTTTGATTGAATCTATATTCATAATATTTGTATTGAGTTAACTTTCTAAAATATTTTAAATCACTCAAATTAAAGGTAAATTGAGAAATTTAGAAGTAATTTTATGAACATATATCATTGTTGATGAACTTTAAATAAATTATGAAAATACCATTGATGGAGATATGGATGATTTTTGATGTTTTTATCCAAATTTTTATATTTTAAAATTATGTTGGATAAGTTAGAAGTTAGTTTTAAGTGAAAAATCTATTTTTAAATATTTATCTCTTTGGTTTTCTTAAAGAAATCAATGTTCTATAAAAATTAGGAAGTTTGTTGGTTTTAGGAAATTAAAATCCTATAAAGAGTGGAAACCTCTTGTCTCTAGGAAGTCTCTCTATAAATAGGCCTTAATGGAGATCTTTTGAAGATCAGAAGGATAAAAAAGGTAAAAGTTGAAGGATGAAGAAGGTTGATGGAGTCCTTGAGAGTTAGAATTAAGGATTAATTTCTAATAATTTTATCTAGAGAGGTAAGTAATGGTTGACCACTTATAGAATTTATTATGTTTTTAAATAGATAAATATTTATTACCCTTATGGTGCTTAATTTAAGAATATTTCATGCTATGCATATTAACTATGATTGTTATGATTTATACTCTAATATTAATTATTTATTATTCATGATATTTTGATGAAAGATGTTTGATTGATAATTTAATGCATAAGATTGATTAAGAGATGACGAAACTGAATTTGAGCTTCTAAACCTGACTATACTGGATGACTTTGGATCCCATTAGTGAGGGTTAAATGTTGGTTAATACCCATACCAATAGAGATATATATTGGTCAGAACCCTGCTAGTGGGGGTTAAATGCTGGTGATACCCATGACCTTAGAGGACCTACCTTGGTTGATACCCTATTTATAGGGGTGAAACACTGGCAATACCTGTGACCTTGAAGGACTTACCTTGGTTGATACCGTACCTGTGGTGGTGAAACACTGGTGAGATGATTCAAGTATAGCAGGATTAAATGGCATGACATAACGAGAACTAAGAATGTGAAAGATACAAATTATTTGTTCTAAACTATTAAATAGTATCAGTATATTGATATTATGTTATATTTCTAGATAACCAATCATTATTTACTGGGTTGTGGAGCTCATGATTTTTTTATCTTTTCTTTCTCAGATTTTGCTCAATAGCTACTTAGAGATATTACTGGAAGAGTGCTTAAATGTGTGAGGAAAATAAAGAATAAATATTTAGATTTGTTGAGACTTAGTCTTTTAAACAATGGTTTTATAACTAAATATTTTTATTACTTGAGTAACTCTTAAATTTTATGATTAGAACTTTATAATGCTGAATTATGATATCATGTGAGATGGCTTGCATTTGTAAGGAACTCCTTATGAGTATGTGGCAGTTGTTGTGACTCCCAACTTGAATTTCAGGCTCGGTGCATGACACAATGACTTCTAGTTATGCTATTAAATATTTTGTTGCAAGAATTATGATTGATTAAGAGGAAACTCAAGGTGTACAAGAAAGGGGTTATGCATAATATTTGGAAATTGCCTGAGTTGGAAAGAGTTGTGATGTCCTATTAAGAAAGAGATAATGGATACATATAACTAGAAAAGTTTGTTCAAATATATCTTTAACATTAAAGACCAAGACAATTTGGCTCGAGAAGAATAGAAATACAACTTATTTTCATGAGATATTTAATAGTTAATTATAGGAAATAGCTAATCATCTTTGATAATCATGAGTCAAGGTGAATTAGGAGTAGGGCTCCTCTTTGGCTCAAGTTAGGCTTGAATTAGGAGCAAGGCTCCTCTTTGATTTAAGACAAACTCAAATTAGAAGTAAGGTTTCTCTTTGATTCAAGTTAGGCTCAAATTAAGAGAAGGGCTCGTTTTTAACTCGAATTGGGCTCGAATTAAGAATAGGGCTCCTCTTTAACTCAAATTAGACTTGGAAATAGGGCTCCACTTTGGCTTGATCTAAGAATGGGACTCTTCTTTGAACTTGATTTGGCTCAATCTGGGAGCAGCTCTCTCTCCTTTAGGCTTGAATCTAGCCCAATCTAGGATTAGGGCTCTCCTTTGGCTCAATCTTAGAGTAGGACTCTCCTTTGAGGTTCAATGTAGGTGTAGAATTTTCCTTTGATCTTGACTTGGGTCCGATTTGAGAGTAGAGCTTCTGTTTAGGCATGAATTGGTCTTGATTTAGGAGCAATGCTCCCCTTTAGCTCGACTTAGAAGTAGGACTCTTTTTATGCTTAACTTAGGCTCGATTTGAGAGCAAGACTCTCTTTTAGGCTCAAATCGAGCTTGATCTGAGAGCAAGGCTCCCTATTGGTTTAATCTGAGAATAAGGATCCCTTTTGAGGCTTGATCTACGAGTAGGACTTTTCTTAGAGCTTGATTTAGGATCGATCCAAGAGTATGGCTCTCTTTTGGACTTGAACCAGGCTCTATTTAGGAGTAGAACTCCCTTTGTGCTTGCCGCAGGCTTGAATTAGAAGCAAGGCTCCCCTTTTGCTTGATCTAGGCTCAATTTGCTTCTTCTTCAAGGTTAAGGCTGATTTGCTTCTGCTTTAAAACTGGAGCTCTAGTTCCATCAAAACTAGAGTCACTAGCTTTACTGTGGGCTACTTGGGTTTCTTCAGACTACTTAAGAGCTCAAGTTTATAGAGGAGCAAAAGGCTACATCTCCTCATCATTTGGATTGCACTCGATGCAATTTTTTTTTTTTTTGGAGGTAGAATTTTGGAGGTCACTGTTTTGTTGCAAGTTGATGGAGATACTGCCTCCTCATGCCATCCTAGGTTCCAGGGTCTTGGAAAGCACCATGGCAATGGATTTCAAGACTTTTATAGTGAAGAGAACTTTGCCTTAGTAGGGAAATATTAGTTATAGGGGATTTTATAGGCTTTTTTTTTTTTTTTATTTGAGTTTGAGGCATAGAGGATCCATACTACCACATAGAAATAGTAAAGGCATGAAGGTGTTGTTTTTCCAAAGCTTGTAATTCCTCAACCATTACTTTCTTCCAAATAGGATTAGTACTAGCCTCATGATAAGACTAAGGTTCAGGAAAAGAAATGGTGGTACAAAAATAATGGTAATCACAAAGATATATAGAAGGTTGTCTTACACAAGTGGACCGATGCACAGGAAGAGATGATGTAGTGGTAGAAGAATCATGAAGAGAAAGCAAGCATCTTAGGAATGCTTGAAGATGAGTCAGGAGAATCTAAATTATGTACAATAGACGAGCTTGTACAGGAGTCATTGGGAAATAATTATGTAGAAAAGTTGTGAAACCTAGCCTTTTAAGGCTAGCTCACTTAAGATTACTAGGTAATTTAACTAGATTAAGTAAAAAAAAATAAAAAAATAATATAATTAGAATTTTTGATTAAATTTATATTTATGATATTTATATTATGTTAGCTTTCTAACGCATTTTAAATAATTCAAATTGAAGTTCAATTGAAGAAGCTATGATCAATTTAATGAACATCTATCAGTGTTGATGAACTTCAAATAAATTATAAAAATATCATTGATGATAATTAAGGATAATTTTTTTGTGTTTCTATTCAAATTTTTATATTTCAAAAATTATGTTGGATAAGTTAAAAGTTATTTTTGAGTCAAAATCTATTTTTAAATATTTAAATTGATATTTATCTCTTTACTTTTCTTAAAGAAATAAGAATCCTACAAAAACTGAGAAGTCTATTTGTTTTAGGAGATTGGTATCTTATAAAGAATAGGAAACCTATTTGCTTGAGGAGTCAAGAATCTATTTTTAAATATTTAATGGATATTTGTCTATTTAATTTTCTTAAAGAAATCTGATCTTATTAAAATTGAAAAGTTTATTTGTTTTAGAAGATTGATATCTTATAAAGAGTAGGAAGCCTATTTACTTTAGGAGTTAAGAATCAATTTTTTAAATATTTAATTGATATTTATTTCATAGATTTTCTTAAAGGAATCAATATCTTACTAAAACTGAAAAGTTTATTACTTTAGGAGATTGGTATCTTATAAAGAGTAGAAAACCTATTTGCTTTAGGAGTCAAGAATCTATTTTTAAATATTTAATGGATATTTATCTCCTTAGTTTTTTTAAAGGAATCAATATCCTACTAAAATTAAGAAGTTTATTTTAGGAGATTGGGATCATATGAAGAGTAAGAAACCTATTTGTTTTAGCAAATTTTTTTATAAATAGGGCTCAACGAAGGTCCTTTGATATCAAATCAATAGTTCAAAAGTATGAAAAAGGTGAAGGTTGAAGGATCAAGAAGGTTGATGGAGCCTTTAAGTGTCAAAAATTAAAGATTAGTTACATGTAATTTAATCTAAAGAGATAAGTAGTGATTGATCACTTTTGAAATTTATTATATTTTAAATAAATAAATATTTATCATCTTGTGATGCTTATTTTATCAATATTGCATACTTGTATATTGACCATGATTGCCATGATTATACTTAATATTGATTATTTATTACTCATGTTGAATTGATAAAGATATTGGACTAATCATGAATAAGATTTAATGAGAATGGATGAAGTTGAATTAAAGATTCTAAACCTGATTATGCTGAATGATTTGGATACCCTACCAATGGGGCTATATGCTGGAAAAGTCTATAATCTTGGAGGATATACTCGATTGATATCCTACCAGTGGAGCCATATGCTGAAAAAAAAAAGAAAACCTATAACCTTGAAGGATATACTCAATTGATACCCTATTAGTGGGGCTATACATTGAAAAAATCCATGACCTTAGGGATATATTCAGTTGATACCCTCCTTATGAGAATTATATACTGATGATACCCATGACCTTGAGGGCTATACCTTGGTTGATACCCTGTCTGTGGAGCTAAAACATTGGCGATATGATTTCAGCATAGTAGGATTAGAGGACATAACACAATGAGAACTAAAATTAGATGATATGACATAATGGAAACTAAAAATATGATAATTATAGATTATGTATTTTAACTGATAAGTCATATATGTTTACTATTATAATGTTACATTCTAGAAGGCTAATATTGCTTACTGAGCTATGAAGCTCATTATATGTTATCTTTTCTTTTTTAAATACTACTTAGTAGCTGTATGACAATACTACTGGAAGAGTACCTAGATGCGCCAAGAGAATAAAGGAATTTTTATGAATTAGTTGTTGAGAATTAGTGTTTTTTTTTTTAAAAATATTTTTGTGGCCAATGTTTATTTTACCTAAGAGCACTTTTTAAATTATGATTGAAACTTTATATTACTAATTATGATATCATGTTTGATGCCTTCCATATTTATAAGGAACTCCATATGAGTATGCGACAGTTGTTGTGGCTCCTAGCTCGGATCTCAGGTTTGGGGCATAACAAAAGTTTGCAAAGAATTGAAGAGTTGTGGTATTAAAGTAATGAAACTATGATAGGGAAGAGAACATTTTATGTTCCCAAAATATAATGTGTCTGGAAATATGAAGCCGATTAGAGATAGGATCCCAACATCGATATCCTTTTTGTTCTACTCCATACCCAAGAAAACAGCTTAGTCTAGTGTGAGGTTCTAATTTAGTGTATTAATGTGGTTAGAGAAGAACAAAGCAAGTACAACTGAAGACTCTAAAGTAACTGTAATTAGGAGGTTTGCCATACAAATGCTTAAAAGGGGATTGATTACTAAAGATAGAAGAGGATAGGCAATTAATTGTGTAGACAGCAGTAAGAGTAGCTTCCCCCCATAAACATTAAGGACATGATGTAGAAATGAGCAAAGCACAAACAATATCTAAAATATGCCTATGTTTCCATTCAGCATGCCTATTTTGTTGTGATGTACCTAGATAGAAATGTTGAGAATGGTTCCATGCTAATGAAGAAAGCCTAAAAATTTTTGTCATTAAATTCCATGTTATTTATCAAAGTGAAGGACCTTAATAGTACTAGAAAATTGAGTTTTGAACATATTAGCAAAATCATAATAAATCTAAGGCAACTCAGATCTACTATGCATTAGATAAATCTATGTGAAATAAGAGTAATCATCAATAAATGTGACAAAACACTTTGACACCCCCCCCCCCCCCCCATTCTAGTGTTAGGAGATGGTCCCCAGACATCAGAGTGGATTAAATCAAAAGATGTAGAAGATAAAGAATCACTTTTATTAAATGGCTAGGCTATTTGTTTTGCAAGCTAATGTGATACACAGTCAACCTTACTATTTTGAACAGAACCTCAATGACCACTAGAGACCAAGAAACACAAACAACCTAGAGAGACATGCTCCAATCAGAAATGCCAAAGACTTAGGAATGAGTTGGAACATGAAGTTATAGTGGTAGTAATCTATGGAAGGATTTGAGAGGGACGATGAAGATTTATAAGCTCAAACAATTGACCAACCTTACAACCAATCCTAAGAAGCTACCTCATCTGATGATCCTGCACATGACAACTAGTACTAGAAAAATGTAAAATCGAGGCTAACTTCATAAAGTTGTCTCATAGATATAAGATTTAGGGATAGCTTAGGAATTAAATAAGTATTAGGAAGGGATCACAAAGGAGTAGAAATAGTGCCAATATGACTCACATACATGTCTAACCCATTTGCAGTAAGTAAAGAAGTGCATGAAAAGTAGAAGTTTTAGAAGAGAAAATGGTAGAATCTAATACCATAAGATTGGAACATAATGAGTCAAAGCACCAAGAGTGGTTACCTAGGATAGAAGATAAGGTTGTGGACGTACTGGGATCAGGTTTAACTTGTTTGAGAATATCAAATAGATCACTAATAGAGAGATCTTTAATGGCGATGAAGAGCCTTCTATGATAGAATCCTGAGTGGTAACTGCAACAATATGACATAAAGTAGGTTTGGACTGATGACTTAATTTAGGTTGATTACCTCGAGATCGACTATTTTTGGGATTGGGATTTTATGGACAATCCTTCAAATAGTGGACAATCTTTTGAGAAAATTTATGTTTCCAATTTGGACAATTGAGCAGAATATGACCAGGCTTATGGCAATACTTCCACATGATTTGATATGATGAGGATAGTTTTCCCTTATGAGCTTAGGATGAAGTGGCAAGAGCAGCATCAGTATGTTTATACTTGAGCAAGCCCAATCATGTTTTTTTAGAGATTAGTTCAGCCACAACAGTCTCAATAATGGGTAAGGAGCCCCAATGAAGAATGGATGCTCGAACAATTTCAAAGTCATCACTTAGTGCCTAATGCAGACAAATCTAGCATTGATAACAATTTTGATGCAAGCAGGTGAAAAGGGGATAACTACTGGTCCTGCACCAACTCCTTGAGAGTCTTCGATTCAGCATCTTCGACCAATTTAAGGAATTTGTAACCTCGCACCACTCAAGTAAGGAATTGCTCCAAGCTAAGAAAATAGGAAAACTCTTATAATTTTATATTTCATTCATTTATTGAATGGGATACACTAGGGATCTATTTATAGAGCAAAACTGGCCCAATAGAAATCTAACTATAATTAAGACAATTAGACTAGAATCATAAACTGATTCAACATTAATAAACTAAGACTTTTAAAAGAGAATAAAATAAAACTCCTAAAGAGAATAAGATAAGTCTCATAAGAGATTAGAATAAAAATAAGACTCCTAAGGAGACTCATAATAAAGTTTCCTTAAAAACCAAAACTCCTTTTATTCTTGTGTTTCTAGGCTACATCAACACTCCCTAGCTTGAAGAATCTGGCTTCTAACAAGTTAAAACTTGGGCCAAATGTCATCTTTATGAGCATATTAATTTGGTGGTCTTCTAAAGTATGTTCAATCCTACCATTGCAACTTAATAAGAATCTCATAAGATTACCCTTTAAGTTTATTCAGATATAGCTAACGATGCAATTATGCTTTCTTTTTATGCTTCCATGGTACTCCATCATATTCTTTCTTTGATGATTATCTTTCATATGAGTTTCCTTGATGAACTTTCTTTTTAGGAATTGGTATCTTTGATTTAAATAATTGAAAGATATAGTGAACTCTCATTGCATCAATTCCCCCTATCTTGAAAGATTTGGCTCTAGATGGATTGATGTAGAATATAGTAGCCTTCAAATTTATCTATGTAATGAGTTGGATAAACTTTAGATTAACCTTCCTCAGGAATAGAAATGTCTCCTTCAATTAATTTATCTACCATCATATAATCTTATTCTTTTTCTTCATAAGTTAGTTGATCAATTGAGGTTGTAGATTCAAGAAATTCTTCCATAAGTTTTTCTTCAGCAATATCATTGAATACCTTAGTGATAGGCTCTTCCATATTATAGTAGCTTGAACTTAGCTCTTTTTTTACTTCTTCAACCATAATACCCTTCTTATTTTTCTTAGCTTGATTTTCTGACATTTTGGATTATGGAGTCTTATTATTGTCTTCTCCTTTATTTCTTTTTCAATAGTTGCAAAAACCTTTTGTACTTCAACTTTAGTAGAAAAAATCTTTAATGCTGTAGGATTTTAGACCATGTCTTCAACGATAGGAGGACAAGAGACTTAAGTATAGTACCCCTTTGTTTGAAAAGTTAGTTTGTAAGTAGAACTCTTGAAGTATTTATAATACTCAATAGGTAAGTACTTCTCTTTCAATTTTATACACATGGCATCCCAAGTAATAATAGGTTCAAAATGATTATGCACTACATATTCCCTTTCACCAAGTTTTAGTTGCTCCTTTGAACTTGTTTTTTTCATAAATTCAACACTAAATGAAAGCCAATTTATAAAAGCTTCAGGCTCCAAGTTACCTTGGAAACTAAATACCTTAAGATGAATTTTTCAATAGATAACTTCATTAGCATCATATATTCTTGGCTAAGTTCTCAGGGGTTAAAGGATAGGATTGGTATGATGATAAACACTAGGTTGAATTATCCTTTTTTAGATGTTGACTAATATCTCATTCATCTGCTGCTCCAGTCGATCAAATCGTTGCTCTATCTAAATGATATGATCTTCGAAGTTAACAATGCTAGTAGTGTTGCTGCTTGCATGCGCCATGGATGGCAATATACTCTATGATTGTTTAAGCTGCTATGCAAGGCCTCTACTACAAATACTCCAATCTATATATCGAATGCAATTTCATGATGCGAATTAGCCTTCTCTCCATGCTTTGCAATATGATTAGCCAGATACTTCGAGTAAACACTACCTTAGTGAATCAATGCAACAACAACTCTCTTACGTCTCTCAAAATACTCCACGAGATAGAAGAAAGCATGCTGCACTAAAGCCATAATAAGAAGGCTTTGGGTTCCTTTGAGAACACCATTGATACACTCTGACAGATTAGTTACCATGTGCCTAAAATGATGACCCCCATCATATGCTTGGGTCCACTGCTCCTTAGGAATGGCCTCACACCACTGCGTTGCATTTGCATTGGTCTCCCGAATGTGCATCATCTTCTCCTCAAACTTTTGGATCTGGTATTAACAACCTGCATATTCAGAGAACATTACAAATAAAGGAAATGAATTATTCGACATATATCAAAAGTTAAGCTGTGCAGATGTCTATCACTTGCATGATACTCCATTACTTTTAATCTTGAATTGTTGAATCTATGATTGAAATTGCTTACAACGTGATGAAGATAGAAATGATGATGGCCGTGAGGAGGCAGCCACTCAAGAGTTCCATCCCTCATAGCCTTTATAATACCCTTATGATGATATGATATTAAGCAAATGCCTGGCATTTACGTTATGTGCACTTGGATGCAAGCCAAAAACTAGGATCAACTGCTAGCAGATTCCTTCTCCACTATAGCAAATGCAATTGAAAAAATTTGAATGTTTTCATCTACTGAAGTGGCAATCAACAATGTCCCTTGATACTTCCTGTAAAAAAAAATACCATCTATTTGAATTATAGTCCTGCAATATTTAAACCCATCTATGCATGGCTTGAAAGACTAGAAGAATGCTAGAAGACCTCACATGACTGATCATTATAAGTGGCACTTATCTCATATGTCTTCCACGCGACTTGTGATCTAGGGTTTCATGACTGTATAGCAAGCATTCATTTAGGCAACAATTTATAAGAGTTGTCCCAATCATCAAATATCTTCATAATTACCTTCTGCTTAGCATCTCAACCTTCTTGTAAGACACCTAATAGGCATATAGACTCTGTATGTCCTCCATAGTAATAGTAATCAAGATAGACATATCAGCATGTATAAGACTCATGATAGTACTCTTTATCACATTGGAGTCCAACTAATGGTAGTCTTAGGACATCCAAGGATAAATAGAATTATAAGGACCCTTGTAGCTTGTGATCTCTCACAACCCATGACTCTTTTGCGTGGACGCAATCTCTAAGGCATCCTCGTGATGCCTACATCTCATCGTTCAAAATGCTTTCTACGACTCTTTCTCTAAAAATTCTTGATGCCTTAATAGAGACTATTGTTTCACAACTATCTCCACGTCATCCTTGGAGCAAACAACAATTCTTAATATTGCTCGTCCAACTCATTCCAACCCATGGGTCTCAAAATTGGTGACTCATGTAGGGCATCAAGTATATCCCAATTCAAGGCTAAAAATGGCTGCAAAAGGCACAAATACTTGCAACTCACTAGGAGGTATGACTGCATCAGGTTGCTCTGTAGCATTCTCAGGCTCATCTGGTAGTTCCAAATCCTCTTCTTCATCATCTAATGCACCGCAAGAATTTTTTGCTAAAGGATCTTTACTAATCCTCTAGCGCACAAGCTCTTTGAGTGAGTTGATGTCAATTGCAATACCAAGAGAGGCACCACTTACTATATTCAAATTTAGGCCCCCATTTACTGTCTCAGTTTGAATGTCATTGTGTAGGAACACATGACTAGGACTCGATGAATGATAAGTGCAAGTCCTCGGTCTACATGATGAAGGATGGGTTAAAGGCCATGTCATGTCCATGAATATACGTGGATGCAAGGAATAGCGAGTGAAAGGCTTTAACACTACCACATCCAAGGGTATATTATCATGAGTGTATTGTAGAAATGCAACATCATTCATCCATGTGTCCAATGAAGTTATCTCCTCTACTTTGACAAACAATATCACTAAGTGATGGTTGTAAGAGATATATATCCCACATCATTTCCATATCGTTATCAACCTCAAGATCCATGGTAGGTACACCACAAATAGTGGAACAATGATACACAACCTTGCTTACCATTTGATTTGAGTTTAGCTTTAGCAAGCCATGTATCTTATTCAGTAACACATCATATGTTTAATCATGTCTAGTTTTAAGGAACTTTAGCCTTGGATCATCATAATGGAGCCCTTCAGGGCCATCGGTCATTACTTCATTGAAGTGTACAATAACTATCGATGCTCTACTATTACTCATTATACAAAGTAACAACAAATGATACAATTTAACAAAAAAAAATTAACAAATGAAGACAATGACACTATGAGTAAAATCTTGCAGAAACATAACTTAACATAACAAATAAACGCGGATTGTCCAAAAATTTTTAGAAAAATTTAATGCCAATATACAAAAATTATCAAAGACTTAATACAATATTAAAAAGAAACCATAAGTAACGTAATATACAAGGTTGGCGCATATTAAGAAAGAATTTCTGCAAATCCACATCAAAACATAAATTAACAAAATAGTTAAACAAATATTACCTCAAATTATCAAAGTAATTTAACAGATATTCTTTGTTAATGTTATCAAATTATAACTAATTAAAAAAATTATCAAAAAATCACATAATCAATAAATAAAAAAAAGGTATAAATTAAGCTATACCAAAAGGCCAGATTTGGACCACCGATCAAGTGGATAGATGGAACTATTATTGGGTCTCTTGAAGGAGCAAACCATAGGAAATGTTGGGACTGGAGGATAGAAGGGTCAAATTTGAGGGGAGTAGGGCAGCGATCTAGGTTGGGGTGATGCCTGGTGGGGGGGGGAGGGGGAGGGGCGGTAACCAAGGGTGGTATGGGAATTGGGGGGTCGAGGGTGCCTAGGTGAGGGGAAATCATTAATATAACTTAACGATTTCTCCACTTGTCCATTACATGGCCAAATTCACACTACATCCATAATATATTTGCAAACCACCCTAAATTAAGAATAAGTTTTTAAAAAAACATTATAAAAAAATTTTTGGACATTGGCTTAGGGAATGAGGAATAGGAGGGGGCTGGCTCCCTTCTCTTTCTTCATTTTTTTTTCACTTTTTTTTAATTCTTTTTTTTTAATTTTCTTTTCTTTTAACTCTCACTTTTTTTTTTAATAAGAAATTGAAAAGGAGATGTTTTTTTTTTTAAAGATAGAAATTAGACTAGAAGGAAGATGACAGGAAACACGTGATATTTTTTTTTCAAGCTAGGATTTTGTGGATGAAAGAAAAAAATATGAAACTGATAGGTGATGATTTTTTTTTTGAGTTGATTTTTTCAAAATAGGT
This sequence comes from Metroxylon sagu, assembly GCA_017589505.3. Lineage (NCBI taxonomy): Eukaryota > Viridiplantae > Streptophyta > Magnoliopsida > Arecales > Arecaceae > Metroxylon > Metroxylon sagu. Next base: position 1,561,549 of record JACVBY030000624.1, on the reverse strand, counting down.
TTTGAAGATGAAAAAAATAATAAAATAAGGTGAAGGGGAAAGAGAAATGATTATCAGGTTTGGCTCTAACACCAAAATTTAAAATTTGATACAAGCATATCTGGCCTTGATACTATATCTGATGCAGGTAAATCTAGCCTCGATATCAAATCCGATGCAAGTAAGTGGAAAGGGGATAGCTACTTCTCTCGCACTAGCTTTTTGAGGATATTTGATTCAGCATGTCCAACCACTCAAGAAAACTTGTGGCCTTCCATCACTCAAGCAAAAAATTATTCCAAGTTAGAAAAAGAGAAAAACTTTCATAATTTTATAGTTCATTCATTTATTCAATGAGGTACATTGAGGTCTATTTATAGAGCAAAATTTGTTCAATAAAAATCTGACTATAATTAAGATTTAATCAGATTAGAATAATAAACTAATTCGATATTAACAAAATAAGACTCTTAAAGGAAATAAAATAAAACTCCTAAAGATGATAAGATAAATTTCCTACAGAGACTAAAAAAAATAAGACTCTTAAGGTGATTCATAATAAAGTTTTCTTAAAAGCTAAAATTTCTTTGATTCTTATATTACTAGGCTACATCAGCATCGTAAGGAATTACATAACTCACATCTGATCTCTATAATTAGCAAATTTTACAGCATCACTGGAATGATCCTACTAGGGTTTAGACTAGGTCAATTGATCCCAAATGACATGCATCTGTGAAAGAAAGTTATAGATAGACTTCTCTGGCTCCTGTTGCATGTGAAGCAAGTGAAGCAAGCCAAACGGGAGCTGATAGTGATGAGTTAGATATGAAGTATGGTACCGATTTGCTAAAAAATCTCAAACTTTCTTGGCCATTCCAAAATGCCAAAATTGAATGTAGATGGTTGGGATTGAAGTGTTTTGAAACCAAGTGAGAATTTAATGATTTTTGTTTTCTCAATCCTTAAGTCGTTATAAAATTCCTCTGCATCTTCATTAGACTTTTGATGTGGCTGTTGTATGTCACCCCTGATATAGTGCTAAAGTTTGCATCCTTTAAGGAAGTTGCACATTGCTTGAGACCATAGAGTGTAATTTGAGCCATTTAAAATAATAGAAATGCAAAGAGAAACCTCCATTTTCTCCATAGTAAAAATGAAGAAAATATTTGATGAAAATGGAAGAAGAAATTTCAAAATTTCTACTGAGGCCTATCTGATGTAGTGACAATCAAACGACAATTCTGGCCTGGGTTTCTCGAATTCCATTTCAGCAAGGACACCACAATCGATGAGGGAGAAGGTCCCCCGATTCTGAAAGAAAGCCTCTCTTATGAATAGTTATTCTAGAGTGTGGAATAAGAGCAAGGAGAGTCTCCCAAATCAGAGAGAAAGCCTCTCTTATGGATGGTTATTCTAGAGTGGAATAAGAGCAAGGAGAGTCTCCCGAATCTGGGAGAAAGCCTCTCTTATGGATGGTTATTCTAGAGTGGAATAAGGGTGGAACAGTTATTCCACCCTATTCCAATGTTCTTCCAGCTATAATGTGGAGTTGTTTCTGTGAAGAATAGGTCAATCCTTGCTCCTGTTCGTATGGTCTCTATCCAGGCAGTGGATGAGATCTGGGTAGAGGCGGTGTGGTCAGCGTTGCGATCTGGTGCGATGGTGGTTCAGTGGCGAGATCCGGCGATGATGAAGATCCAGGGGTGGTAGTAGTGCTGGCCGCTAGCTTTGGCGGTAGACAGAAGGCGTGGGTCGAACCAATGGGCACGATATTTCGTCTCCGTGCGTGGCCATGGTGCATGGTCGCGGCGGCTGGACCTTACTTGGAGACATAGTGGTCCGGTGGCCGGATATGATGACGGTGGAGGCCGATTTAGTGGGGCACATGATTGGGTGGTACTGCAATGGCCGGATTGATCCCCCTGGTGAGGGGGGAGACGTGAAACAGAGAGGTGGATGGCGGTGGCGCAGCGGACGACTTGATCTCGGTGGATCAAGCCTCGACAGTGGACCTGATCTCGGCGGGATCAAGCCTGGATGGCGAGATCGAGCCCGATGAGCGGGTTGCTGGGTCTCACGGCTTGGAGCTCGAGGAAGAGAGGGGTGGCTCGGGCACCGGGGACGGCTACGTCACCGCAACAACGAAGAAGCCCCATCGCTCTTGCCTCGGTATGGTGGCACACTCTAGGAGATCCGGATTCAGGTCGCCAACTTGCGGACGAAGGCCGACGAGGGGCGGCAACCTGAAGCAAAGGTTGGCCGTCAGATGGGAAACACGGTGGTCTGGATCCAGGGATGGATGGGCAAGTGGGGGGTGGGCGGTGCACTGGATTGAGAGGGTGCCCTGGAGGTGAGCGATCGGACGGTCAGCAGAGACCAAACATCAAGGTCCGTCGCTATAGGAGGTGAAAAAATTAGGGCTCTGGTACCATGTGAATAAATATTGTATTCACCATTCTTTAAGTGTACATGGGTATAGCTCTATTTATAGAGCTTATGTTATGTTAGTAGAACATTATAAGAATATTTGAGGAGCACTAAAGAAAAAAAAAAAAAAATTATTAAAAGCTTATAAGAGAGATTCATGAAGATGATCATGAAGATCATGAAGAGGATCATGGAGATTACAGTGGTAGTGCTATTGGAATTAAGACTTCTCTTTGAATCAGAGATCAATAGGATTACTTAAAACCTTTCGACTTTTTGAACTATTGAATGGATCACAAGCCATTTTTGATAAAATCAAAATGAGGCATCTTATATAATAGTAACCAGAACAAAAAGTCATCCATACAAAAGAATTGGACAACGCTTCTTCTGCCCATTATATTCGACTATGGTAACAAACCTCGCCAACGTTTCTCAAATCCTTGGCAACATTTTGGTTCTCGGGTTTCTCCGCATCCATCTCACACATCAAAAAAGGTCAATGCATGCTTCAGAGGATTGGTAGCAGAATCTCTACAACCATAACAAAGCCTGGTGGCCAATACAGCATTGACTGCAATGATCTCAGGGTAGCCATAAGAAGCGAGGTCTTTTATCACTTTCCTATAGATCACTTACGACCATGCCTTCAACTTGGGTATCCATGGGACTCTCTGATAGTGGTTCCTCTCTAGAGCCAAACACAATTCTCCTACATATATCATAGATGCAAGCATGATTAATAACGAAATCATTCCTCAATGGTATGTATTGTTCATAGAGAGGATATTCTCCAAACTTTCTCTTGTTATTTCTCTCAATCTCCTGAATAGATGTAAGAAAAGGATGGAGAAATACAACTCAAAGTAGCCATTGATGCCGCTTCACTCACAAATACTTTGACCAAACATCTATTGAAACATAACAAATGCTGAACCAAGATTTCAATTCTAGAACATAGAAGGGGGAAAAAAAATATTGGTAAGGAGAGGGGGAAAAATCATGGAGAAAAATACGTGCATGATGAAAAGGAGGGACAATAGCTAGCAGGTAAAAAAACAATGGAAGCATTTATGAAGAAAAAACTTTAGACAATGTCAAATAGAAGTTTAAGCACTTAATCTCCAAATTTCTGCATCAAAGCAGTTGATTTCATTAGAAAATTGAATAAATCTGGATTACAAAATATTAAATAATGATTGACTAAAACTAGTGGACATAGAAGAGGGACAAATCTATAGCAAAATATACTAAGAGGAAGCAACAAATTAAAACTTCTTCATAAAAAAGGAACATAAGGAAACGTGTTATTATGAAAGAAAAGTAGCATCCTAGCTTGCATTCAACCAAAACAAAGTAAGGTCCCCAAGAGAAGAGAGAGATAAGAAAGAGACGAGTTGCATTGCATGGAAATAAGTAGAAGGATTGGATCATACCAAGATTCAAGCTACCAGTTATTAGACTGATTGTGAGGTTGACTGAAGATCAACCAAGGAAGCCAATGGGAACGATGGAGCTCTAACTTGAGTATTGCAATTAGAACACTACTTATTGTTGATTTGGTCTCAATTTTACTTTGGATTATTGTTGTAAGAAAAACAAAGCAAGTTCAATCAAAAGGAGAGACCATAACTAGTAAGCAAGAAATGAGTGGAAGAATAAATTGTACACATTTCAGGATCAAATATGGGAAGCAAACCTTATCAATATAAATGTTTAAGCATGTAGAAGAAATTTCTTGTAAGAAAACAGTCAGTTTCATCAAAGAACTAAAAAGAAAACCTAGATTAGACAAACATTGAAGAGCAATCGATTAAAGATAATAAATAGAAAAAAGGGGATAATTCATAGCAAAATATAGCAACAAGAAGAAATGAATAAAAAAATATCTATATATAAAGAACATCAATTTATTAAGAAAATGCATCATCAGGGCAAAAAAAGCAAGAATATTCATATTCATCATAGAAAAATAGGAATAAATGTAGCAAAGAGATCCTAAAATGGAGATAATCTGCTACTAAAGAAAGATCTCGAGGGAAGTGAGAGATGAAGAGAAGTAAATAGATGCACTACTTGGAAGCATGTAGATGGATCGGAGTTGACTAATCTTCAAGCTAACGCTTATTAGATGGACGGATGGACCCACAAAGATCATGGAAGGAGAAGAATGGGGAGGACGGAGGTCTAACTTGAAGAGTCGGAGTTAAAGTGTTTTTTCTCCCATTCTTCTCTCAAACAGTCTCAAATTGGCTGAGGGTGGTAAAGATGAGGAGATGGTGGTTTATATTGGCACATGAAAGTTAGTCGGATGATGCTACTATTGCCTGTTGTTTCACACACCGGTGAGCCAGGCAAAAGTTTTCCAATGCAAAAGGAATCTTTGGTAATATTTGAATAATGAATTGCTATATTTAATGTAGGATTACCATTTAACAAAATAGTGGGTGGTTTGTAATGTGGGTGAGGAATTAGTTTTTGGTATCCTAACAAAGTTTGTTAGGTTCATGAGTTTAAGAGGGGTGGGAGCAATTCAGGTTTGTCTTTCCCACTGTGCAGCTTTGAAAGTGGCTCTATATAGGGATTTACTTTAGCGAGTTTGACCTAACACTGAAATCAGAATTTTGATTAAAAATAAAAAATGATGAAGTTAGCCAAAATTAGGATCATCATGGGGAATAGATTTTCAATAGTGTAAGATTTGTTTCAAATAAGTATAGTTTTTTTTTTCCTTTTTTTTAGTTCTTATTTAATATTTACTATGATAAAAGTTATCGTAAACCAAGCTGGACCCAATTGCAAGGATTTCGAACATATATCCATTTCGATAATGCAAAGTCCAATCTGAATAAGAGTGAATATGGCTAGTTTTGTTTTTTGTTGTTATCGATTAACTACAACTTGCAATAACACTTGTGTTTAATAGAATGTAATGCCTTAATATGGTTTATGAATTTTGAAGAAAAATTCTTCAAAATGTGATATGCTTGTAGTGGTCTAAATTGTCATTCCACTACTTAGTTCTAACAAAAGTAACTATAAATAAAGTTAGGTTTGAGCACAAGGATTTTGAAGATACATTCATTTTCGATAATGCAAGATTTGACATGGATGATAAGAATATAGATCATTTTGTTTTCATTCATTATTGATTAACTAGAACTTGTAATAACATGTATGTTTCATGAGATTGCTATGCTTAGATAAGGTTCATGAACTTTGGAGAAAAAATCTTTGCATGTGGTATGCATGTATTGATCTCACTTGTTATTTACTGTTAAATGCTAGTTTTAACAAAAGTAATTGCAAATGAAGTTGGATTCGATAGTGAGAATTTTGGAGATATGTCCATCTTCTATAATAAAAGGTTCAACCTCGATGAGAACTAATATCGCTAGTTACTTTTTCTTTCTTTTTAATTGATCAACTATGACTTAATATAATACACATGATCATGAGTAAACATGAGATTTCATAAATTTCTTGGAAAATTTATCTGCATTTGTTACATGTGTAATTGTCTTGCTTGCTATTGTCAACTGCTAGCATTTTGAGGGTGACCAATCATGAAAGCACCAAATTATGTTGGATGCAATTGTTAGGATTGCAAGGATCTATCAATTATAAATGATGTAAGATTTGATTCGTACAGAGTAAAAATAGTTTGCAATATTTTTCATTAGTTAACTATAACTTTGAGTAGCATAATATGTTATATTATCAAATTTGGGAAACATAATACTTGTACCATATTTTATGAGTTTTAAATTAAATTCTTTATATGTCAGGTTAGAAGTGAGCTCTGCCGACTTGATGCCTATCAAACTAAGTTGGCTTCAAGGTGGGCCACGAATTAGGTCTAAAGTAGTTCAAATTGGGTTTGGGTTTAAAAATAGGGCTTCAAGGATTTTTAGGTTGGGCACAAGCTGATTCTTGGCACTGTTCAGGCTTGACAAAAGCTCAAGCTTGGACTAGGCCTAAAAATTGAGCTTGAAGTCAAACCTGATGTGCCATCAACACAAGCTGGAAGAATAGTTGAATTGCCAAGCCTTGCAAACATAATGGTCCAAAGGGGATTTCATGAAAAACATGATTTGACTCCACCTAATCTGATATAGCTGGAGGGTAACAAGTCAAATGAATTGGCTTATGTGGATCTCTACATATACACATGTTACATACATACATACATATATATATGTGTGTGTATAAACACAGATATACATACATATATACATACATATATATATAGATGTGTTTAGGTTTTGTTTAGAGTGTAGTTATTTATTAAGGAATAGTGTGATGGTTAGCAGTTTATCCAACCAAATAAGAACCCAAAGTATTATGATAACTTTTATCAAACAATTCCACAAAAAGTAGGTTAACCCTATTAACTTTATTTCAAGGGAAGGTGAAATAAAGTTAACTACTAACTTATCCTACTCACTCTAAAAATGTCAATCAAAAAGTTGAGAACTTCAACCTGTGATTAGCTAATATAGGGGTTGTTAAAATAGATAAATTGATCAGTACTTTGTTAGCTATTCTACATCTACACTCAGTCTTAGTCTATGTTTAATTCCTAAATAAATCTAAATAAAATCTACCTTTTAGCTTTATCAGGTTTGATTCAATCAAACACATTTTCTATGCACCTAAATAAAGTCCAAGTAGTGAGGGGTGCTTTAGAAATATCAAAACATTTTACAGTATCTTTTTGGTGCTAACTTAACTTTAATTATGTTAAAACTATTTCAGGCATTGGGGTGAATAATTTTGTTTATGAAAAGAGATGTAAATACTTTTTTGAATAAACTTATTTAAATACTCAAATTATATTTATTGAAGAACAAAAAATGGCCTACTTGTAGACATGCATATGTGTGCATGTGAGTACATATTTACAAATCATCATCAAAGTTATGGACTTTTAATTGGTATGCTTATCTTCATGGTATGCATGTATGTATGTTTGTATGTATTTTAATAAATTATAATCAAAGTTATGGATTTTCAAATTAGAATCTCTATCCTCAATTATATGTGTGTGTATGAGATGTATATGCCTTCTTGGAATAATAGTTTATCAAAAGAAGGAAAAGTTTACTAGCAAAATATTATATTGAAGTAACACCATCTTTTTTAAATCAAAATAATATTGCTCAAAAACTATTACCAAACATCTTACATGCAGCTTAATGAGTTAGCATCCCTCACATCTTTTTATATAGCTAGAGAGGGTTCCAAGGTTTCATTCTAGATGATATCACATTTCTACTGTATTTCTAGGAATAAGAAATTGTTACCAAACATCTTGTATTGTTTTATTAGTTTGATGAGTAGAAATATATTTAGCATCTAAGTCACCATAATCAAAAAAATTCTGAATTGTATCAACTATTCTTAAACATTAGGCTTTACCAATAATGCATGCACATATATGAATGAAAACTTAATTCTAGAATAAACTAATAATAATAGGTTTAATTGAGCCATCACTGTAAATCTAATTATTTTACCTCACAATTAAGAGTCTAATTATAGATTAGTTTGAAAGGTACAAAATAAAGTAAAAGCATTAAAAATAAAAGAAACATCGATTGAGGAGAACCAAATCTAACTATACTTAAACTCTAGAAGAATTATAAAGCATGAAAGCATAGTATGTTTAGTCCATCAAGCTACACTAGCAAACAACCTAAATAAGTGCAGTAAGGAAATTGGAAAATTATTTTAATTATGAAAAATTTTATCATAACAAAAATTAGTTTTATATCTACCTTTTCATTCAATCATATATTGAAGACAAGGAATCGCTAAATAATTATGAGAAGTGATATGATACTCTCTTTGACTAATCTAGGTTTAAGATACTAGAACTTTCTTGACATTAAGCTTATAAGCTAAATTACATTGTTATATAAAAGAATGGCATAATAGAGAATTTAAAAAAAAAAACCTGAAAGTAGTCAAGTATAAAATTTCTTGTTGTAATAACTAATGAAAAGATATAAAAGACAACCTAAAAGCCGTTTATTGGATTTGAATAGGATGAAGACACAAACAAGGTAGTTTAACCATACTAACGAAAACAAATGAAAAAATAAAAAAAGCATAGAGAAGTGGTAATAAATATTTAATTTATTTGTGGCAACTTTTGAATTAATTGCATGTTCTAATGTAGGATAATTGAATGAAAATCATTGTTCAGAAATAAAATGAGAATTATATTATATGCTAGATTCAAATCATGAAGAAATGCATTTTTTTGGCTAGTTTTGGAGTGCAAGCCTTGAAGTGCATGTTCTAGGTGCAGGTTAATTGAACGAAAATCATCATTCAACAATGAAAAGAGAATTATATTTTATGCTAAACTCAAATCATAAAGAGTGCACGTTTTAGGGCAAGTTTTGAAGTGCAAGTTTTGAAGAGTGTGTACTAGGTGTAGGTTAAATGAATGAAAATCATTGTTCAGCAATGAAATGAGAATTACATTATATGCTAAATTCAAATCATGAAAGAAATCTCTCAAGTCAAACGATGCAAAATTTGTCTACAATAAATCCTGAAAAGCAAATTAAGTGGACAAGTGAACATAGTAAGCCTTCAACCAGAATTTATAGCTTACTAGAAATATCTTGGTGTAATATCTAAGGCATGCTAGGATTAGAAAAATTGGTGACATGCTGGACAGTTTAATGTAATCAGATGGCGTATTGCATGAACGGGGATGGCGAATTATGGTGATCATTGTATCTTTGAAACTTGAAAAATCTTTAAATAAAGGCTCCAAGCATAAGTATCACATGGAAACACTTGCAATAATTATTATATTGGCTCAAAAAAAAAAAAAAAAAAAAATTAGTACAATCTTAGTTTGTTTTTTACTCCAAAAAAAAAAAAATGATTGCATGGATTGATGCATGTGTCCTTGGCTAAAGGACATATAATGCTGCTTCATTCCAGTTGTCTGTTCCCTTGGAGTCGCATCCTGAAGTTAAAGACTCAAGACGCCAATCCACCAACCATCGTCGCTGGAGATGACAGCACCAGCAATACAACCAGCATGATAAGATTTTTCATCAGAACATTGCTAGAGGGAGAAGAAAAAGAAAGAGGGTAGAGAACCAAAAAGAAAGTATCTTCTCTTGGACTCTTCCGAAAAGGTGAAGTGATGGACTCCACGTTGTCTTGCTAGGTGGGATGCTCACCCGGATATATGTCGCTTATAGAAGGTGTTAAAGGCTGTTAAAGAGGAGACGCTGGGAGACAGGGCATGAGAGAGAAAAAAAAGCAAGGTGGTTTATTATAACAAGATGTGGAGATTTGGGACAGATTTCAAAGCTAGCAATCCAGGAAGGAATTCTGTAGGAATAATAAATTTTCATTGAAAGTTTACCATATTTTTCTCTCTAGTTATATCTTTTGGATGTCTCCTCGTTATCTCCCTTCTAGTTTAGGTGAAGCCTGTTGGTGAGGACCTTGGTGTTGAGAGAGCATGGAGGTGGGTCACTTGCAGAGAAGATTCATTGATCTCACAACGACCCTATTTCAAGAGGTATGAAGACATTTTTTTTTTTTTTTTTTTTTTTTTTTGTGCTCATTTTTTTGGTGTCTTTGGCTTATATATGGGGGTATATTGATGCGGTTTTCTGGTGATGCAAAGGGGATTTTGGACAGCCAGTTCACACAGCTTCGGCAACTGCAGGATGAGAGTAACCCTGATTTTGTTAATGAAGTTGTTTCTCTGTTCTTTCAAGATTCTGAGAGACTTCTCAATGAACTGAGCATGACCCTGTGAGTGATCTGATCTAAACCCTCTTTTATCTTTCCATTGCATTTCTGTTTTGAAATTGGTGTTAGTTTTTTCAGTTATTACTTTTATTCTTGTCTCTCTCTGCACATCTCTGAAGAGATCAGCAGGATGTGGATTTCAAGAAGGTCGACGCCCATGTCCATCAGTTGAAGGGCAGCAGTGCCAGGTATTCGCATCATCCCCATCCTTCTTTTCTGAAATTAATGGCTTTTGGGAGAGATATAGAAGAGAGAGAGAAAGAGAGAGAGAGAGAGAGAGAGAGAGAGAGAGAGAGAGAGAATACAAGAGTTAGGGGAGTAGACAGAGAAGATAGAAGTTAATCCAGGTGGTTGATGCACTTGATCTATAGAAATCACCTTCACAAAGCCAAAAGCAGAGGACAATTGAATACTTTTCTTTGATGGGTGGACTATGATCCCGTTTGTTATCTTGATTTCTTTGGCAGTTATCGGAAATTTGATGAGATGGGTAATGGTAACATTCTTAGGAACCCATGTTGTATTTGATCTAAATCCTCTTTGTAGGAAAAAGACAACGATGTGTGGCAACTTTTTGCTATGTTTTGCTTTCAGATATTTATTTGGTATTAAGTTATGATCATAGTTTTGTTTCAACAGCATAGGTGCTCAGAGGGTTAAAAATGCCTGTATTTTCTTCCGCAGCTGCTGTGGGGAGAACAACAGGGAAGGGTAAGTGGATTAATGTTTTCATTTTCATTTCTGTCAACATTCATTGATCTCAAAACCATTTCAAGGCCTTTGCTCCAATAAAAAAAAAAAGAAAAAAAAAGAAGAAAATTAAGACTATGGCTAATTTCATCCTCCATCAAAGTAGTTTCCCCTCAGGCAATGCTTAGCTCATTTAAACAAGCTGAGCTTGGTGCAGATGTATTGGATACTTGCAGCAAGTTAAACAGGAGTACAACCTTGTGAAAAGCAACCTGGAAGCTCTGTTCATGGTATGGAAACAACTTCATTCAATCCCTTTTTTTTTTTTTTTTATGCCTCTACTGGCCTGCATTCATTCCACTAAAACTTGTTTACGTTTTTCTCTTGGATAAATTATAGCTGGAGAAGCAGATTTTGGCAGCTGGGGGGTCAGTTCCGACCATGAAGTAGTAGCTGTCAGTTGCCAAGGAGTTCTAAGATGTGTCAAGAAAAGTGGCCATGTTCCTCATTTGTTGAGCTTTTGCCATCTGTTTTTTTCTTTTTTTCCTCCTGGCCCGCCATTTCTAAGCATCTTTTCTTGCTCCAATTGAAAGATTCCATCATGTGTTTACTTTATGGATGATGTAAGACTTGCTTTAAGCATCAACTCTAAATGCATCATGATTCATTGATTCGCTGCTTAGCCATCTCTAATGTGGTAGCATGTGGTATGGTTGAGATTCACTAAACTTTATTGCTCGCTTAGACTTGCAAACTGTACCAGTCAATTTTAGATTTGTTTGGTTGGTCGCAATAAGTGTTATCTTGCTGGAGAGAGATAAAAGAATCATCCTTCAAAATTGGTAGAATAGTAGAACTAATATTTAATTTGTATACTTTCATTTGACTTTGGTTAAAAATTATTGATGACAGGTTCAAAAATTTTTAGATCATATACTAATTTTTTTTCTTTTTTCATATAATAAACGATCGATAATGGAATTATGAAAAAACAATTTACCTTTGCCAAATTCAGAACTAAGAAAATGTACAAAAAAAAAATAGAGAAATAAAAAAGAACTTAACATAAAAAACAAGCCATTGAGGCCTCAGGCTCCATAAAAGAGGCTCTGGACTCATCTTCTTGTCGCCACCATTCATTTTCCCCAGCTAAACCTCTCTATCGACTCCTGCTCTTTTTTCCTCCTTTCCTCCAAATTAACTGTGAAAGAAAATGAAGAAAACAAGAAAAAGGGGAGGAGACTGTGATACCGCAAATTTAGTCTTATATTGAATAGGAAAAAAATGTGTTATGTGCTTATAACTCAAATCCACTTGTTACCCATTAACTTCCATTCGAGTTTTTGAGCCATGTAGTTTCAGTCCACTAACGGAGTTAATTGGGCCAGCAGGTAAGCTTGGAGCGTTACAAATGGTATCAGAGCTGATCCGAGTGTACGGAAGTTGGGGGCATAAGGAAAGGGCTACCCATGGGACAGTAGTAGAGTCCCGCTATGGCGTGGAGCCACCCTTGTAGCATCAACGATCCAACTCGGGATAAATTCTGGCTAGCTTGTAGCGTACAATGAGGACATCGCATTATAAGGAGGAAAGATTGTGATACCCCAAATTTAGTCCCACATTAGATGGGAAAGAAATATGTTATGTGCTTATAACTCAAGTCCACTTGTTACCCATTAACTTCCACTCGAGTTTTTGGGCCACATGGTTTTGACCCACTAATGGAGTTAATTGGGCTAGCAGGTGGGCTTGGGGCGTTATAGAGGCTTTGAGTGATCTAGATAAAAAAACTGAATGTGTCTTCTTCATCCCTCAACTCCCTCTCCCCATCTTTCTTTTCCCCCTTTCTTCTCACAAAACCAAGCAGGCTTTCCCCTTTGCATGCAAGAGATGTAACCCTACCCACCTCTAGCCTCAGAATTTCCTCAATGGTCCCATCTTGGCCTAGGCACCATCCAACGACTGTGATCATCTCCTCCCCTATCTCCATAAGTTTACTTCAAAGCAATAGGTGATCTTAGTGAGATGATAAGGAAGGCAATCGATACAACAGAGGAATTCTTGCACTTGGTGAAGTAAAGAAAAAAAGAAAAAAGACAGAGAAAGAAAAAGAAAAGAGAAAAAAAGACTAGAAATGAAAGCAAAGAGAGAGACAGAGAGAGAGAGGAAGAGATCACACTCCAACCTGGCTTGGACCATCAGATCATGTTACTCGTTTGTAGCAACCCATGTTACCATGAATTAGATGACTACAAACTTGAGCATCAAAGTAACCCAAGTCTAGAAAGGGCCCAAGCTAAAAAGGGGCCAAGCTCAAAAGTAGCTCGAGACTAAGTCCAAAAGGGCCCAAGCCCAAAGAAGCTCAAGCCCAAAGTGGCTTGAGTGCTGGTCCAAAAGCAATCCTAGATTGAGCCTGAAACAAGCCAAAGGAGAGCCTTGCTCCTAAATCAAACTCGATTCAAGCCTAAAAATGAGCCATGATTCCAAATCAAGTTCAGTTCAAGCCTAAAAGAAAGCCCTGCTCATGAATGTAAGACAAACTCAAAGGAGAGTCCTACTCTTGGATTGAACCTAAAGAGGAGTCTTACTTCCAAATCAAGTCTGATTTAAGCCTAAACATGAGTCGTGCTCTCTGATTGAGCTTGAGTCAAGCTTAAAAAGGAGTCCTACTCCTAAATTGAGCTCAATTTGAGCCTAAAAGGGAGACCTACTCTAAGATTGAGCTCGAATCAATCTCAAAGAAGAGCCCTGCTCCTAGATCGAGCTCGATTCAAACCTTAAGAGGAGCCTTACTCTTAGATTGGGCTTGAGTGAAGTTCAAAGGAGAGCTCTACTTTCAGATCAAGCCCAATTAAGCTTAAAGAGGAGTCCTACTCTCAAATCGAGCTAAATGAGAACCCCACTCTTAGATTGAATCTATTTCGAGTCTAAAGGAGAACTTTGTACTCAAATCGAGCCTAAGATAAGCTTAAAGGAGACTCTTACTCTTAGATCGATCCCAGTTCAAGCTTAAAGGAGAGCACTACTCCTAAATCAAGCCTAAGTCAAGCTCAAAGAAAAGTCTTACTCTTAGATTGAGTCTCAAAGAAAAATTTTACTTTCAAATCGAGCCAAAGGCAAGCCCTGCACCTAGAACAAGCCTGATGCGAACCTAAAGGGAAGCCCTACTCCTATATTGAGCCTGAGTCAAGCCTCAAAAGGAAGTCCTACTCATAAATCGAGCTAAAGAGGAGCCTTGCTCCTAATTCAAGCTTGACTCGATTCAAAAAGGAGCCCTGCTTATAGTTCAAGTCTCCTAATTCAAACTCAAGTCAAAGAGGAGTCCTACTCTTAATTCAAGTTTAACTTGAGTCAAAGAGGAACTCTCCTCCTAACTAGAGCCTTACTCGATTCAAAGAAAAGCCTTGCTTCTAATTTAAGCCCAACCCAAGTCAAAGAGGAGCCTTACTTAATTTTAGCTTGACTTGAGTCAAAGAGAAACCTTACTCCTAATTTGAGCCTGACTCAAGTCAAAGATGAGCCTTACTCATAATTTAAGCCTTACTCGATTTGAAAAGTAGTTTTGCTCGTAATTTAAGCCTAACTTGAGTTAAAGAGAAGCTTTATTCCTAATTTAAACTTGACTCAAGTCAAAAAGGAGTCCTACTTTTAATTCAAGCCCAACTTGAATCAAAGTAAAGCCCTGCTCCTAATTTAACTCGACTTAAAAACCTACTCCTAATTCGAGCTTGACTTAAGTCAAAGAAGAGCCCTACTCCTAAGTTGAGTTCAACTTAAGTCAAAGAGGAACCCTGCTCCTATTTGAGCTTGACTTAAGTCAAAGAGGAGCCCCACCTTTAATTCGAGCCTAACTCAAGTCAAGTACCTACTCCTAATTCAAACTTGACTCAGTCAAAGAGGATCTCTACTCCTAATTTGAGTCTAACCTAAGTCAAAGAGAAGCCCTACGTCTATTTGAGCTTGACTTAAGTCGAAGAGAAGGCCCACTCCTAATTTAAGCCTAACTCAATTTAAAGAGGAGCTCCATTACTAATTTAAGCCTGACTCTAGTTAAAGAGGAGCCATACTCTAAATTCAAGCTCGACTCAAGTCAAAAGAAAACTCTACTCTTAATTTGAACCTAATTCAATTTAAAAAGAAGCCTTACTCCTAATTCAAGCCCAACTCAATTCAAAGAGGAGCCCTACTCCTAATTTAAGCCCAACTCAAGCCAAAGAGGAGCTATACTCCTAATTTGAGTCCAATTCAAGTCAAAGAGGAGCTATACTCCTAATTCATCTTGACTTGAGTCAAAGAAGATCCTTACTACTAATTTAAGCTCGACTTAAATAAAAAAGGAGCCCCACTCCTAATTCGAGCCCAACTCAAGTCAAAAAGAAGTCCTACTCCTAATTCGAGCCCAAAAGGTAGCCCTACTCTCAAATCAAGATCGAGTCAAACTTAAAGGAGAGTCCGACTTTCAGACCGAGCCAAAGCAAAGCCTTACTCTCAAATCGAGCCTAAGTTATCCAAAGGAGAACCTTGCTCCTAGATTGAGCTAAAGCCACAATAAAGAAGAGTCATGCTCGTAAGCCAAAGAGGAGCCTTGCTTCTAACTCAAGCTAAAGAGGAGCCTTGCTCCTAATTCAAGCTAAAGAGGAGCCTTGCTCCTAAGTCAAAGAGGACCCATGCTCTTAACCAAAGATAAGCCTTACTCCTAACTTAAGCTAAAAAGAAGACTTGCTCCTAATCCAAGTCAAAGAGGAGTCATGCTCCCAAGCCAAACAGGAGCCTTGCTCCTAACTTATGCCAAAGAAGAGCTATGCTCCTAACTCAAGTCAAAAAGGAAACAGGCTCCCAATTCAAGTCAAAAAGGAGCCATGCTCCGAGTTCAAGCCAAAAAGGAGCTATACTTTTGATCCAAGCCAAAGAAAAGCCATGCTCCTAACTCAAGTTAAAAAGGAGCCATGCTCCTAACTTAAGTCAAAAAAGAGCCATGCTTCTAATTCAAGCCAAAGAAGAGCCATGCTCCTATTTTAACCCAAAAAAGAGCTATAGTCCTAATTCAAGCCAAAGAGGAGCCATGCTTCTAATTCAAGCTAAAGTAAAACCCTACTCCATTGAAGTTGGATGCTTCCTCTATCAAAATCATGGAGCTGTTCCATCAAAACTCTAGAACCCTACTCTATCAAAAGTTAGAGCCTTGCTCCATCAAAGCCTAAAGCCTTACTTTATCAAAGATTGAAGCCTTGCTCCATCAAAAATTAGAGCCATGCTCCACTGAAGATTGGAGTTCTACTGCATTGAAGACTTAGAGCTTCACTCCATTAAAGACTTAGAGCCCAACTCTATTATTGACCTCACATTGATTTTAATGATCATAAAATAATTAAGTAAGTTACTAATGAGTTTTATGGAGAAACATGATGAAATGCAGGCAAACATGAATCACCAAGATGATCAAAAATGATTTCAAGCTCCTAAATGGGTTTATGGTTCAAGAGAGAAATTTTTGTAGAAGACCAAGATCAACTAAGGATGGTTCAAGCCTCAATCAAATGAAATTCAGATAGTTAGAAGGTTTTTAAATAAAGAAAGTTCAAAATTATGAGAGCTAAAGCAATTATCTTCTTCATTTCAAAGAGTTCTCTTGTTTATGGAATGAGTTTTCAAGTTTTGGAGGCATTGGTCAACTCCTATAGCAGCTACCAGCACTTAGAATGAAAGTTTGAAGCCTTTAGCCAACTACTTTGCAAGCTATCAAGTCAAAATTATGCCACAAGAGAGTTAGCAGTGAGTTTTTCCAAGTTAGCCGACTAATTAGTCAGCTACTGTGGCAAAACAGTGAGTATTTTCAAGTTAGCCGACTAACCAGTCGGCTACTGTGGCAAAACAGTAAGGAATTCTGAGTTAGCCGACTCTAAAGTCGACTACTGTGGCCAAGACAATGAAGGTTACTAAGTTAGCTGACTCCAGAGTTGGCTACTGTGGTCAGAACAAAGAGTTTTCCAAAAGTAGTCGACTCTAGAGTCGACTAACTTGCCCAGAACTGCTGTAACGGCTAGTTTTGCGTCTCCAACGGTCACAAACGACTAGTTTAACATTCCAATCCCTTAGTAAACTATAAATACTCATAAATGGAATGGATTAGCAATAAATTGGGAGTATTTTTGAGGGATTACAAGTGGAAAAAAGAGAGAAAAATAAAGGGAAAATCAAGAAAGATTTATGCCTTCCTATTTTGAAATGAAAGTGTGTTGCAGAGTTTGAAAGTCCTTCAAAGCTTATTCAAGGCTCCTTCCAACTATTCAAGAGGCTTTTTCAAGTGCTCATAACTCCAACATTTAAAGAGGAGAAGCTCATTCAAAGGGGAAGGCCTTCAAAAAGTGTAAAGTGCTTTTATTGTTACATTTGCTCATTAAGGAGCTAAAAATTTTTGAAACTCTTTTCATTGTAAGTTGTTTGGGTTTCAACTTGGTTAAAACTTGTGTTGGGTGTGCCAAACCCATAATTGGTGATTTGTAAGGCTTCCTTGTGCCCAAAAACAAGAAGTTAGCTAAGAAAGCTAAGAAAAAGCTTCCTTGTGCCTATGAAACAAGAAACTAGCTGGGTTAGCTAGGTTTGTAATCGTTTGAAGAACGATTAGTGGAGAAAATTTCCAAGGAATTCTTGGGGAGTGGACGTAGGTGCAAGGAGTAGCACCGAACCACTATAAATTGCTGTGTTTGTGTGTTTGTCTCTTATTGTTGCTATACTTATTCTTGCCATCAATACTTCACACTCACAGAATTTACTGTTTTTCAAAATTGCACATACTTGTTAAAATTTTCAAAGAACCCAATTCACCCCCCTCCCCCCTCTTAGGTTGCTTAGCTGGGCAACATCTATTGAAGTCTGAAGGCTTGCTCCATCAAACATCAAAGTCTTGCTCCATCAAAGACTTGGAACCTTGCTTCATTAAAAGTCAGAGCATTGTTCCACTGAAAATCAAGAGCCCTACTCCACTAAAAAAACTTAGAGCTTTGCTCTCTTTAAAATTAGAGCCTTGTTCTTTTAAAACTCATGGTGGTGTTAAAATAGAGATAATCTAAATAAAACCTACCTAGTTGAGATTGAAACTCAAAAGGGGTACAAACATGAAGGCAAAAGAGATAACATGAGATGGATAGACATGTGACATTAAACTTAAATCATAAAAGAATAATGGTGTCACCTTAGAGCCCAAAATAAATATAAAAAAATAAAAATAATCCTTCTGACATATCTATTTATTTCCTTTTGTAGTGCTAACAAAGACTGCGATATCTTAATCATAAATTTTTTAACCCCTAAGATAAGAGTAATTAATAGTAGGTGCTTGCTCCCACTAAAAATTCAGACTGTACGTCATCTAAAGGAAGTTGCCACTAAGAAGATATGAAACTCAAAAAAATTCTCTCACACCCATATTATCCCAATTGAGGCAAACCTATTAAGGGGAAAGATGGTACGGAGGTCGACAGAAGCATATCCAATAAATATAAATTTAATGCTTTTAGAACCTAATTTAGGTTTTCTATTAAAAACATCTAAAACATAAGCAATGTAGTCCCATGCTTTAAAATAATTAATATTAGGCCTTCTATTCTTCCATAATTCATATGGTGTTTTATCCATATTTTATATAATATTTTATTACTAATACAACATGTAATATGCAGGGCTTCATCTCAGAATCTTAAAGGTACATAAGAACTTAACAACATGCCACTAATCATTCCAATAAACTTCAATTTTCCTTTTAGTAACATCAATTTGGTATGGACTATAGGGTGCTTATCATGCCCCAAACCCACTACCTAGCCTGAGAAATCATGACATAATTGCAAACCCTTAGAGCAGAACTCTAAAGGCATGCAAGGCTTATTTATCCTTAATATATACACAACTCAAATCATAAAACCAAATAAACATGTAATCCATTATCCTTAAGTGTATAAAAGGTCTGCACAATACTAGGAAAAAAAAAATTAGAAACTACCTACATAATATCTTTCTCTACTTGTCCTAATCCCAGCTCAGTCTTTGAATCCTCAGGCTCTAAAAAGATAAGATAAATATGATATAAGCTCACAACTCAGCATGAATCCTTATACACATGCAATAAAATATTTATATAATATTAAAATAATATACATAACAAATAATTCATGTTGCAAACATAATGCCATAAAATTATGTGTCAAATATAAGAAAAATCTTTTATTAGCTTTTATTATCCATAACATTGGACTACATCCCCTCAATAACACATCCAAAATCATTACACTAGCACACTATGATTATACATACTAGTGAATCAAATGTAGGTACTCCATGTATATAATCCTAACCTAACCATAACCTTATGCCTAGGTTGGTTCTCATAGTAGTACCACGTGTTGTAAACCTAGTTTGATCACTACCTGTAGCCATTTTTGGTTCTACACCAATGAGTGTATAGCCACCACTATCAACCCAGTCACTGGTGAATCCTAATTAGAGGAAACCTAGTTAAATCTTAATTAAGGGAGAAAATTGACCTAATTAAACCTTGATCTATTTAATCAAGCTCTAATTAGAGGAGAATTAGCCAAATTGATTACTAATTAGAAGAAACCTAGTTTAATTAAACCTTAATTTGAGAGGTATTAGTCTAATTAGACCCTAATTAAATTAACCTAAGCCTAGACCCAATCCTAACTAATTAGAATTTGACTCAATTAAATTAATTAGACCCTAATTTGATCTAATTAAGCTAGGATGGGTTTAAATCTATTTTTAACTATATGATCCAACAATATTGAGGATTAATTGAGTAGTAATCATAAATGTAGGCAATTATACAATTGAGATTGAACAAGAGTACTAATTGTGGTGGATTATTCTTAATTTAGCGGATTGTGATTAGAGGTAAGATCCTTATCTATACCTTTATGGATATCTAAGAACCCTACTTATGCATACATATACGACACGAATAGTTTCTACATATTTTTATTAGCATGCATCATGGTTTTATACTCATTGTTTTATTAGCATGTTTTGACTATACACGAATGTGAATTATGTTTAGCTATGACATTATAATTCAAGATTAAGCATAGTTATGACATATTTATATTATGATATATAGCATGGCTTTATGATGTTGATGATGTGGATTTGAAATCTAATTTGTCTATTAGAATGTTAAAAGATTTAATCAATGAAAGGATATGTGGACTAATCACTGGGATGTGATAAGATGGCACTAGTGGTTGAGCCCATCATTGCGACTGTATATTTGCTAATGACAAGGTTCACCCGGCATTGGTGGCTATATGTTCACTAATATGGAACCAGTCTAGGCCCAAGGTGTAATATCCCGAACTTAAAAGTCTTGTAATTTCATTTTAAGTATGATTTTATTTTTAGTTTAGCCTTTTAGTGTGAATGATCTAAGCGGAGATCTTAAAAAAAAGGTGAAAGCTGAAATTTGGATGTTATCTTGAGTTTTCTCTCATAATCCTTCCAAAAATATAATAAAGTCACTCATTTGGGCTTGTAATTGAAATTTTTGTAATGATTTCAATGTTTACTAGTTGTTTTTGATCCTTGGGAGAAGTTGGAATGAAGATTTTGGAAGTTGGAATGAGTTAGAGTTTATTTTTGGAAAGGTTGTCATGCTATTAGTAGGCATCCATGCTGACTAATGGGCTGTTAGCCGATTGCCATGCTAGCTAATGGCTATTAGTTAACTACCATGCCAACTAATGGGCAGCAATTTTCTGTAAAATTGATCTGAGACCAATTTTACCTATAGTAACCGACTACCATGCCGACTAATGGATGAAAAACTTCTATTTTTCATCTAAAAATAGAATTTTGTTAAGGGCATAAGTGAAATTTGATCAAAAGTCATTTGAAAGTTTGATTAAGGGCAAGATAGGAAAGAGAATTGAAGAGCAAAAATGCTTGGTGGAGAAGGGAGCCATGTGGAATTTGATAAGAGTGGAGAGGGGCAAGATAGGGATTTCCTAGGGGCATTTAAAACCCACTACTTCTTTTTTAGCCCTTAAGCCATCGTATGAAAAGAAAAAGGGGAGGAAAATAAGAAGAAAAGAAAGAAAAAGAGAGGGTTTCAGCCATGGGGAAGAAGAAGAGAAGAAGAAAAAGAAAAGAAGAAGAGAAGAAGAAGAGAAAAAGAGGAAGGGAAGAAGTCTTGGTGGTTTAGCTATCTTTTCTAAGGTAAGTCCAAACCTTCCTAAGCTAAAAAATGATGTTAAAATCTCATGAGTAAGAGACAAATGAGGTGATAGCATATGTATATTGTGAATCTTTGAGTATATTAGGGATGGAAGAATATTATGCTAAGATATTAAGACATAGAGCATGCATACATAGTTTCATGAACCCTTAGTGCATGTGACCCTAATAATGCATGTATGATGACTTAGACCAAGAGATTGGTCTCAGGGAACCAGAATAGGAGAGATAGCAGTCATAGTAGCGTACTAACAACTAAGGTGAATGGGTTTCTCATCTAGCTTTATGAATTATTTTATGGTAGCATATTGATATTTTGCTACAAACAGAGTATGTTATGTTAAGTATAGTATCTCAAGTAGTTAAATATGGGAAGTGAGAATCCAGTTATGATGTATTTTTAAAGCATGTTTTAAAGCAAAGCATGAGTTTAAGAACAAACATAGGTTTACAGCATATTTTAAAGCAAAGAATGAGTTTCAGAAAAAGTAAGATTTTTTAGCAAAGTATGAGTTTAAGAAAACATGAGCTATAGTATGTTTCAAAGCAAAGTATAGAGTTTCATGAAAAGTATTGTTTGGATAAAAACATATATCTAAGTAAAGCATGGAACTTGTCTTTCAGTATATATTTCAAAGTGAAGCATAGGCATGCATGAGTAGCAATGTTTCAAAGAAAATATAGTTGATTTGTATATTGGATTATAAACCTATATCTGAGTATTTATACAGCATATAGCATAAAGAGCATTGGGTCATCTATGGGGCTGATCACCCTATGGATTGTGCCATAGCATGAGCATTGCACACACTATTTACAGCCGGCACCTTCTTGCGATTCGATCGTACTATGATCCCAAGGCCAGGGGGAATACATGCTATATCAGCCTAGTGGGGCAGATTGCAAGCAACCTAGTGAGGCAAGAATCACAGCTTGGTAAAGAGTTAGGTTACTATATAGCCCGAGGGGGCACAGAGATATTGGCCCATGGAGGGGGCAAGCAAGAGGCCCAAGCAAAAGGGGCAAGCTCACACCTAGGGTGAACCGTACATATGAGGGGTGCCATGTGGTGCGGGGATCCTCGGTGCTCAGTACACTCACCCACTGAGAGTACACTTGTAGGAGGGCGACTGTAGGGATGTACCTTAGTGGTAGTACACCCAGTCCATCATCATGAGATTTTGTAAAAGTGGCATTATTTTATTTAAGTTATATTATTGGAAGTATAAGCTAACTTATAAGTTTTCTTATCTCATTTAAAAAGATTTCTGTATCTGTTGTGATGTATTGTGTTGGTATGTTTATGGGTTTTGTAATGCGGTTCTCAGTTTTTCCATTGTTAGATGGCTATCTAGTCACTGAGACTTAGGTCTCACCCTTTTACTGTTGAAATTTTTGGATTTCATATCAGAGATAGCTAGTTGGCAGGCTTGAGGGCCAATTATTGAGCCTTCAGCATATTAGCAGATTGGCTCTTGAAAGCATGAAATTGATGTGGATTGCTGGATGTTGGATAAATTGATTGATGTCATAGATTTATATTCCTTGGATTGTATATATATTTGAAATAGATATGGATGGATGTATATAACTGTAACCCTATGATGTATTTTGGACTTGGAGTGGTTATGAGAAATGACTTTCATTATAGAATGAACTTGTGAATATGATCTTTATAACAGCATCGTGATGAAAGTTATATTGCCTAGAGTCGTGTGAAGAAAAGTGTGAAAACTTTATTTTATCTGAGTAGGGTTAAATAAATTGTGATGTTATCTTGTTAATAGTATGAATTAAATGAGCAGATCAAAGTTTTTAATAGATTAAGTATTTTTGTGCATGTAACTTATGGCAATTGGATAGGGATCGTTTGGGCTTTATGGTACTTAGCATAAAGACTAGCAGATTTCTACCTAATTTTCATAAGAAACCATGCCGTCGGAAAGGGGGCCCGACATAAGGTGATAGTCAAACTAGGTTTTCGATACTCGACATAGATTGGTTGATGATACATCGCATTAGTTCTAATTAATTGGCCAAGGTCCAACTTGGCTTAGACATTGGCATTGATAACCGGGCCTACTATGGTGACTATATGCTTGCTATTAACCAAGGCTTACTAGTGGCCGAGTTAGTAGTGGTGGTTATATGCTCACTATTATAGAACCAATTGTAGCTACAAGTAATGACCAGAGTAGGTTTGTAACATATAGCACTAGTGTGAAACCAACCTAAGTGTAAGGTATGGCTAGGTCATATTTTTATACATAGAGTATTGGTGCAACTAATTCACTAGCATGTATTATTTAACCTAAGGGTTTGATAATACATGTTTTGATGGTAACAAAAATATTAATTGAAGGACTAATACAATGCTTTAATTTATGAGGATAAGATAGGTATGATGGTCCGAACAAATCAAGACATGAGTAAAAGATCATCCGGCACATACTTGAACCTAAGGTGCATACAAGAAGTCCAAGTTAGAGAAGAACAATAAAAGGTCATCTACCATCTGATGCAAGAATGTCCAAAGGAAAGGTTTTATTTGTAAGTTTATTTTTCATAAGGATGTATTGTAAAACTTGATAGGAGAAAAAAAATGGACAAGGCTCGAACCCTTAAAAATGAATGAGATTAGGTTTTGGATCAATACTTAAAGTACAATAATTTAAAAATCCAAAATTGGGAGTGGGCAGTCGATCGAACCTAAGAATGGTCGACTGAACTTGAATGCAGCTGAAAATTGCCCAAAGGGTAGTTCTCTATCCGATCTGGTGGTTGATCGTTGTAGAATGGGCTATTAACCGGCTTAAGGTGGACGATCAACCAGCCCTAAGCTAGTGATCGATCATTGGGCTCTAATAGCCCCAATGGTCATATTTTTATTTAACCATTAGAGCTGCCCTTGAACCCCAATGGCCATATTTTAGAAGCCCTATAAAATGAGGACTGATGGACTATATCAAACATGAAAAAATGATGTGAAATCTATTAGAAAATCTTTGTAAAAAGGGGTTTAAACCTCACATGGTTAAGAGGATTGGTATAATGGAAATCCTAAGAAGGAGTTATGGATAGTGAATGTATGCAAGGGGTACCAAACCATTATAAAAGTCCTTGTGCCTCATTTATTTTTCTTACTCTTTGTTTATAGCAATTTCATCTTATTGTTCTTACATTGTCTATTTTGGATTTATGTTTACTTTGAAATATTTGTTACTTGTGCTCTGTTTTCAAATTGTTCATTTGTTTTAAAACACTTAGACTTTCGAGTTTAACTTGTTTTTGACCAACCCAATTCACCCCCCACACCCCCCCCTCTTGGATTGCCCTAGGCCTAACAAGTGGTATCGGAGTCAAGGCTCTGGATTGTAGATTAAGCTCCTTAGAGTCAAGATCCAATGGCAACCCTTGATTTTGGTCTATTTCAAGAGGGTGTTTTGTTATTCATAAACTTCCATGTTTTAATGAATCTAACTTTATGTTTTGAAAAATTAGGATGGAAATTTATTTGAAATCTCTTGATTTTGGATTATGGACCATCATTCAAAACATAATTGAAAACATTTTGGATTATGAACATCTTAACAGCAGCAAATAGCCACGCTCGGAAATTAACCTCAGTTAGGTTAAGTTATACTTTTCAAACCATGGGTGGGCAAAGTGAAATCAAGCCTTACCTTAGGGGGATAAAGTTTATTTATCCATATTTTTAATGTTTTAAAAAGGGGAAGAATTTTTGATTAATGAGCTTTGATTGGCACATTGATTGAAAGAATGCTTGTTGGGTGACATGAGTCGGGATTAACTTATGATCAAGCAATAGGTGGTAATTTTCATGAGTGTGCCAATAAATAACTTTTGGGCTATGCATTAATAGATATTATCATTTGGTATCATAGTGTATACTATATAATGTTTATATCTTTATGACACTTTGATGCTTTAATGTTTACATTTTTGCGACACTTTGCTTATCATAAGTTTTTGATTTTTGATTATGGCTCATGATTAGTAATTATTGGCACCAATTGATATTTGACTAAATATATCAATGTTTATATCCATGCATACTTGTGACATGAGCTCTTATGACATCATGATTTAATTATGATCATCTTATTATGCTTCTACCCTTAATAGTGCATTCTTTGTATAATTTATTTTTGATGATGTCAAAAGGAGGAGAAGTAAGATTGATGGCGATTATCATTGATTGATATGCTTTATGAAAAAATTAGATCTATGCTTTTATATGGATGATTTATAAAATTTATTGATGATGTCAAAAGGAGGAGAAGTAAGATTGATTGTGATTGATATGGTTGCTTATGCATTTATTTGGTTTATGAAAATTATTGATTTATGCATAAGAAATTGACTCATGATGTTAAAAGGGGATCAAATGAAATTATTGCACATACTCATAAGAAATAAGGAGAATAGAATAGAAATCGGTATATACCTTTGATATATTGAATATTAGCTTTTTCATTTGATATCAGTGGTATAGAGATGTTAAAAGGAACATATTTGTACCAAATATGTATATGATTACTGAGTCTATGATACTTTATATTTGACATATGTGGTAAATGCATGATTGAGTAATTTTTATATTCCCCATTTTATCTCATAACCAATAGTTTATCATCATCAAAAGGAGGAGATTGTTGAACCTAAGGGTTCAATAATATATGTTTTGATGATAAAAAAATATTGATTGAAGAACTAATATAAGCTTTGAATTTATGGTGATAAAATAGGTGTGATGGTTGGAACAAATC
The DNA here is from genome assembly GCA_017589505.3 of Metroxylon sagu. NCBI lineage: Eukaryota > Viridiplantae > Streptophyta > Magnoliopsida > Arecales > Arecaceae > Metroxylon > Metroxylon sagu. The sequence goes on along the minus strand of JACVBY030000624.1, from coordinate 1,535,621 downwards.
AAGACATGAGCAAAAGATCATCCGACATATACTTGAACTCAAGTCGCATGTAAGAAGTCCAAGTTGGAGAACAATGAAAGATCTACCATCTGATGCAAGAATATCCAAAGAAAAGATTTCATTTATAATTTTATTTTTCCTAAGGACACATATTAAACTTGGTAGGAGAATAAATGCATAAGGCTCAAACCCTTAAAAATGAATTAGATTAGGTTTTGGATTAATAATTAAAGTAAAATAATCTTGAAAATCCAAAACTAAAAGTGGGTAGTCAACTAGACCTAAGAATGGTTAACTAAACTTGACTGCGACTGAAAATTACTCAAAGGGCAGTTCCCTGTTTGGCCTGACGGTCGACCATTGTAAAATGGGCGGTTGACTGGCCTAAGGTGGACGGTCAACCAACCTAAGGCAGGCATTCAATCGATCCTAAGCCAACGATCAACTGTTGGGCTCTAACAGCCCCAACAATTATATTTTTATTTGACCGTTGGGGCTCAAGGGTAGAGGGCTACCCTTGAGCCCCAATAGCCATATTTTATAAGCCCTATAAAATGATGACTTATGGGCTGATTTAAACATGAAAAAATGATGCGAAATCCATTAGAAAATCTTTGTAAGAAGGGGTTTTGAGCTTAGTGCATTTATACTCTTCTTTCTCAAGTTTAGTGCTACATTTACAATTCTACTTTCATTGTGAGAGTACTCTTACTGCTTCTCTTATAAAAAAGATGTTTGGGTTCCTACTTAGCTCATGTAAAAGGAGAGAGAGGGTTCATCCTAAGCCCGACAAAAGGATTATAAGGGTTCCTTCTATACCCAGCAAAAGGAGTGTGTAAGGATTTGATCCTCACCCGGTTAAGCGGATTAGTATAATGAAAATTCCAAGGAGTCAAGATAACGGATGTAGGCAAGGGGTATCGAACCACTATAAAAATCCTTGTGCCCCACTTATTTTTCTTACTCTTTGTTTACTAGCTATTTCATCTTACTATTCTTACATTATTTATTTTTGATTTGTGTTTAGTTTAAAATATTTAATACTTATGCTTTGTTTTCAAATTGTTCATTTGTTTTAAAATACTTAGACTTTTGAGTTTAACTTATTTTTGATCAACCCAATTCACTCCCCCTCTTGGGTTGCCCTGAGCCTCCTAACATGTATTATCAGAGTGCAATAGTATGGTAATTTTGGATGTGGTATTAAGGTGATATAGTCAAATGCTATGAATAATAAAAGCTAATAAAAGATTTTTGGGATAATTACACCATGAGTACATGAACTTATTTAGAGTTTTCAGTTGAGTTCTTATACTATTTTTTTTTTTTTCAATTGAGGATACCAACTCACATAAGTTTCTCAATTAAGTATATTTTTAACGACATCAATGATGACTTGACGAACCATATGACGATCATCGATGGTAACTTGAGTATACTTTTTTTTTGTCTATTAAGTACATCAACTCGTAAAAGTTTTCAATTGAACATACCAACTTATAAAAGTTTTCGATTAAGTATACTTATTTAAGTCCAACTAGCATTTCTCGTAAATGCATAACAAACCAGTCAATCAAAAATACTTATTTAAGGTTTCACTTTAATGGTATGCAGTCGTGTTGCAATGCTTAAAACCTTCGGGCCGGGTAGTGGGTCTGGGGCCTAACATACATTGATGTATGATCCCATGATATTCACAAAAGGGTCACACCAATTTGAAAATTATTCTCCACCCTATCACTACTTATTCTTTTGATTTTCTTTCCTATTTAATTTTCAACTTCTTCTGTATATATTTTAAATTGCCTAAAAGCTTTATCTATATCCTTTTAAACAAGTAAACATAAGCATGTTTAGAAAAGTTATTAATAAAAATAATTAAGTATTATTTTCCAGCTCTTGTTAAATGATTACTACTATCACATATATCAGAATGTAAAAAATTCTAATACAAAGTAGTAAATCTCTTTACTGATTTAACATGATTTTTATGAATGTTAACTTGAACACAATATTTACATTTCTCATAAAAGAACTTATTTTCTATTTTAGGCACTAATTCATGTTGTCTCATTCTATCCATAGTTCTTTTACCAATATGATCTAACTTATAATGTCATATATCATGCATTTCAAAATACAAAATAATTTCAATACTATTATTCATCAAACTAAGCAAGTATATCTTGTCTTTGGCATAGCCTTTTCCAATGAAAGATCCTTTCTTAGTAAGGACCACTCTATTAGATTCAAATATTACATAAAATTCATGAAGACCAAAGAAGTATAGAGATACAAGGTTTTTCCTAAATCTAGGAACATGATAAACATTTTTAAATATAAGAGTTTTTCCTAAATATAGAAAAAGATCAATAATCGAAATACCAGCAACAACTCTTGAGTAGAATTTTTCATGCATGCATTGACAACCTCTTCCATTAGTTTGTATGTCTTAAAGGAATTCCTATGAGAAGTCACATGGCATGTTGCACCAACGTCAAGCCACCATCCATGAACAACCTCAACAATAAATGTTGAGAGGACTGCTGCATAATGATTATCATCCCCAAAATTTACTTGGTCCTTGTGATTTTGTTGCTGACCTTTCCTATGGTGACATTCTCTTGCTTTATGTCCTATTTTTCCACACACAAAATATGGATCTTTCTTCTTAAACTCCTTGTAACCTTTAAAATTATTCCTTGATTTGTTCTTAAACTTGTTCTTCTTTTTTAATGGCTTGATATGAGATTTTTTTTAAAATTTCTCTTCAATCTTTTTACCCTCAACAAGATGTACATTCTATTTTATTTCATTTTCTTCAAGTAGATCCCTTGTACAAGTGCCTTTTTCAATATGAATGTATTGAGCAATCCCTATGTAGAGTAAGATTCTTACTTATATTTCATCATGGTATAATATTCTTTTAAAGATAATGGCAATTTATTAGTGACCGTTGAAATATGAAACTTCTCACTCATAATCTCGCCAATTGCAATAATCTCTTAAGCAATCATTGCATCTCACCAATTTGTTCAACAATTCGATACTCGATTTATTTATTTATCAAATATGATTGATTTTTGATATCATTAGTGACATATATTGCATTTCATAACTCCAAGGCTTGCATCGTATGAAAACACATTAAGATGGGATCTATCATAACATTCAAGATCATTTTATGGTATATATAATCATCTTCAAGCCATTTTAATTGTTTTATGTATAACTGGTCACATGATTATCTTAAGAAGATGTACCAATGTATTCTATCCTTTGAGTTTTTGCTATATTGTTGCTCTCCGTTATAATATTTTCTTGTCCATTGATTAGATTCTCATCTAGATATAAAATTTGAAGAACATTTACTACCCAATTAATGATGAGATAGTAATAATTTTCAGCAATCAATGTTGAAACCTCTTTCCTTCAATTTATTCAAGCTTTTCAATGCCAGTAGCGATCTTCCCATTGAAGTTGCTATGAAGAAAAAACATAGTTTTTAAACTGTTGCAGGCACGGGTGAAAGATGAAATTGAAGGAATAAAAATCACTAAATAACACGTATAAAATATTATCTTAAAGATATCGTTTTCTCAACTTAGACCGTAACTAAAATACAGGTGGTTTTCATACTTAGAGAGAGACGAAATCAACATGGATAACCAAGAGAAAGAGATAAGGACATGAATGCGGTGATATCTCTTCATGCATCCAATATTCAGCACTCATAAGCACTCAAATTTCATAAATAAAAGAACGCATGCTATTCCATGGATGCAGGACATGACTTTCAATTATTTTGAAATAACCTATTTGAGAATCAAAGAATTTTATATTAAAATAAAATTTTAACAGTACTTTTTCTTTTAACAAAAAACTACCACACACTACGAGTCAAAATTACATTTTTTGTCTGCCATCGAGAAACTTCTCACAGCGTAACTTTTCTTTCTTGTGCAACATTGTAATACATTCATCTTTATCTCTTGTAGTTCTTCTAACTTCCACTGCAGGAGCATTTGATGACCATTTTAGAATCAACCAAGTAGTCTTACATGATCACCTAATTCTAATTCTAGGATGATTTAATCCCTAGCAATCAAATATGGTATATTGATTTAATTCTAGTATCACTATGTTTGGTATACCATAAAAATTCAAAAATACTAACCATTAAAAATCAAAATTACTTCTATTATATTTATATTTTATATATTAGGTTATATATTATTATTATTATTATTATATTTATTCTAAATAAGAGGTATTTAGGTTTATAAATTTTAACCTAGGTAGCACCCTTTGTTTTTTTTAGGTAACAGGAGTGCAACATTATCTTTTATTCCACCTTGACATTATTGTTGTTATTGTCCTTATGATCGATCATATTGCCTCAAGTACTTAAAAAAAAAAATAGAAAAGAAAAGAAAAGAAAAGAAAAGAAAAAAAGAAAGAAAGAAAGAAAGATGTTTCACCTTGACATACCATACTCATGATCATATTGCCCCGAGTACTTTAACCCAAAAAAAAAAAAAAAAAAAAAGAAGAAGAAGAAAGAGAGAGAGAAAGAAAGAAAGAAGGATTTAATGATCATATAGGCTAAACAATCGTACCGCAGTACTGCTTATAATTCAAATATTCGAAGGTAACTCATGTTCCACAAATACAATGGTTCTGCCTGATAATAAACGTAGGCAGAAACAAGATTAAAAGTACCAGATGTTCCTTTGTCTTAAACCTACAATTCCCTGTCATCATTCCCTTTGTCCATTAACATATTGACTTCAACGTTTGCTATACAGGTAGGAAGTACGAAACCACTTCTAATTTCTAAGAAGAAGGTAACCTGAAGAAGACCCCCTATGTTCCCTCGGAGAAACCAAGAATATGGATAGAATCTCCAAATAACCTGTGAATATAAACAAATAATCAATCATTTTTTGTAATATTCTACTGAAAGAAACTTCAAAGATATCGAACTCCTTCAGTCTCATTAGGTGGCATGCTCCACTTCCTTTTCTGTTCATCAAAACTACCAATCACAGCAGACTGTCTCCTATCACCAAAAACATTTGCAAAATGACTGTAATATGTTTCGCTGTTAAAATTATTCAATATGCTAATTAATTTTCCATTTTTCCTGTTGATGACTATCTGGCCATCCTTGCTTGTATCACCAGCCAACACACTAATTGGCATTACTTGCATTACCGAGTTTAATTTATGGCCATCAACTAAGAAAATTGCACCAAGGATTTCTCCCAAAAATATGTCCTGCAGATTTGCAAAATTAACAGTCATTAAGCTAGCAGAGAAGAGTCAGACAAAAAAGAAAAAGACAAGGAAAAGACAATGCTATATTATATTAAAGAAAAGGTGACTTGATGCATTTTGGAACATTTGGCAAGCCCTTATGCATGTTTGCACTACTGTGCGTTTGGAAAGCTTGCTTGCAATGTATGTCTCAGTGAGTAAATAAAGGTAAACCGTTTTCGATTACCATATGGTGGTATGATTGGTGCTGTTGCTGTAGCTTTTGCATCAATGATAGCAAACGACAGGCAAACAAGGCTTCCGGAGTCTTGCCTGCTATATTTAGGCGTTCAAGTATATTGTCAAATGAAATCACTTTGCGTTGAGCACTTAGAGGAATGAATGTGATCTGAAGGTCGGACTCAACGACTTTCTTCGCAGCTAAAGGATCAAGAAACATGTTGAATTCAGCATATTTGTTTGAGAGAACAGTGAAGATATTTCCTTTCTCACCACGTTCATCAATAATATGCCCCCCAACTATGTAAACATTCTGCATATGAAGCGAAAAAATAATGATGTAATTCAAAATATAGACATCTTGAGTTATTTTTCAGAGTAAAAGAAATCTAAAATGATTTTTTCATATATAACATAGATTTATACAGAGAGGTCATCAGTATGTCGGACATGTTGCCTTCATTGCCTTGTCTTAGGGCATACCATTAACATTGAGAACAAGAAAAGTCACTGACCTGTATAATGGAGCTTGCATTTTTTTCTGAAAGAACAATGTTGGCTAAGTTAGTAAGAGGTCCATTTGTCAGCACTGTTATCTTATCACTTGGATTAAGTGCCCTTGTAATGGACTGCCAAACTTCCATAGCTAGTGGCTGTCTAAGTTCGGGATGATCGGTATTTCTTGGAGCTCCAAACTTCACTGAATTTTCAGCTGTATACCTGGATGTAGATAAGTAGTTTAGCATGATATTACCATGTTCTCTGGATATAATTATTTTCTATGTTGTTAACAAAATTGCAAATGTACCTACATCTAATTATGGGAGGAAAAACAGAACTTACCACTAAGCAAGGACAGCCTAGGGGAACTTAGTCCACTGCTTTCTAACATATATTAATTTTGCATCAGAGCAGATTAGTTAAATCCTAAGTTGCAAAAATAAATGACTGTATTTACATACATGAATATCACAATGTCTGTGTATGGTCACCATGCTTGTTCTTGTGTTCCATGTATTGTAATTTTTATATCAGAATGAATAAAAGACAATGATCAGCAGTGCTTCACGCAATATGATGCTCCAGATTAGGTATCATGACCCAAATTCTATGGTGTTAGTGCCTTTTATCATATTGACTGGATTCTCCACCAATGATACTACACCTGATTCACACTCCGACAGCAACCTCCAAACCCTTCAGTTAAGCATATTAATTTTACCATTATTTATTCAGCATCAATTTAAATCAATTTTATTTTTTTTATTTATGTTATCATATTCACAAATTCCCTACATCATATGTGCATCAACTAAATTATGAATTCTATAATTTTACAGAATGTGGTTTTTTTTTTTTTTTCGGGGTGCAAACTTCCTTAGATGCTTTCATATGGTAGCTATTTGCTTTCTTCCCTTTCTTTCCTCCTCTAACATTGAAATGAAATTCTGTCCCCTCTCCCAGCATAGGGAACTGAAGGCCTAGGCTGATGCAGCACGATGCACCATAGGCATTATAATCCAATGGTAGGAAGAGGAACATGCAAGTATTGCAAGCCATCTCCATATCGGACTTTTATGGCATGTCAATGCTAGAGTAGATAACATGTGTTCTAGTTGGCTTGAAATTTTGATATTCTCCTACATCTTTGCTCAAATTATTGGGTCTAAAAATGCATGCGATGGTCTGTGGAAACTGAATAAGCACACAAAGGATGGTGGCGTTCTTTCTAGATATGAATAATGAAGCCAACTCTCAAACATTCTCTCTAAAACTATCGTATAAAAGGGTTAGAAGTGCCCTATTTATCAATACACTTCTGGTGTGGGTGGTGACCAACATGGTAAATGAAGGAAAAAAAATGATCAGTATGTTTTCAAACTAAAAGAATTTTTAAGGAAAATAATTTAGAATTTTTGAATAAATTTTCACCTTTGGTGCATTCACCAGATTTCTAAAGATAGTCTAGTATTCCTTGAGAAAATTGTCTTTCAGAATTATTGCTACATGAATAATTACAGCAACCATATCTGGTGTGCTGTGCACAACTATGTGAAAGAAACAAGAAGGCAAATAGGTAAAAAATGCAAATAAGTGCATGTAACTCCAGGAGTCATATTGAATTAATTTTCAGATGAATCCAAATCATCATAGGAGCCAAAGATAAAGTACCTCCTAGGGCTTCGTGGTAGCATACGAGCAAGTCCATAAACTGTATCAGAGTCGAGAAAACCACCGCTACCTTGTGGGATAGCCTTGACATACTTGCAGCCAAGACTCGGTGTGCCTAGTGCGGTTAAATTACCTAGGCCAACTGGAATGTCATCACGGCCCATCATATGTAACACATCGTAGATGACATCAATTGTTGCAGGATTTGCCCAGCCATTACCACTGACTAATATTCCCTATGGTTAGAAAGGATACCATTACTGAGCAAGGAAGCATCAAAACTTAGAAAATCATTTTAATCCAAAATTATCGATGGAGGGGATGGGGTTATCTGCGATGTTTAAAATTGAAAGTAAGAAAGAAAAACTATGTTCTGAAGCAGTATATGATGAACATTTACTAGGACTTGCTAATTTATCTCTCTTACAGTCAAGTGCATCAGCTGATGGCTACCTTGAGGTCTATTACTTCAACAGGTACTTTTAGGAGGTATATGAGGGCAAGGAAGTCTCCTGCACTCATGTCCATGTCAAACACAACAGGCCTTCCCAAACTTCGGTTTGTAAAATCTGGCTTGTAGAGAGTTTCTCTGTAATATGGAAACTGTGTTGTAAAGTTAAAACGCCCAGTTTGCTGAGGAAGATTGAGTACCTGCATCTCACAATGGCACAGCTATTACTTTTATGTCAATGTTATTTTACCAAAACTGCAAGCTATGAACCAGTGAAGAAAGAAAAAGATGCTGCAATATAAAATATTATAAATGAACATATAACAAACAGAAAAATCTCATATCCCTTGGAAAACAACTGAAACATGTAAGTCTAAAATGGATTTGCAAATATGTCGGTATTGATACATCGAAGAGCAAGAAACATGGTAATATAATCTCAAGAATGGAGATAATATTGAAGAAGAAAGTGATGTTTATCTTCAAATGTCACAAAAGGCAATGCCTTTTTTGTTTTTAACATGTCTGAATGAAGTCATCATCATTCACAAGAATGGGAAAATGCAGCATTCAGACATTACCACATTTGGATAAATGCTATGTGTTGAAGATCAGAATTACTGGTTTGGATCTAGATGTATGCATCAAATTCAGTAATGAATTAATCGTGTACTGTACACATCAAGTTCGCTATACCATTGTAACGCCCCAAGCCCACCTACGACCCAATAACTCTATTAGCAGGCCAAAACCACATGGTCCAAAAACTCAAGTGGAAGATAATGGGTAGCAAGTGGAGTTGAGTTATAAGCACATGACACATTTCTTTCCCATCCAATATGAGACTAAATTTGGGGTATCACAACCATTCAAGAATTACCACATTCTCTTAACACAACATACTTATAAAAGTAAGCCAAGAAAGCTCACCTCCCACTATGATGGAGCAAGGCTACACTGTTATCATGATTTCCCCTTCATTGAGCAGTCCTCGTGCCAACTTAGTTATCAACCCCTTAATAGAAAATGAGTAAAGGAAGCAATCCTCCAAAAAGCATTTCATGTCATGGTGCATTATATTTGGAATGAAAAGTCAAGGCATTCTCTAATCTTGAACAAAGAAAATATATGACAGTTGACCGTTGCCTGCAAGTCCACTAGAGCTTTGTGGCAATGGACTTAAAAGTTGTTGAAAATCTCCCTCCACACTGAGATGAAAGCCCCTACCTTTTGCCACCTCTGACTTTCATAACTGAATACCAAGGCACATTGAGGGGAAAGGGATTTGAACCTTTTTTGGTGTGACAAATGCCTCCACAATCATGGCATTGAACTCCATTCCTAGATGCCATCTTTTAATGCCCAACTTTGTCATATAGATAACACAAACCTTGTTGAAAAGACCTATCCCCGTTAAGATAAACAGAGCCAGCATTCCTTTCATTAAAAGGACCATATGCCTTTACTCCATACTTCCATGTTCTAATGGAGTAAAAGAGAGGAATATACAGCCTATATATTGGCTTGGTGAGGTTTTGAGGTTCTTATCAACTTTCATATGCCTTTACTCCCTCTTTTCTCTCATTCTTCTAGTAGGCCTTGGAGAAGCTACACAAGACCTCTCAGGTCATCTGTCGGGATGAGACGAATCTTTCTGAGCCCTCCCCTAAATCTCCCACTGAGTCCATTCAGGACAAAGAAAGAAATAAGGAAGGACTAGCCACCTACTCCATCTTGAATGACCTTACGTTCTACACCTGCTATCAGCTGCTGGAAGACGACTACCTCACATAGCTGATGGGAAACAGCTGCTGTTGGCCCTCCAACAGCTGTCCCAAAAACAGCAGCTGTCCCAAAAAGGGCCTTAATCTCTTTGTACACATGTTTGCTTCATAAGATTGTACACAGGTTTTGTTTAAGTATGAAACTTCTGTATTAATATACTTATGCTCCACGTTACATCAAAATTGCATTAGTGTGTTCTTTTTTTTTTCTTTTTGTTTTTGGCTTTGAGGTTCTAAGGTAGGCCACAAATGGGTAGATAATGTTCATGTAATCCTAAAAATTATTGATTGTAATTTTTCATTCAGTGGAAACTCAACAATTGAGATAATCATTTCTGCAGCAAGTGAAAGCATTCATGAGATAGTTTATGTCCTTGTAATGGCCAAACTTTCCTTGTTAATGCATAGACCAAGATGTGTGTTTTCAACTATTAAATGCACACTTCATCAATAGTTTGTTTAAGATGGTTGAAGAACTGAAAAAATTCCGATAATCTGGCATGCCTTCTAGCTTGAGATGCTCTAACTAGTTTGTTGAGGAACAGAGAAAGCAATAAAAGCCTCTGTACATTGTGATGTGCTAGCAAAATTGAGATTTTTTTTTTCTTTTTCAAGTATGGATACTATGATCATATCAAATGTTGTAGGACCATGACACTATAAATAATTCATATAATCAAGTTTGTACTGAAGTCAATACTATTTGTGTTTTTAAACATTAAAAAGCAAAGCTATAACATTCCAAGCTCACCTGCTAGTCCAATTAACCTACTAACAAGCCGAATTTATATGGTCTTAAAAACTTGGGTGCAAGTTAATTAGTAGCAGGTGAACTTGAGTTCTAAGCTCTTAAAACTTTTCTTTCCTATCCGATGTGAAACTATTTTGGGATATTACAATCTTCCTTCCTTTATTATGTGGCATCCTCATTGCACGCTACAAGCTAGTTAGAATATACCATAAGTGGAATCGTTGGTGTTGCAGAGGTGGCTCTACGCCATGACGAGACTTTCTCTACTACCATCCCATAGGTAGCTCTTTCCTTCTGTCATTAACTTCCGTACATCCAAGTCGGCTCTGATACCATTTGTAATGTCCCAAGCCCATCTGCTGGCCTAATTAACCTATTAATGGATCAAATCTATGTGGCCTTAAAAACTCGAGTCCAAATTAATTGGTAGTAGATGAACTTGAGTTATAAACTTTTCAAACTTTTCTTTCCATCCAATGTGAGACTATTTTGTGGTATTACAAAAACATATCAAAAGTATGGTCAAGACCATCAACAGTCAATTAACAAATAATATGCTTATTAATATAATTCTATGTAATACGGACAACGGATGCTCAAGAACACTTACATCCAGAAAACTCTTGAAGAACTCTCGGTCTAGTGGACTGTGAACATCTTGGTTAGGCTTTGCTTTCTTTGCAACAAGAGCACAAACTCCTTTTGAGCCAGTTACTTCCTTAGTGTATCCATCCTGATTGCATTAATTCAGATCATAAATTAGCACCTATAACATTCTCATCCTTTCACTCTCTAAAAAGAAAAGAAATGAAGAAAAGGCAAGAAATGCCAATAACAAGTGGTTGCTACATTTTGTAAATTAAATAGCTAAAGTATATATAATAGTGCAAAGATATATAACATTATAGAATATGAAGTGATTTGCAATTTTGTGAAAAACATGAGTGACTCTCTAGGTTTGCTATTGCATTCATACCAAGTTTGAATCTACTTCTCATTGTGACAATTCATGACACACCATGGACATGAATACTGTCTCCTAATTATATCAAACCAGCAAAAAAAGCTTTTAAACAAGCTGCAATTAATATTGCAAATACCTCACATCTCCCTTTGTTACTTCCAGGCACGAAGCAAAATGGATCTTGCAGTCCAGTCTGCACATGGCCACTATGCACTCCATCTTTCTGTAAATTGAACTTTGGAATTGCATGTCCATCAAAAAATGGGTTTGTGCCATCATATACACCATATGGCCTATTTGAAGTTACTACAGTAATATTTATATATTCCATCTCAGCAAATTCATTTTCACCATTATAGTTGTCAGCAGTGCGCATGATTGATACAGCCACACCAGATGTAAATGAGTCCCACATAAAAAAGCTCTGCATGAGGACCAGGACAACAAGACTTTTCAATCAGTAAATAGAATAATAGGCATAAAACCATTGAACAGATAGCAAGGAACTGCATTCAAAATATCACATAATTCTTATTAGTTATATTTTAACAGTCAAATGTGATATAATGCTCAAGTAAGAAGTACTTACCGTGTAAAATTGATTATCGAACCAAGTATCACGTGTCATTTTCAAAGATTGAAAACAGTATTGTGCCTCATATGTATCTTGCCGTTGTTGGAATGACGCAAAGAACTGCTCACTTATGGGGATGGTGTTCGTTGCATCAAGTGGGACAAGGGTGATTGGAATGCCAGAATGGAACACCTACAGCAACAGAAAAATTTCAAAGATTTGTTCATTCACCAACTACAAAGTAACAATATATCATGTAATAAAGGAAATTAGTGGAGGATATGAACAAAATCAGAAGTAGTAAACAATGTTTTCAAGATGTGTTTTAATTGACCAGATTATTGTAAAGTTGTTTAGCTTCCTTGGAGTCAAAAGTACTACATTTTTCCCTGTACTCAGGAAGAACAGCAGGTAACACATAGAACCTGCTGTTTTCATCTTAAGACACATTTCACAAATTTATATCAATGATTGCTTGCTTCCTTCACATCTCAGTTATAACATATAAGAAACTCCCAGAAAAGAAGTTTGTTATAAATTATTTACAGCATATATTGTATTCAAGTTCATTATAGAGCATTCTAATATCATCATTATGTCTAAGATAATTCTACTATTATTTGAAAAGAATTCCAACTGCCAGCAAGCCAGCCAGCCACATCATTTGCAAATAAAAAATTGGCTCCATGATGTCAGACTTGTTGAAATTTGCAAGCTATGACATAGATGAGATGTAATGGGAAGAGAGTTACAGCAAAATCATGAGGACAAATATTTGACAATTAATCTCTGCATACTCAACAAAGTTGACAATTATTTGCAATGCAAGTGAGATGTGTTCGCTGAGGTGGGATATCCTGGAAGTATTCCACTACAGGAAAGTATCCATATCTATCCCAGAATTATATGAGACCCAATTTAAATATAAAATAATCAGGATACTCGTTTCCAGTATCTCACATGTATTGTGGGTGTATCACCTCCATATCCGTATCTAGTACTTACACTGCCACAGCAGCTCTTTTGGAGTATCTGTACTTCCTAGATTGTAAATGTCATAATTCTAGAGAGAACCACAGACTTTTCAGTCTGGAAACATATTTTCTGTCATTCTAGGTTCCTTATTTGTTATGTTTCCCTCGATAATGATCTCACAACCCTAATTTCATACTCAGTTTTGTCTGAATCAACTCAAGGTTGTCGACAATGATGTTCTTAGCCTTCAGAAGTGTTGGCTTTTCTTCTCTTAGCTTATTTGAGATCCAGAGCCTACAATGCTTGTGCCAACTCTTACAATCATTACTTCAGTGTCTGAACCAAAGATGGATCATTTCATAAGCATCTTGGTAATATCAAAAACAAGTTCGACACTCCTCCCTTAATACTATGAAGAGTTCCTGTTATTTTGCAGAGTATGTGCATTTCTTTTTTAATAAAAGAATAGGGGTTGCCCATCAATGCATCTTATGAGATATTGAAATGAATACATCAAGTGGACTAATCGATAAGAGTACAAGCATGGGCACATTTCATTGAAACTAGAACTAGAATGGGGGGAGGGGAAGAGCCTTCTTATGTATCTATATGCTGTCCTTGTTATCACCGCTATGGTTTCTTTCTTCTGCTAGGTTCACTAGTTGGTGTTTCTCCACCTCTCCTCCCTAAAAGGTAATGGTTGATTTACAATTTCCAGAAGTTCAATTATCAAAAATTGCTTGGCATGTTAATAGAGTGGAATATATTATCCTTAAGAACATTTACTACTAAAAAGGCACTGAATTTACCTACAAGCAATCATTCACAATCAATAATCCTGTTAACGTCTACTTCTTTAGTATCTCGAAGTCCACTTGTATTATTGATACAGCTCCATCTCATCATATGAATTGTGATGCACATTCTTCCCTCAAAAAAAACGAAAAAAACAAAGGAACAGAGATAGCAAGAGAGAAATGTGATGCACCTTAGTGAAACAATTAGCACTATGATCTATTCTACTTTCAATGCCCTATACGATGTACACCACTATTTGTTCACACCAATGCAGTCTTACAATATATTCCACTAATTCTTATTATCCATGTTAATCAAGTTTATAATCTATGGCAAGCATTAATAGAAAACAGCATAAAGCATAACCGAGTAGATTAATAGGGCAACTGTAATCAGAATTTTCAAGCATGAATTATGTTATCAAATGGCTCATAGATAGTCTTTATCAGTCTTCATCAAAGCACTTAAGAACACTTCAAAATTTTCACCTAAATCAGTTAAAAGAAAATATGCATAAGTATTTTGGTTAATTGCATAGGTGGATGAACATTCATTGACATGCAGCGATAGCAATCAACTAAACCATTTAGTCACTAATAAAATGTACAGTAATGACAATGCGAAGAAGAAACTGGAGTGGGCATCTATGCAGATATAACAACCATGAGTGAAGAAACAAAAGCTTAGGATGATGAAATTTTATATGCACCAAATAGAAGAAGGCAGACAAATGATGGAGAAGGAAAATTTCATATATGCAGTTAACAATTGATGGCACTGGTGCAATTACTTTTGTGCATGTCCAGAGATTCATACTGCTGTCTATTAATATACCTGATATGCAGCAAATGGATCTCCAAATATATTGAACTCTGCATATGGATTGCTAGTGTATGCAGTAAACATGTTACCACGATCACCGCATTGCTGGGGAATGCAAGAAGAGCTAGAATTTTTGAGGCAACAGCCTGTAGGATTTTCTGACCTTACACCACCACCCATAATATATATGTGCTCGATATTTTTTTTCAAATGTGGATTTGTCATGAGAAAGATAGCAAAGTTTGTGTGTGATCCAATGATGAATACAGTAGTGGGGCCTGCAGATATTGTATCAATCATTACTTCTTGTGCTGTGGGTTGCTGAAGAGGGATATATCTCCTGTCACCCTGTTTTTAATGCAAAAGCTTAACCAGATGCTATAATAGACTGAAATAAAATAGAACAGCATTGACTGATATTTTCTACAAATATTCTAGTAATAGGAACTGGAAGAATTTGATGCTGCAACCTGGAGCTTGAATGGATTAGAATACAGAGAACAGCCAACCACAACAAAGCAAAAAGAAATTGATCAATGGTTCCACGTAACATGAATCCTTTCAAAACTTAAAAGTCATGGAAATTCACAATGCGTTATACTCAAGTCTGAAAAGGTGAAAAGAAACAAATAAATGATCACAGAATAAATGCAGAGCAAGGAAATAATTGTTAACATATGAGGAGCTGTTACCCTTTCTTTGAATAACCAATTTCCAGTCCTCCCACCACACACTTGTTTCTCATACAAAATTGATTCATTGCTTTCCTCTCTTTTTAACATACATTAAAGTATTCCTTTCAACCATTTTCATTTAGCTAACAAGATACCAAGTCACCTTCCATCTCTAGCTAGAAAGAAGGACAATTGTTAGACATTATGACCTATTCAACTTCTATCATTTTTACTCATTAAAGCTTTATGTCATCCAAGACATGTTTATGCCTTCCAAAAGCTAACTATTGGGGTCATGATCTTTGTTTCTTTTTCCCCAAATATTACAACATGTTCAGAATTTTAAAAGAGGTTCCCTACATAAGTTAGTATCTTTCTTTCTGCTAGGGAATAGTGACTAAAATAACTTCTTTGTCCATTGCCAGCAGCAACCAAAACTATCTTCCACAAGATTTGCTGCCACATCATTCTGCAAAAGCTTAAGTTCTGCTTCATGCACTTGTTTTCCTGTTTTACCTAAGCAGGTTATGTGTAATATGTTGGAGCATTTTAACCAGTAACTAACATATCACTTGGTCTTTTAATTTGAACACTATATAATGCATTTATTTTGGGTTCTACTTCTACATTTTAAATCCAAAGTCTCTAACAGTCACTACATCTCACAATCCTAATGTCATCATTGCATTCTAGACAGGTTTCTAGAATTTCATTTCAGTTTCAGTTTAGGCTGGACAAAAATGGCTTTCATTCCTGCTGTTTCTTTAGATCTAGGAGGGAAACTAAGCTTAATTTAAGAAAAAACACTTCCAACATTAAAAGAAATGAAGATATTATTGCCCTAAAAATCTCAAATATATTAACAATTCGGCCCCATAAGTTAGTTTTGGCCAAAACTCTAAAGCTGACACCAATTTTAAATAGGTGCTCCAGACAAACCGAAATATTTTTTCAGTCTCAATTATCAAATTTTGAGCAGAATGCTGAACCATGTTGGACCACCATAGCCATGTGACTTCTCAAAGCTAAAAAATCAAAAATTGAATGACAAACAAAAGAATTTCCCATGCCAGCTTAGGGAAATATTATGTGGCTGGCCTTCCATGACAAGCTCAGCACAAAGCAAAATCTTATCAAAGGGCATTCACATTACTCTCCAGTGACCAGTGTATGTTGTGCAAAACAAATCCTCCCTTTCATTTGTTCTTCTCCTGCGGTTACAACAGATTTGGGCTAATTTTTTTCGAATTTTGAACATCAAAGGAAGAGTTCCTTCCCTTCATTCTCTCGGTGCATGGAGGAAGAAAAGAAAAAACTGGAGGCTTTCTAGGAACACAGTTATGCTAGCTGGACTATTTGGAGAAAAAGAAACGAGAGGGTGTGTTTGAAAAAACAATGCATTTGGAGAGTGAGAATGAAAAGTGCCTTGGAACTTCTCAACAGCTAGTCTAAATATCCAATATTTCTACCTCTAAGACTGCAGCTAGCTACATTTTGATCCGACCTGACTTAATGCTGAAGGAAAAATTGCCAATTGAATTCATGCTCCATGGTGGGTAAAGCAAGGTGATCCTTTATCCCCCTTCCTTCTCATTCTGGCAGTCAATGCACTGAGAAAGATTCTTCATAAGTTGGCAGTTGAAAATATGGCTGAAGAACTTGGGAGCGCACACAGACAATGCTGCCATTTGTGCAACATGGATGAATTGCAACCCACTTATGAATTGGTAGGCTTTCATTTCTCCAATTCCGGTATCGTCGGGCGAAGGGAGGCTACAAGAGTCTCCTTATCGTTCCATGCTTCACACTACATTCTCCTCTAGGATGGTTGATTCAGAGGTTACCAGAGAGAGAAAAAATATATCTCCAGAATATCCAAAATTCTTTGTGTCTCAGTGCTGGAACACATCACAGCGAAAAGACATCATGGTGTGAATCAGTTCCAGAAACCAACTCAACCACCGGAATGGAGTCCAACGTAGACGTTTGACCTGATCAACGAGGTTAGCAGTCAACACCCACTTAGATTACCTCTTGCAACAGGCAAACTTGCAAGAACTGCTTGGACTCCTCTTATTTCCAGAGTTGAAAGCTGACTAAATTCATGGAAAACTAAATTCCTCTCCTGAAGTGGTTACTAACAGTGGTTAATGTTGTCCTCTCATCACTCCCATGATATTGAGTCTCCTTCTCAACTGCCAGTTTGGGTTACACAAAGGATAGACAAGTACTAACGTTCCACCATTGCCCGTGGACTAGCATGTTTAGTTAATGGGAAATCAGTCCGTGATAGCAAAGCTGGAGGCCTAAGAATTAAAAGCCTGAAATAAATGAAACATTTCTCCAGGCTAAGTGGGGATTGGTAATATAAACCAAGATAAAGGAGTTTGGAAGTCTCAAATTTTCTGGGTATGCCATAGAAATGTAAAAATAGCACCTCCATCTACCTTGCCGCAGCTCAAGTATGGATCACCAAAGGGGATACGCCCTCTTCCAAGATCTGCTACGCTGGAGCTAAACTCTCTAATGGAAATTATAAAAACTCATTCTCCTCCTTTCTCTGGAGCAAATGCGGTGGCATGTACTTCTTACTGCCTTCAATTTATTCAAAGATCGGTTCATTTTGTGGAGTAATAAACAGCTTCCCTGCTTTTCAAAGCTTTGGGTGGGCTTAGCCCTCCCCTTGCCTCGGGAGACCAAAGAGTTTTTCAAAGCTTAGCCACAAGTTGTGTTCTAATTCCATCTTCCTTGGTCCGGTATGAAGGCCTTAAAAAAATTAATATGTTTATTAATAAAATTAAGAAGGTTAATTTGTCTTCCTTCAAGGTCTTTTCCTTGTTAAATTATTATCTTTCTTAATTTTTTTTTACTGTTAATTAATATAATTTTATTTATATTTTAAAAAAATAAATATATTCAAAATCAAGCAGAATAGAGAAAAAAAAAATTTCATATAACCAATTCAAACTATCTTGAAATTAAGTTTTTTATTGTTGTTGTTATTGTTATAACTTAACATCATTATATAGTGTTCCTTCAGCCTTTCATTAACAAAATCAGATGGCAATTCTCCCTTCTCCTTAAAAAATAATAATAAAAAATAAGTCAAATCTAGGCCTGTCCTTTGGAGGAAGGTTATACAAAGGTAACAAGAGAATACATTTTGGAAGAAGAGGGTTGGAATCAGTAGTTAATGTTTCAATTTTTTTTTCCCACAATTACATGTACAGAGTTCATCAGTTGATGAAGAAAATGAGGCTTACCATGAGATTGTCATTATTCAATTATGCTAGGCCACTTCTAAATTTTTGGGTACTTGGGTTCAATCATATAAGAGCTGGTAAATATACCAAGCCATCAACTTTGTCCATAATCAAATCTATCAGTGTAATCCATCTTTATGTTATCCTGTGACCCTATCCTCTTCTTCTTAGAGGGTTGGGAAAAAAAAAAAAGGAAGAGGAAGAGATGATATAAATAAACAAGTACTTAAGGCTACAAATGAATCTATTGACCCATGACCTAATCGAATTAGACCTAACCCTATCTATATTTAAAGACCTATGAATTGGATTGGTTCAAGAAAAGATCTAATTTAAATTCTAGATAGGTCAAGATCTTACATATTTTCAACTTAATCCAACCTTTATATCATCTAAATCTAACTTGTGTTTACAAAAAACAAACAGGCCCAACCTAATCCACATTTGATTCAATTCTATCTAAAAACTAAAATCGAATAAACCTTCTTTTCCTTTACTTTAATTATCTTTACTAATTCATTGAATGAACTCTCACTTAAACTTATTCCTTTTTTTTTTCGTCTTAATAATTTTACCCTCTCACATCTATTTTCACTCGATTATATTTAAACATTCGTATTTTAGTATTTATTTTGGTAGATTCAATATTTATTTTGATGTTCTTAAGTATATCATCATATATATATTAAAAATTATAGTTTGTAACTAAGTTTTTAAAAATTATAGAAAGATCAATTACTTGAAAGAAATTAAAAGTTTTTAAATGAAAATTTAAATTTAAATTATCTCTTCTTAGTTTGATTTAAATTTTTAATAATTTTATATTTAATTTTTAATTATTAGATTTTAGCTATACTAGATGCTGGATTTAAATGCAAATCTAATCTGGCTCAATCTGATTCAGTCCTAAACTTAAATATTTCAAATTCAATATGAGTCATATTGGATCTAAAATCTTTTCTATGTGAGCCCAATTCGATCCAACTTCATTAGTAAATATGTTAGATTCTGGTTCAAAATTATGGTCTGAATATGAAATTAGATCGATAAGGTTAAGCATGTCTCAATCTAACCCATTTACAGCATTACAGGTATTCAACACCTATTTAAGTGAAATAAATGAAGCCTCATCAAGAATGCAAAGGCTAGAACAATTAATGGGATGAGTAACTGTGAAGTGAAGAAACAAGAAACTTGCGAACAATTGACAAGCCTCAAGAGAGAGAAGCAACCGGTCCAAGCGAACAGCATTTCTATTGTCTGCACCCTTCTCTTTCTACCTGTGTTTATACTGAGTGGTGCCAGCTGCACTGATAAAAAAACACCAAGTGTGGCATGAACCACACAAGTTTAGGCCACAAAATCAGCACATACAAACCGTTATTATGCTTCTATAATAAATTCTCTCATCTCATCTATTATATGACAACTTAAAGGCAAGATAAAATATATCCAGCAGTGTCTCTTCAAGCTCCATCTCTACAACCCCTTGCTGTGGTCTTACTCATGAGGTGAAGGACCTCAGCATACATACAACACTTGATGCCTTAAACACTAGGTTGTCACATTGACCATGAAGCAATCGTATTATACCAACTAAGCTTCTAGGCTCTACTCCTCATTATAAGTCTCAAATATTGGCCCTAGATGGAGACAGGCATCTAACACAATCACTCCCTGACAAATAGAACTAGGATATTATAGTCATCTGAGATCATACATGTAGAAAGAGGCAGCACGCATGGTTTAACTTATTTGCAAATTGTGGTCAGCCACCATAGCAGATAATAAATCATGCATGATTGCAGACAAGGCCATGGTAGTACTTGCATTAGTGAATTAAAATAAATTTCATGGTATATATCAGCCAGAGTTAAACCTGTGGAAGAAAACTTCTTCGGAGTCCATAATTTGAGTCGATATCCAATCGTCCTCCAGATCCTGTTGGAATAGCTTGTCTATAACGACAATCACCTGCTGTCGACATCCCCTGATATTGACTTACATATTAACATCCAGAAATCTGATCAAGAAACAAATATACATGTAGAGAATGAATGCAAAACAAATCAAAAACGCAACACCATTTTCAAAGAGTTGATGAAATACATTGAATAAGTATTATCTGTTCATACCTGTTAAGCAAAGGCGTCTTTGACCACCTATCTAATGTAAGGAAATAAAGATACCAGGAAAAGGCTGCATGCTCTTTCATACCTGTTCAATTATAGGGAGATAACCACCAACATTTGGTAGGATGGTACCATCATTTAATATTCCACCATCACCACCAACTCCAACAGGGATGTCATCACGATTCATCATGTAAAGAACATCATATATTTGATTAACAGCATGCCCAGCATCAGTCCATGCATTTGCACTAATGGTGATTGCCTGCAGTAAAAAGAAATATGTGACAAATGGTATCAGAAGGCAAGTCTGAACAAGAAGTCGACTGGTTGAACTGCACTACTTTGTTCCAAACTAAAAGCAAGGCATCACAGGATCTTCCAATATGGTCAAAGATTAAACTTTGGAGGATGACTTGCATGCAAACAATGAATTTATAAGGTTTCAAAAAAATCAAACTTTGGTGGCGTTTACGGATATAGGAGCAATATATATATATATATATATATATATATATATATTGCACTGCCTTATTTAGATTTTGGGTCAAGTTGGACTAAGTTTACGGTTCAAACATAAGAAAACAAATCTAAGAAGTTAAGTTGTTCCCAGATACAGGACTCAAACTGAAGACCAGTTCTGTCTGCCAAACCTTTTCATAAGATAAAACTAAAATTATTAAAAGCAGGCAGAACTTGTAGCTCAAGTGTCCAAAAAGTATTAGATATGTAAGAAAACACTATCCCAAAATGTATTAAATTAAAATTAACATGGATTTCCTGTATTAGAATGCAAGAAATACCCTTAAGCATCAAGGTCATTGGAGCACTGCAAGAGACAGCATGTACCATATTCCAAAGTTGTGAAAAAGTAGCAGTACCATGGAGTTATAGTAGTCTGGTTCTGTCCAAATTGTAATTTGTAAAGTTAAGTACCACTAATAAATTCTTCCATCACAAGAACAAGAAACTTGTCGATGATTCTTAAAAGTAAGATAATAAAGTTTGTCCAACAGTTAAACGTCAGCAAATAATATTCAACATGGGATCTTTGACAATTTATGCTACTTAAATGTATTTTAAGTTAAATCAGCATAGTTACCATTTGCCATCCAAAATAAGCCATTTTTCTCTTTATTCTCTCTTCCCTCTGAGTAAACTAATCCATATCATTTGACAGTAAATTTGTGTGTCTTTCTTTTGTGCATTTCTTTCATTGAAATTTCCACAAGAAGATAATAAAAAAGCCTTGTCCCGACTATAGAGATGGCCAGTGACACATTCTCCACTACTCTGCACAGTACCAGTCCATTGATGACCCCAATGCTGGACCATGAGAAATAGTTTTAAGTCATCTCATGCACTGTCATTGCTGTTCATGAAATATATCAGGATATTTAACAGATGCATGCATCTCCAAAGTCTCATCAACCTTCCTCTGATCATTACTGTTACAATTATATCGGATAACAAATGGTCGTGATATTTTAATCTTAACATCCATAATATTATATTTCTCTGATTAATGGCTACAGAATATTGGCCTGAATCTCAGCATGATGAGAGACAAATTTGTCCAAAAGCATGTCAGGAATTAATGATTCTAGAGACCGAAGTATGTGTTTTGTCTCATTCATCATCTAAAATGAGTTGAAATAAACAACTGCCAAAAGAAGCTGGTGGTAGGAGCTGGAAAAAGGTTCAAAAAGCACGATCATTGCATCATATTGCAAAATGGAAAGAGATGGCAACCCTAAAAATGGCATTCAAACTTCTATGAAAGTCCATATTAGCGAGTGTTTATTCCTACATCGATTACATAGTAGAAAGATTCAAGTGCTTATACAAAATTAAAAAGCCCAAATAATATTTTCTAGGTTGAACCTTTTAGATGAGAACTTAGGTTGTAATAAATAGTATTAGAGCGAATCCAGTACATAATCTATGTGGACTGAAGAACTCTTCAAACGAGCTTTTGTGATTAGATTTGATTGGATTTAGATATGAATTTGGATGCAAGGATGACAAAGCTTGATAGAGAGAAGTATAGAAAAACTTATGCTAGCAAATATTGAGTCTCACTAGAAAGATTTCGGATACTTATATGTATACGATTAAGAAGTTCAAATAAAATCATCTTGGCTAACCTTTTCGGCAAAGGTCTTGGGTTGTAACAACTACAAACAAAACAACTATCTATTTTTTTATGAGATGATGTGATTGTGAACCCATAAATATTAGTCTGATCCTCTGAGATATGATATAAGAAGCAATTAAAGCACAAGCAGGTTTGAATTTCCAAAGTGGGAACAGCATATTCAAAAGGTAAAGGTGATGAGTGTATGATATAAAACTCAGCCCACTTTCTCAAGCATCAGTGTCATTTGTCCAGATACAAACATACTTGCTGAGAACTCAGAAAAGCCTTCAAGATATTATAACTTTGTTAAATTATAGATTAAAAAAGAAACAAGAAAAAACTGAAACATCAGTACTGTAGATCGTGGGAACAATTAATCCATCTATCAATCCTGTTTCATACATCCTCTGGAATGGAGAAAGAATCATAACAATCTCATGAATAACCTTCACATAGAAACTACTTTAGTTTTCTTGTACCCATCAGATTTCTCTTTGTTCAAATGCTGGGAGAATTCCACCCTGCATTTCATCTCCATACCAAAGACCTTAGACTTAAAAACATTTCAGCAGTGCAACTTTGACAAAAAATGTTGGTTGAGGCAATACCAGGATTTCACCCAGAATGATTTCTGGAGTTATTGTCAAAATAAATGAAAACAAGGATAAGCCTAAACAGAACAGAACAGCTTGACTACAGAGCAGCAAATAAATTTTATATATTATGTCATTGATCATGAATTTGTAAGTATCAAACAGATCAACACCACTAAACTTAAACTCACTATTTGGAAAAATTGACCTACAAATAGAGAAAAGTCCATGATCCTATAGCATGAATTCTCCCACATTCCCAAGTGTCAGGATAAGAAGCCCTTCCAAGCACAGCTTATCAGAACTGGACTAGAGAAAAGTTTGAGGAGTTTGCTTAACCAACCCAGGCGCAATCCAACAGAGAAAAAACTTCTAAAGCTAAAAAAATTAAAACCAGTGAACATCGCAGCAAGAAAAGAAACAAAGAAACCGAATCCAGAATGAGCATCCAAACCAAGAATGCACCATCAAAAATTCAACAGCTGCAGAAATCGAACCTTGAGATCAAACTCTGATCGATTCTGCTTCAACAGGTAGAGAAGAGCAAAAACATCATCAGTGTCGACGTCGGTGTCCAAAAGAATCCGCCGAGGCTTGGCATCCACCATGGCAGAGCCCATCAACCCAAGAAAACCCAGCAGAGCAACAAGAGTGCAGAGCACCATCCTCACCATCCTATCCATTCCCATCACCTCCCAACCTCAGCTTCTCTCCCTTTCTGCAGAGTAAGCAAACAGAACAACAACAACAACAACAACAACAACGGATCAATCACAAATTCCAAAGTTAAACGCAAAGGTTCATTGAAGGACACTCAATCATTTCATTCAAGTTAGAGTAAGAACACCTTCTGGATTTCCTCCTATAGACTCATTAGAGACAGGGTTGGTGGGAGGGGAAGGAACTGGGACTGCCAGTGGAAAGATTTCGCTGCTTTGAAAAGAAAACAGGGAGAGAAATTCCCATAATTAATGAATGCTTGCGGTCAATTGGTCTGAAACGGGAAAGTCACGGAACGTGGAGTGCCACCCCGGATGTAGCAGTAGATGTAACTCTCTGTCAGTCTATCACGCAAGCCACGAAAGCCTCACATTTTTTCTTTCATGCTTGCGAGAAGTTTTTTTTATTATTTTTTATATTTTTTTGATTTTTGGTAAGAGCGATGTATGAAGTTTGAAAGTCAACGTTTTCTCCAATTCAAAGATTGCTATCAAATCATATTTATAGAAGACTATTGCAAACAAAAAAGGTGATAATTTTTTTATTGACTGGAGATATGTTCTGACAAAATCTATATTGATTGTACCAAATAATCTAAAAAATTCTCATCTCGTCAGGGTCTATTAAGAGATTAAACGATATGAGGGAGAAGGCTGTCCCCCTTCTTCGTTTGAAAGAAAGGATAAATTTTGTTGGCCTATAATTTTGATCCATATCCAATTCGTCAAATAAAACTAAAATTGATTGACTTTGCTCAATAAACGGATCACGGATTATATAGAAGATTTATCTTCATAAAATATATATATATATAATTCATGACTGCTTCTAAATATGTCTTAGAAATAAACAAAAAATAGTAGATGGGCACTGACAAAGCTCTAGTGATGTTTATATATATATATATATATATATATTATGTTTTCATTTAAAACATGTATCTTAATGAATTTGGTGTCAGCCGATGGCAGATAGCTCATAAGAACTTTGTCTAATTCCTCAATTACAAAATACTTAATCCAATGGCCATTGGAATGTGCTGAAGCTCGCTTGTCATGAAATACAAATGATTAATGACAATATCAAAAATTTGACTAATCTAAAATCACATGTGCATGCGTGGAATCGGGCTCTTTCAACCGACCAAATCCCTGGTGGACCTCACGCACTCCATTGATATTTTAAGCGCATATGGTCCCATTGGTCAACTACTACAACTACTCTGCGAAGGATTAAACGCTTAGCGTCTAGTTGGTTGTTAAGTACCCTTTTTCCCCATTAAAAAATTAGCTTTTTCGATTTAGGGAGGGATGGGGATATGGGACTCGTTTCCTTAGAAAAACAACTTGACAGTGGACTGGAATTTTATAATAAGCCTTGTCTTTGTACTACCTATCATCACAATGAATAACAACAGTAGATACCGATGCAATGCCCCCCATGAGCTACTCGTGGAAATTAGGAAGAGTACGTGATTGTTAAAGATATTGGCCCTCGGCATGTGCCGTCGTCGCAAAGGCTTTCTTCGAAAGGAGCCCGTCGATGCCTAGAATTGCCGCATTTCGAATTAATATTATGAGCCCGTCGGATGTCTAGAATTGTCGCGTTTCGAATTAATATTATGTAAGTCAGACTCTAAGGTCCGGCTTCGGAATTAATATATGGGGTCAGACTCTTAAGGTCCGTTTTCAAGGGCAGTGGGCTCCGCGTCTTGAGGGGACTCGCCATGGTGACAGTTTTCAGTTCCCTCCCCGCCCTTGAACTCCCATGCCCTCTTGCCAGAGAGGATTTAATATTTCCCATTGACATTTCTCTCGCATTCCTGCTCCTCCTGTGGTCCCTGCTGTGCAAACAGCACATTAATTCCATTACCATCGCTAGTACAAGGTACAGGTATAAGTTTTTTTTTAAGTATATAATGATGTAAAACTAAGTCATTAGCAACATAATCTTTCGCCTATTTTTTTTTTTTTTTGTTAGGCTAAGAATATATATTCAACTTCATAGCCAAATTCAATCAAATATAATTAAAAATATATGAAGTTTATCTACAGTGTTGCTTACTTACTCAGTGTAGCTATGGATTTGGATTCATTGATCCCCTATAACTGATGTAAAGCTAAATATTTGTTAGCATGGACACTCATATAAAATATGATATTTTTGTTATTATCTTGAAATAAATTTTTCAGCAACGTTAACATTTTTCTCAGGCGTGCACTTTTCAGAAACATGTGACTGTGGGGCAAACGAACTTTTATGCTGGACTTGGGTCGTGACAAAGAACTCTCAGTTTGAAATGTAGTAAAGAATCATGGTTCCCATACACAGAAAAGAACAAAAAAAAAAAAGAAGAAAGTTTGAAAGAAAGAATGGCGGAAGTGGCATCAACAAAGCTAGTAAAATCTTCTGGTGATTTTACCATGAGATCTGAATTCAAAATCTAGCCACTCATTTTTGACGTTGTGTTCTAATTTTTAAAGAAAATGCTTCTCCTTGGCTGTTCCATATAGCAGCAGATTTTGACGCACCTAGTGAGCAGAGAGTTCACGGAATCCAGACATCAAGCTTGGAGACATGGCGGCCAGGCGCATTGTGAACGTTACGAGCCTAAGAACCGCGGCGAGGAGCGCATGAATTGGCAAGCGGTGGGCGCGCAGTCTCTCCCACCGCCGGGTCCCCCCCACCGGCTGAGATGAAAAATTTCTCACGGCTTCCCTGCGTCTCTCCTTGTAAAAACAAAAACACAACACGGCATCGACTTTGTCAAATGGGATCCTTGCTTGCCCTTTGGAGATCAGGACAAGGGGAGGCAATCAAATTGTTTTCCGGGACTGGGCCCCTCCTCCCATAGCCTCCTGATGATGGACCACATCCAACCTCCCCTCGTTGCTCCGAATACCATCAGTTGTTTATCTCCGTTAAGCACGCAGCCCGTGGCATCCTCTTTCTTTTTTCTTTTTTCTTTTTTTTTTTTTTATATATGAGGAAAGGCTGTGTGGTGTCTTCTCATCATGATCTAATCACGTCCTGTGTGGGAAAATTGGCAGCTTATGGTCCATCATAGTACAAGGCCGCTGCCCCTCTACTTTTCCTTTCCTCCATTGGGGGTGATGATTGACGAATCTGCATCATGATTGGATTTGGTAGATCCATCATTACCACCATCATGTTGGATCTTTACATGTTAAAAAATATTTATTATGTCGCCGTTGCAAGAACCCATACCGTGCTTAATAACTTAAAAAGATTAACATGCAGAGATTATCATATTTGATAATGAGATATGATAATATAAATAATAATATTTAATTTTTAATAATCAAACATCATCACAAATCATGATAATTTAGTTTATATCTAAAAAATAAATATTTAAGATTACCAAAATCTGATAATCATAATTATGCTTTTAACTTATATATATTTAATAATACTTAATCTAATTATATATTTAATTTACACTAGATAATATTTTTAATTTTTAATATTAAATTTTAAATTATTAATATTTATGTCCTTCTTGCATAATAAATTAGTATATAATATAATACTAAATATTTATATGCTTTATATTAATATATTATATAATAAAATATTTAATAACATTTTAGTACCTAATATATTATATATTATATATATTATATATTTATGTTATTTAAATATATAATATTTCTAAAATTAGTTTACAAAGAATTCTGATTTTTATCAAAATATTTCACATTCTAGAAAATAGAAGAGAGGGCTCCTTAAAGATGAAAAAGATTTACAATAAAATTTAAAAATATAGTAAGCTGATTACTATATTTTATTATTACGAATCAAAAGTTATAATCTTCTATTCCTAAACATCTTATCATCATCTATATGATTATTAGGAATGTAAGATTTTTAGTAATATTACATTATCGCGAACCAAACATCTTATTGGCTATATATTAGATAGATTTTAGTTATTTATACAGAATCAAAAAATTCAAGTAATGCCTTATTGGCTATCTTTCTTTTTTTTTTTTTTTTTGAGTGAGATCCTGAGTTATTATAATAGTATCATAGTGGATTCAACTTATGACCTATATAAACTAGAGGGACGATTCTTTTAGAGCTAATTATGATTGATTTGTGACATTTGTGATTATGATTGGATTAATTGAATTTAGATTTGGATTCTTAACCTAATGAGAACATCAAGACTTAAATGATATAAATACGTAAAAGCCTATGCTGACGAGTGTTCATTGCTATATCGGATGTGTAGTAGATAGATTTTAGATACTTCTATAAGTAAGTAACCCATATAATATTTTCTTACCTAATCTTTTTGAATGAAGTTTTGAACTATGACATGAACAATTTTCATACAAAAGTCCTACCAAGAAAAATCATCTAACAGGGGTAACTATATGAAGCTTAGGTCAGAAGTGACTCTAGAAAATTAGGCAAAGTGAGTAGACCTACATGGCATAGAAGTGGTATCCATGGTTTTTCATGTGAATCTATGCCATGTCTAACGTATGCATCATGCAGTATATAGGTAAGGCCATGAATTTTACTAGTAATGTGGGACGCAAGCTCACGTGGTATGTTTGCATTAACCTTTGATCTAACAGTGCTCCTCACTCATGCGACATAAGAACAAAACATGCTGTCTGCCAAATAATCCGGCAATATGTGGGTAAAATTCTACATGTGAATCATTGAGGGCACATAATACAAAGCTTGATGATCCCAGTAAATAGGAGCGAATTTTGTCCTGGCTTTTACAATGGATTAGGGTTTATGTAGTGGTTCGGTTCAGATGGAGTAAAGGTTGATTAAGTCTAATCCAAATAAGGAAGTTTAGAACAAATCTAAAAAGTTCATTTTTATGAAGAGAATATCAGGCAAGGCGACTTAGTTTAGTCTAATTATTTCCATTAAGAAGATGACACAGATGCAAGAAAAATATTTAGAAAGCACAAAAAAGCAAAGGAGCAACAAAATTTCTACGCTAGTTGATATAATGCAAAGCATAGTTGATCATAATCCTATATGCTCTAAAATAAGATCATCAACAATAACAAAATCTTAATCTCGAATTAGTTGGAATTACTTGATTTAGACTCTTATTCTAGAACCATGCTATATACTTGTGATCCATTCGATCAAAATATTGTTCAAAGCTCGAACCGGTGGAACTGCATTGCAGCCAAGATATCAGTCTATTTTCTCATAAATTCATCACCCAAGGACAAATTTTGGCAGGAGAACAAGCTGGGACCGCTACCATCATTGGTCTTCAGCTGAGTGAAATAATTTAATCATCTCTACCACAAAAGCGGCCAAGAGGAGGGACTCTGTCAACTGTCAAACTATTCCTTTCGGTTTACTAATCAGGAGGAAACTGGGAGGCCCACAAGACGATTCCTTAATGTTTTTCTATCCTTTGTTTCCTTTAAACAAGAGGTTTGGTGGGCTAGAAGGCTATCTTGGGAGCCAAACGAAAGGTGGAACACTTAAGAGGGTGAAAAGTTTATATGATGGTTCCTCCTCTATTATCATCACATCTTTTCTTGATGAGGGGTCTACCCACCCGTGCGGTTCTTACCTTTAGACAGATGTCCTGCCAATGGTCCAGTGAAAGCGAATCTTGGGTGATTGATAGAAAAATGTGACCAGAGATAAAGATGAGGCAGAGTGTTCTTACCTTGAAAGAACCCCCACTTAGGAGAAGAAGCTCTTAAAGATGGTTAGCTTTTCATCCCCCCCCCCCCCCCCTAAGAGAACATAGTTTGATGCACCTGTGGAATTGGTATCAGCTTGGGACAAGGAATGGCTCCATACTGGGGACACCATTCGTGTCACAAAGCAAGCATTTGGCTTGGTCGGATAAAGTAAATTCTCATTGTGCTGGAGAAGTGGTTCGCTGATTGTTTAATGAATGCTTGGAATGCTCCAATTTTGGGCCTGATGGAATTGATATGTTTCTGGGAAAGAATCCTCTTGGTCTTAGTGGGTGAGGCATGGATAATATAAATTGAAGATTTGTACTTTGTGGTAATGTGGTGTTAAAAAACAAAAAAAAAAAACAAAAAAGGAATTGTATAGCCTAGAGTGGGCGCATGGAATTTGTGGGGCCGAGGTAGAGGAGCTTTGGGTTGGTCATTAGTTTCAATGTCTAACATGGTGGCTTGCGCCACTGATGACATAATTTCAGGATGAATAAAACGAATAATTTATCACGTGTTCTGACCAAATTACGTACTTAGGTGAGAGAGAGAGAGAGAGAGAGAGAGAGAGATTGCCATGTTGAACTTCTACTATACGACAGAGGCTCTTTCACACCTAGCATCCATAATCCAGTACTACTATTCGACTTCGATTGGAAAAATCTAATGCATGAAGTAGATGGGAGGCCCAAGGCATAGAAAAAGACCTTGTAGTCGATCACAAGAAAGGAATGGCCATCTACAGTCAAAACATAAGGAAGGAATGGCCATCTTAGACCCATTCTCTCCGGTCGAGCTAGAGGGAACCACGCTTCAATCTTTAGGGAGCTTGCCATGTTGAACTTCTACTAGAAGACAGAGGCTCTTTCACTCCTAGCATCCATAATCCAATATTTCTGCCGACTTCGATTGGAAAAGTCTAATACATGAAGTAGATGGGAGGCCCAAGACATAGAAGAAGACCTTGCAGTCGATCACAAGAAAGGAATGGCCATCTACAGTCAAAACAAAAGAAAGGAATGGCCATCAACGTTTAAGCAAGATGTTGGATGTGAAGAAAATCCGTCTCTGATTTTTGGGCTATTAGAAATAGATTAGTCCACAAGATTAGAGTATTCTTCTGTCGCAAAACAGCGTAGGACCCTGATTGTAAATCTAAATTTAGAGATACTGGGAAGGACTTAATTGTAATTCTATGTTGAGAAATCTCATCAAAAAGACTAGACAAAAGAGTATTATTTAGGCTTCTTCATCTTATATAAGTATTTAAAATCTTCTCATTGTATAGCCAATGTGGAACTAAACATTTATCAACATAAGCTCTTACACAATTCCCATTCAAGCATTGGCATCTTTATCAAACTAAGGATCTACATCTAAATCCACATCATAATCCAATCAAAACTCAATTATAATTACATAAAACCCATTTCAGTATTCCCTAGTCTACATGGGCTATGGGATGAGTTTGATTAGGTACCATTTGTAGTAATTTAGGACCTTATTGAAAAAAACTAAATCGAAGATATTATTTAGACTCCTTAATTTTTATAAGTATTCAAGATATCCTCAATATATAGTCGATATAGGACTAAACACTCACTAGCCTGAGCCCTCACGAGTTATTTTGATGCATCCAAGGATTCTTTTCATAGATGTTTTTATTAGCTGTTTATTATAATAATGTGGAGTCCATTTGAGGTTGTATGTTTATTTAGAACCCGTTTACAACTTTCTATTGAACATTTTTCATATATGGGCTACCATTAATTATTATAATTTTAGTAAAACTGGCTGAATAAATTTGGTTCAATAATACGAGCTAGATGAGCCCATTGTTGATTAAATTATGATCCATTTTGTTTAGGCTTAAGCACACTTTTTATTGATTGATGTGGCTGGTGGTTTATGTAAGCCTAAAGCCTAATAGTAACCCATGATGGGAGGACCTATTAGGATTTCATTATAAATAGGTTAGATCCCTTCTTTTCTCCTCATATGTTGTGATTGGTTTTTTCATTAAAAATACCACCTGAAGGAGGAGCAAAAAGAGAAAGATCTAACTCTAGCATTTCTGATAGGTGCTTCACTTTGTATAAATCATGGTGTAAATAGGTATGACAGTGAATTTTTTTATTATTATATTGATGCTCTAAAATTCCACATATATAATCCTATAAAATTTCTGTAGTCTAATATAAAATTTCACATCAGTTGTGGGTCAATTTGAAAGCAAATTTTTCCTTACCATATAGTAATGAAGAGGAAATACACTCCCTACCATAATAAAGAACAAGTATTGGATAATGACAAGCCAACGCATCATACAATTTTAGAGGATGTTAAAATATAATCAAGCACAAATAATTATGAGTTATGGTGAGAAGTATAAGAAAATTATTCTCATGTGTTTGCTGTCAAATCAAAATATCAAAATTATCTAACTTATCTTGAGTTAAAAAAATTTATAAAATAATTACTAAGATAAAAAGTTAATTCATTAAATGATGGAGTTGAACTTCTTGATTTTTTTCTTAATTGGAATATTTCATATTTTATTGGTCCAATGATCCCATCGACTACTAATTAAAGCTAGTCTTGAAGTAAAGAACTTTTACCTTTATTATATTTTTAATCATATGTTATAAATATTTTAATTAATAAATTAGCAATTTCATATTTGAATCTATTTCTACCAACTTCAGGTATCACATTATTATAAATTGCTTCTAATATTATAAATAAAACATCTAATTTAATTATATAATTCATAACTAAAACTAAACAATGAAAATATAAAATTTCTTCCTAATATTTATTTAATTTTAATTCCATTAGTCTAATAATATCTTCAAAACCTTCCTCATTCCTATATTATGAAAAATCATTGGTAATATTATTGATTTGTCACAAAATTGAGGGAGAGATGGGATAATAAGTACTAAATAAAATATTAGTAGCATCATAAAAACATTCCAAAATTTGCATAATAATTTACAATTATTTTAGTGAAATTGTAATATTCGTTCACCAAGGAGGTGAATATTATAAAAACTAGTAATAATATATTTATATTTAAAACATGATTTTAACATTAAATATATGAAATTTCACCTATGTTTTATATCTAATAAAAATTATTTATATTTTATACCATGGGCATTATATAAACTTTTAAATTCTTAGTTTCTAGATCCTAAAGATTGTATATATTTAATGTCACCTCTAACTTTACTTATATATAATTCAATAATAGTTAATTAAATTTATGATGTGACATGAAAATAATTTCTCATCTAAGACGGGATGTAGCTACTATTTAAGTAACCCAAAAGAAACATTATTATTAAAAACATTATTTAAACTAATTAATAAAATTTCATCCTATATATGGTATTCACATACTATATGCATGATATAAGAAGAGACGTTCGTGGTATTATGTGGATATTCAATTAATTTAAAACTAAGAATTTATTTTTGCATTACCCAATTATAATCAATAAACTGCATGACAACAAAAATATAAGATAAATCAAAACTACTAGTCTAGATATCAGATGTAAGTACTACCTTACCATTAAAATTTAAAAAATATGAAATCAATTTTTCTTTATATTCAAAAATTGTTTGAAATAATTAAATTTAACAGTATTTCAAGAAAATTTTTTATACATATTTAGGAAATTTTATATATATTTTAAAACATAGATTTTTGGTAAAAGAAAAAGGTATTTCAATATTTATAATTAATTTTAATAATCTTTTCTATTTAATTCTTAAGAATAAGAAAATTTTGATAAATCACCTTCATAATTGAATTTAATATAGGTTTGGGTAGAATCATGAGCTGCACTTTTATGTTTCTTTTAATACTGGGCCAGGTAACCAATTCTCCTCCAAGTGTCACAGTTGTAGTCTTTCTTGTAAACTTTACCAATAGCTCAGACCCCCTTGCTGATGACCTTTTCGACATTGAAGTGCTGTTAGACTTCAGAGTCCTAACCTTGGACCTAATGGTGAAGGTGGCATCGGTGGCACTACTAGAGCCGAGGGCACTAGCTCTGCTCTGCGACTATGGTGTAACAAGACTAACCACATAGTCTTTCATATCAATGTCGAGCCCAAAATCTCACGGAATGAGCAAAAGCTGCTAGCACCAAATATTATAGAAAGTACAGATTAGAAAGAGATTAGGATAGGTAGCTAACTTATAGAGAGAGATTTAGATAGCTTAAAAGAATTAGAAAAGCTTATAGGAAGATTAGAAAGGTTTATGAGAGCTTAAGAGATCATAGAATATCTTAGAATTTAGTATGAAGTGAGGAAGAGAGGTCGAAGGATATTTGTAGGGGCTGGAGACCTTCAAATATCCTAAATAATATTAAAAACTAGTTGTTTATAGTTGTTGGGAAGGATAAATAGGTCTTTTTGAGCAATAAATAAGAATATCCTTAAAAACTATCCATTTTTATTGTTAAAAAGGGTAAAAAAATCTTTTTTTTAAAAAAAAGGACAAAACTAACTCTTTATGAGGGGAAGCTTTTTTTTTTAGGCCTGGTGGATTAGGAACATGCCTAGCAAGCTATGCTAGAGGGCCTGCCAGGTGTGTTATACCAACTAGCCAACCCGATTGTGCCTGATGGGTCGGTTGGCATGCTACGATTCGTACCGACCTATGGGTTGTGCTAGGTTAGTCCGTCATGAGTTGTTGTGTCGGCACAGTTTGTAAGCTCAGCATAGGCACTATAGGGCGATGCTGCAAGCCGTCTAGTTCATTTTATACTTCTAGGCCAAGCCGAGGGAAAAAAAGGTAACCTAAAGCATTAGGCTGGGCCCAAACTTGAATCAGATATGGCTAGCCTGACCTACTGTGAATATCTTAGAGACTAGTTCCAACCCAAGCCAAGCCCAATGGTAAGGTATAATATATATATATATATATATATATATATATATATATATATATATACATATATATAATTTTGGGACAAGCCAGGTTGAGTTTGTTTTCTGTAAGCCCAGGTTCAACCCAAAATTTGAATAGATCTAAAAAATTAGGCTCGGTCTAGTCCCATGGGCTAAAAAATTTGGCGTAGATTCTGAAATTTTCTAGACTAGGCTTAGATTGGCCCACAAGTTGCCTGCCCATACCCCCTACATGGAACAATTGTGCCATGGTTTTGCAAGCAGCAATTTGGCCCTAATGGGTGATTGTTATTTTTACAAAGCTATGGTGGGATAGAAGTATTTGATGAAGGTAATTCTTGTAATCCAAACATTTGCATATAATTTTTTCACAAGCTTTCTAGAAAATTGATAATTCATGACTATCTTTTAAATAAATTACAATTAATTAGTAATGATGGTATTTGATATAGAAAATAACTATGCCCTAAACTCTTGACCAAGCCAATCTCTATGCATATTAAATAACCATGCTTTAGACCTTTCGCTACTAGTACATCATGTGCAATCTAGTTAGTGGATTTCATTCACATCCTCTATGAATATTAAATTTTACTAAAAATTTGATTTATATGAATGGTGTACATACTTGGATAGATAAAAACATGGATATAACTAATATCTGATTTGTATCCACATTTATTTAGAACAAATATGGATGCTAGTTTTGATATTCATTTAATATCCATATTTGTATTCATATTCTCTATAAAAAATATAAATATAGATTTAAATATACTAGTATTTGATAAATATTTGATCCGCTTTCAGCCTAGACACAAATCGACCTCAATGTTTCGCTTGAATCAACCATGGACATCAAGCCTTACACGGTTAGACCTATAGATCCTTATGTTGAGTATGGTATGTAGGCCGAGTCATTGCCAATAAATCAATGCCATAGGCTCTCACTAGAATAAAAAAGATATTTAGCAATGTAGACTCAGGTAAGAGCAAAGAAATGATGATTAATGATATCCATAAGTAATTATAACATGAAATTGAAGTTAAAAGATACTAGCCAAAAGGACATTTAATGTTGGAAATTTTCTATGTATGGGCTTTCATTAATCGTTAGTCATTTTGAATTTACAAAACTAGTTAAACAAATTTGGTTCAATAATGCTTGCAGAATAAGCCCATTGTTGATATGTGATTCATGTTATTTGGGTTTATGCATATCTCCTATTAGGTAATGTGATTGACGGTTTGCATAGGTCTAAAGCCCCATAGTGATCCATAATGGAAGGTTCTATCAAAATTTCATTATAAATAAGCTAGATCTTCTCTTCTCTTTTTAAATCTATAATCAGTTTCTTTCCATTAACGGCACTACCTATTCAAGGAGCAGAAAGAAAAAAATCTAAATTAAGAAAAATCTAAGTTTTGGAATCTTTGCAACTTTCAAATAAATTAAAGTTGGTGGAAATAGGTATGGCAACAAATTTTATTATTATTATTTGATGTTCTAAATAACACATACGTAATCCTTAAAATTCCTACATGTAGTATCAAAGTGGGCAATTGTAGAGTTAGAACCCAAATTATTATTGTTCTATATTGTTTCATGCCTGTGTTAGGGTTTTAGATTGTGAATCTTTTATGGTTGGGTTTCTTTTATTTGTCTACTTGGTCCTATCTGCAAACAAACAAATATGTTAAGGTTTTTTAATTATATCCATGACCCTATCTACTTGGAAATAGTTCTTTTTTTAGGTCCCTAAACTATTTAGATAGGAACTGGTTTTTTGTTAAAAAAACCCAAATAAAAAAAAAATCTCAAAAAAAAAGGGATCATGTTCCCTATTTCTTTTTTCCTTGTTTTGGGGCTAAACCACCTAACCTAGAATGAATCCACTATTTTCTCTATTTTGGAGTCAACCACCCGACCTAACCATGCCCATCTGTGCATGATGGCCAACCATCACAGCAACCAACAAACAGTCACCTCATGAATACTCTAGTTAATTTTTCATGCCCTAAGCCTATCGCACCACTGCTAAATTTACTTTGAACAAAATCATCAAAGAACATGACTTACGTCTCTAGCTAACCATCTCCTATCCTGCTCCTACCGAAATACCTTATTTGCAAGAAACTATTATATAGGCACTTGTGAGAAAATTTACTAACAAAGATCTGTTATTTCAGATAATTATAATCAGACTTTCTCACCTGCTTCTTCCAAAGATTCTTTTAAGACTATTATAACCTTGGTGGCTCATTTTGACTTAGAGTTTCATTTGATGTACATGAAAACAACCTTCTTTAATGGTGATCTTGAAGAATAAAGTTGATCAATGTATATACAATAAGGTTAGTGGGAGCAAATTTATCTTTCTTATACTTCATATTATTTTACTTACTAGTAGTAATCTTGGATTGCTGCATCAGACTAAGCAGTTTTTGTCCAAGATTTTTTAATATGAAAGTTCTTGGTGAGGTATTATTTGTTCTTAGTACAGAGATTTATAGGGATGGATCTTATAGTATATTAAGATTCTCTCAAAGAACCTGCATTGATCGTGTGCTTTGTAGGTTAAACATGAATAATATACATAATTATAAACCTAAAGATATGCCTATTATGAAAGAGATAAGTTCAGTTTGAACCAATGCCATAAGAATAATTTTGAAAGAGAGTTCGTGAAAAAATGTATCCCATACTAGTGTAGTTGGTAGCTTGATGTATACCTAGGTTTTACTAGACTAAACATTACTTTTGCAGTGAGTGTTCTTGGTCAGTATTTGTCAAACCATAGTTTGGAATATTAGCAAGATGCCAAGAAAGTGATGGCGTACTTATAAAGGATAAAGGATTTTATAGTTGTCTATAGGAAGATGGATAATCTTGAAATAATTGGCTTTTGAAATTTAGATTTTGCTGGTTGTTCTAATAATATAAAATATATTTTATGCTATATTTTTATGTTAGTTGAAGGAGCCATATCTTGTAAAAGTGTTGAACAAACACTTATGATTTCTTATACTATAAAGGCTGAATTTGTTGCATGTTATGGAGCTGCAACAAATGTTATGTAGTTTAAAAATTTGATTTCAAGGCTTATTGTTGTTGATTCCATTTTTAAACCACTAAAGATTTATTGGGATAATAATTCTATTGTATTCTTTTCAAAGGACAATAAAAGTATTAGTGGGTCCAAGCTTATTAAGATTAAATATCTTATGGTCAGGAAACTAATAATAAAGAAAGGAAACAGTATTGTAGAGTATATTGGTATAGAGAGCATAGTTGCTGATACATAGACCAAGGGACTAACCCATTTTATTCATGAACATGTTGATAATAGTGGTGTTTCGGGGCCTTTTGATATACTTGGTTAGTGGAAGTTGGTTATATATGTTAACTCTCACATGTTGATTTATTTTATATACTATTTTGGAACTCATTTGTTTTCTAAGTGTATTTATTTAATAAATGTTTAAATGATGATCATTATTGATTCTATTAACATCATGTTGCTTTGTTATTTATATGTGCATATTTTGAGTCTATGATTTGTCATGTTATGCAAAATCTTGAGTCTTGGTGTCAATTTTAAGTATTTGTTGTGTATGTCTCATTAGTGATACTATGTTAAAACCTTGAGGTATTTTGATTGAACATAATAGCATATTGTACATGTCATTCTCAATTTCTCTAGCTTCTTGTTGACGCATATTGTTTGATAAGGAATCATTTAGAGTGCCGATAATAAGAATAATATTTTTGGGATCACATATTGTATGCTATTTTTTTATCATACTATCACATTATGATCCATATTAGTGAAGGTTATTAACACTTATAACCATGAATTGGTATATCAATAAGAAGCATAACTTTTATGATTCGGTTTTAGTAGCTTTCATGTGACCAAATCTATTTTTGAAATATTATTTCAAAGTACTAAAAGATTCTCAAAATTGTGGTCACATTAAAAATTTACTTGTCTAGCCTGAGTGTTGTTTTCAAATAAATAAATATTTTTAAAACTTAAATAACTATAATTAATGTTGTGCAAGTAGGAGAATGTTGGAAATTTCTTATGTGTGGGCTACCATTAATTATTAGTGACATTGGATTTATAAAATTAACTGAACAAATTGATTCAATGAAACATGTAAAATGAGCCCACTAATGATATGTGTTCATGTTGTTTGGATTTATGTGTACCTCATGTTGGATGATGTGGTTGGTGGTTTGTATGGATCCTAAACCTAATAGTGATCCATGATGGAAGAGTCTATTAATATTTCATCATAAATAAATTAAGCCTCTCTTCTCTCTTCTCTCTTCATATCCATGATTAATTTCTTCCCATTGAGAACATCACTTGTTGAAAGAGCAAGAAGAGGAAGATTTAAGCCTTAAGACTCTACAGCTTTTGCATAAATAAGAGATAGCACAAATTAGGTACGACAATAATTTTTTTTATATTTCTTTAATTTTGTAAATTACACACATGTGATCCTTAAAATTCCTATATATAACATTAAGTTAATGCTTACCCACCTTTAAAAAGATAAGATTAATATGACAAACAAAAGTTGATCGACCATACCAAACGCCAACTCCAAGAATAAGTCCTCAAGGGGTATATTTCACCATAGCAGAGATAATGGCATAACCTCAAGCTCTTTATTGGAATATAATGCTAGAATGCTGGCATGAGAGTACACATTACCCATCAATTTAGAACAGCCTGGAGACAAAAAAGAATTAATGGAAAAACTGTTTAGCATCAGATGGGAATGGTGAAGGAGAGAGCCCCAGCAGAACAGACGCATTGCATGCATGCATACTAGCTATATCTGGACAGAAAAGGACACTCCAGTTACTGTTTTATTAAATTAGCTCTGCTCTTTTACCAACAATGCCATGAATAACAAGCCCATTGTACCCACCACCAGGCGTCTGCTCCCATGGTATACTCTCTCGTTCACTGGGTGAGAAATAGGGCTTCAATTCCACAGGATGTTGTCCTCTTGCTTCAGGTTCGTCTAATGGCTTAAGCTCCAGCTCAGGTATAGGAGAGCGGGTGAGATTTTAGACCCCTCGTGGTCTAAACAAACAAGTTCATTGTACCTTAAATAAAGCAAGAGCCTCAATCTCATGGGATACGTTTGGTACAAGGTCAAAAAATAAAGGCAAAAAGTTACAAGAATAAGAGAAAATTTGAAGAATGTAAAAATTTTCCTATTAGCTCTGTTTGATTGTGAGTGTGAACAAAAAAATGAAATATTACAAATATAAGGATAAAAAGTTATAGGAGTAAGTACAAACTTTAAAGATGTAAAAAATTTTCTGATAATTATATTTGTTACTATTTGGTTGCATGTAGATAGAGTACGAGATATTATAGGTGGTAAACTGTACTTGAAACAAGATTAATACAAAAAAGATGAAAATATCATTAATATTTTATTAATATCATTAATGTAAGAAAGATGAAATAAAAAAAATTATAAAATTATTTAATATTTTGTTAGTTTCAATATTTCAATCGTTATCGTTTTCTGAATAATTTTTTTCTTTAACCCATTAAACTGGAGGATAAAGGAGGAAAAGGGCTATTCTACAAAGGAAAGAGAAAAAAAAAAAAAAACCAAATACTCTTAAAAGTGCATGAAATATATATATATATATATATAAAGAGTAACTTTCGACCCCTTTAACCTAAGGTCAAACGCACCCCTAGAAATGAATCACGACAAGATATCATCGGACTGCAACATAGTGGGCGATGTGATGGTTAAAGCGATAGGAGTCCTATTGGATTACACAACAAAAGGCCTTTTCTCGCCTGGTCATTGTTCATGGCAGAAATATCTTCATGGTCGGGTGTTCTACTTTGAGCTTGAGCATTCCCTGGGTCTCCTATCCATATGTTTGCCCACAAAATGTTCCTATCACGAAACAAATTTGAAGTCTCCTGGTGACTCAAACTTTAAACCTTCATTAGAAGGAAAGAATGGTAATTGGAGTGTATCTTTAGCCAGATGGATCTGGACAAGTCACCAACTTCCCAAAAAGCGAATGAGGTGGCCGATTCATATGGCTACACAGATAAAGCTAGCCATGGGAAATGTCTCATTTTCAATCTCATGCTTTTTTGTAATGAAAATCTTTATTTAAACCACTACTGCCTTATTCCAACATCCAAAATAAATTCCTGTGCAATTTATTTGAGCATTACTCCTTAAACTATAGGCTTGTTACATTTTTTCAGGAAATTAGAAATCAGTACCTTTGTGACAACAGTAGCTCAGCTACTCTGGCAGTGTTTTGGGCCTCCCTGGATGGCCTAACAAGAGGAGGCTGGAATGTGGTTAGCCAGGAAAATTGGATACACCTCTCAGAAAGAACCAAACATCCCTTATTGTCAGTCAATACTCTCCTGTGATTGCCTCTCCCTCGAGAATTCGGTGTTATCATGGGGATTTATCCCGGCATCTAAAACGGAGCTTGGTAACTATCTTATTCTATCCTAATCTTTCCACCCAAGCTTGACGCTTTGCCCATCCTTAATGGCAAACACGATTGATGACCCGTCACAACGAGATGGCAAATAGATTGTGCAGACATTGGTTGGAGGTATGGTTGGAAGAATTGACAAGCACCACCTTCTCAGGCCAGTTGATCCTTCGCTTCCACCTTTCTTTCCTCATTTCTGTCTCACCATCTATTACTTCATTTTATCATATCAGCCATCGGGTCTCCATCATTCGTTCTTCCAGTCTAAAGTCATGAAATGTGATTGATGTGAAATTTTCCTACTATCCTATGTGATATGGCTCTTCTTCTTTATCTACACTTCTCTCCAAGTAGGTTGGAGTTGTGCCACCCCAAATAACCAAGAGATTCCAATGCGAGGCCTGGTTAGCTTGGATTGGCATTGAAACAGAGAGGTTGGACTGGATTAAGATTAGTCATTGACCCAACCCAATCTATCCGAGTTGCAGACTTGCAGTGCTAATCTCCAGCACATGCATGATAATAAATAAATAAATAAAAACTTTTAGCTGATCTCTGAGGATCTTTTTTTAAATAAATAATTACAGTCTTCATCTAACCATAGTAAGACATGTTACCATGTTACAAATTACTTGGGACCACACATTGTAATCTAAAAATATGCTGTTGTATTGCATGAGCTAATTATTATTATCCTTCAAATTTTAGAGCCCAAATACAATATGTAAGCAACCAAAATTTATACAAAATCAAACACATTCCTATCATATTTCTCAAAATAGAAAAGAGAATACAGAAATAAAATCAGTTGATGGCTTGACAACAAAATCATCGCCTCATACAGACGAACCAAGCCAAATGAAGAACCAGAATCCCCCCAAAAAAGCATACAAGCCAGTCAAGTGATAGTGATTTCTAAGACACTCATCCACAATCTTAATTTCAAAAGAATCACATTCAGTTAATTTTGAGTTGGCTATCATAGCAGATCATTAGTTTTTTCCTAAACAATCATGCAAGGGTTTAATGATGAATCATCATATGGAACTAAAAGTTTCCTGCGCAACTGACAACATAAGCTGGATACACAGGCATACGGTTACAAGATGCAAACATCTACAACCATTAATAATGCATAAAGTTACATCAGCAAACTGTTACAGACCACCTATCAGGCAACAGCTTTCATCCCAAAAAATCACAGCACAAACATAAAGCCACACACCACAGGCTTAGTCATGAGG
This sequence comes from Metroxylon sagu, assembly GCA_017589505.3. Classification (NCBI taxonomy): domain Eukaryota; kingdom Viridiplantae; phylum Streptophyta; class Magnoliopsida; order Arecales; family Arecaceae; genus Metroxylon; species Metroxylon sagu. Next base: position 1,492,911 of record JACVBY030000624.1, on the reverse strand, counting down.
TCTATCAACATCTCACTAGTTTGGAGCATGATCTCTTCATGTGCAAAATATGGTGAATTTAAATAAAGTTATGTTGATTTGTCTTTGTTATACCATGTCTAACCAACCAAATTCACAATAGAGAAGTCTACGCTCAAAAAGGAAACAAACTTGCTACAGCAGAGGCAGGATTGTATCCATTTCTATCCATCAGATCCTGTCTCGCAAATGGAACTGCAAGCAGGTTGGGTTGGATCGCATTGGCACACCCCAAATCCAATCTATGTTTGGATTGGATCAAAATATTGAGCCCAACCCTATCCCTTTTCTATGTGAGTTGGAACACTCTAGATCAGATATAAGATTATTTTATTGATTTTTTATGGATCATATCAGGTCAAAATAATTCAAAAAAACCATAATAAACATATAATTTGATAATGTAATTTTTCATAAACACTTTTTAAGATAATGGAAAGGAAAACAAAGCCGAAGTTGCTTGAAGCACTCATAAAAACAATCACAATAGACCACCATTTTTCAAAAGAGTCCTCCATCTTTTCTACACTTCAGTGCTAGATGCCAAGAGCCATCCTTTCTTAGCTACCTTGACCCTGTGCAGGACTCATATACAATTCCGCTTCTTCCAACTGAATGCCCATGCATTTCTTTACAACCAGATGCCCCATAAAGCTCCAGCAACGACCATGTCCCCACCTAATGCCATTTGATCTGACTGAGGTAGGCACACTTGAAAAAAAATCGAAACTTGACAGTCTCCTCATGCCTCCAACAAAAAGAACACCCTTAGGGTGGAAGCAGATTGTTGTTTGGTCCATATTAATTAATCACTTGATTTTAGAAAAAAATAAAAAATTATCCTGAAATTCAATTGATAGAGAGATTTAGCAGCCCTTATTGGAATAACCTCATCTTTCAAACAAGTTAAAATGCCTCCAGTTGAACCCACTGCATACACTGTGATCCAACCACCAAACTTTGTGAAAACAGTTTCACAACAGAGTTGCAAAAACTTCACTTTCATGGAAGCATACCATGCATATTGCACTTGCTAACCCTAAAGAAGTCCTTTACTACCTTTTCCTTAACTGGCCTACCACGGGCTGGCCATCACAAGAAACTGAAAAATCTAGTCCATGCACGCAATAGGGGATTTAATGGATAGCCAAGAAAGTTCATGGTAGCAAGAGAGGCCTCGCTTTAAAGAATAACCACCTACAGAGGAATACTCCTTAGGTTCTTGCAGTGTTACTTGGATCCATACACCCATCAGCCTCACCAATGGACACCATAAGACAACAACCTGATCATGACAGCTGAAAATGTACAACAACTGTAACTCTAATCCTACCCCTTCTAAACTGGCAACAACCATCATACAAATCATCAAAAACTTAAAGTGAACACCCACCACAAGCAAGCACAGGTTAAACCAGACATTGAGGGGGGGAGGAGGGGGGGAGAAGCCCAACATACCCCCCCTAAATCAAGGTTCGCAATCTCCACACAAGATCCCATTTTAGTACCATACTTGTATAGTATTGGTATGTTGGATGCAAATGTTAGTTTGGCATACTGAGACTCGATACACTCCTCATACCAAATCTTGGTTCAGCACTAGTATAATATAGTACGCCTGGTATGAGGTGACACATATTGCTATGAACCTTGCCCTACACCACTCCCAACACTCCTCCCAATATCCTAGACAGAGGTCTCTCCATGATGCCTGGTGAGGATGGGAAGATGCCATAGCTTTAAGCTTACAAGCCTCACCTACCAAACAGTCCTTTTCCATTCCCTTCAGCTATCTCCAGCATATCTTCAACATTCCCCCTATATGAGAAGGCCTTTTTCTTGGGCCAAGGACACTCAATTCATCCTTTCAGATTTACGTTCCTCTTGCATGCTATCTCCACAAAAGCATAATGAGAACCAGTCTTGCAAGCTTTTGTCATGCTCTGTCTACTTTTACCTTTAGTCTGTCACCTTGTCTGACAGAGGTCACCTTAAGCTAGAAAACATTGACAGAGGTCACCTTTAGTCTGTCACCTTGTCTGACAGAGGTCACCTGACTCCACCAACAGGACCAAGGAAGAAACACACAGTTGTTACATTCACAAGGCTCCCCCAAAACTTTTTATCATACATGGTATCCAGCCCTATGTCACACAAATATTGATTAAATAACTAAGATAGGGTAAGAAAGACTCCTACCATATCAATGAACTTGGGCTATTTACAATTCATAAGCAACCAGTTCACTGATTTTCCTGGATCTAGTTAACCACAATAGATAATTCATGTACAGAAACACTTCCACAACTTAATTACTTGAGCTAATACAAACATAAAATGGGAACTTCAATCAAGGAATCTAGCAAACAGCATAGAACAAAAGATATTGGCATTTGACATTGATAAGCTTTACTCTGGAACTATTCCAGTCATCTCAATTTTTCAGATAATTTGCAACCCCATTTGCCCCTACAATCACTCTCTGATTACTGAAGCAGTAAGCTGGTAGAAGGTGTTCCCTGACCTATCCATGATAACAAGAACTTCATAAAATTTCTAGTGGTTAGTAGACCATGCCATTTTGCACATTTAACTTTTAACATTACACAATACAAGATACTGCTTTCTTCTTGTAGATGCAGTACAGATACTAACTGCAATACAAACCCTAGTAAGGACATGGATGGTAGAAAGATAAAGATCTATTTGGTTTTTGAGAATAGTTCCGTTTTCTGTTTTCTTTTTCGTAGAAAACAAAAAACACTTATGAAAATACATTTGGTAAATGAAAATGAAAAGAGTCTTCTGAAAAACACAACTCCAAAATGACAGAAAACTGAAAATAGTTTTAAAGATATTTCACTGTTTCCCAACACAAGAAGGAAGTAGAAAACAAAGGCTAGAGAGCTTGAAAACTTAGGAGTTAACGGTATTACATTTAATTTTTTGACTTACCCTTTTAAAAGATATCATTTATAATGAAAATAAAAAATAAAAATTAATTTTTATTTTCATTTACCAAATGCATTTTTTTAGAGATCAAAAACAGAAAATGAAAATAGAAAACATTCTTGAAAACCAAACACAGCATAAGTTTCACATAGAATCACTCTAAAAACAAGGAGAGATTGAGATAGCAACTCAAATAATTGGGGTTGGACTAATGGTGGTTAATTCCAAATTATCATATATTATATAAATCTTATGAAACTCCAAATCCCAAAGAATGCATTTTGATAGGCTATCCCTTCCTACAAAATTACTATTTATCTAGTGCCAATTATCCATCTTTTTAAGGATCTTGAGGCAGCAATACTAGTAAGAGGTTGTACTTATAAGAACTATCATCTAACATGATCTACAATACCATTCCAAAACAGATTAGACAAGGAAGATTGTTTATTATGATTATGGGCAGAGGAAATTTGTCGACATATTCTGCATTGTTGTTCACCAACTAACCAATTTAAATACTCACTAAAATTAGCAAATGCATAAAAGAACAAGCCTTTAATATCAATCAGGATGTTTTGAGAATCATAACGTTTTGGTCTTATCACATCAAACTAATTCTACAAATATGTTGATTTGACTATTTGTTAGAGGTTATGAGTTCCTTGTGATACAAACTAGGAAATTCAAATTGGTAGATATCAAAAGTCCACGAATACAAAACTAAAATTTGTCCCTTAACCCCTCTAGTTTTGTCAATCAAACCCTAATAATTGTCCTTTAAAATTTTATATGCCTCAAAGTAACAAGAAAGCAAACATGATGCTCTTGAATTACCAATATTCAAAAGCAATCTTACATAATAGCAAACTTCACAAATTTGCCCTACTTATATTATGTACCTTAAAAGGTTTAGCTCATGCAATTTAAAGATGATCAATGCCTATGAAGAATTTTACCTACCAAAATATTATTAATTATTTGCAATATCCAAAGTAGACAGTGTATATTCAAATTTACAATGAGACAGAAGAAATTGAAGTTAAAGGGTCCTGCAGGGATAGATTAAGAACAACACACACATCATTGAAGAATACACAACATTATCATATTACATGAAATCACCATCTGAAATAAAGTTCTAAAGGTTGGTTGTATAGAATGTTTCACATATTGTAACAACTTATTTGCAGTAGAAATATTATGGGCAAAAGTATCCAACTGGATCAAGAGGAAATGAGAAGAACACTGGGCATCCTCAATTAACAAGATATAATGCTGCTATAACAAAAAAAGCAGAACCATCTTGCATGTTATTTTTTAATCATGACCTTATGATGTCTATAAATGGAATTACAATAATCTCTAGAAGCTTAACTTCAAAAAAATACAGAAAAAATGACAGATAATACAGCCAAATAATCCTAAAATCCATCCATTTCACTGTGCCATGCTCTTATTAATAATAGATTGTTTCCATAAATTATTATGTATCAAAAGTCTTAGGGTCACTTCATGCTTTTGAATTCAGAAAGCAGCTAATAACAACACCATTGCCTAACTAGACAGATTGTCTAAAACATGCTCGCAACAATCATGCACTTCTCATTTATTTGGCTTCAACTTTATAATCCTTTTTTTCTCACTCAAACACAAAGACATTATCAAACTGTGAGGATTAAGTGGTGGTGCCAGTAGATGTCCTATGCCAGCAGATGATCTCAATCAACAAATGAATTTTAATGCACTCTATTTTATTTAAAAAAAAAAATACAACCCATGACAGATGTTCATACTGGCTTGGCATACCGTAGTATGTACCAACCAGCATAGAACAGCACAGGCCAGCACCTAAAACCATAGTTATTTGGCCTTTCCTCCACCCACATCTATACCATCTCCATAACAACATTTCTTCATGGTTTCACCTGTTTGCATCTATTTCAAAAACAAATTGTAATTACATATCAAGACCCTGTTCTCCCGAATTTTATTAGAAGCAGAGTTAGTCATAATCAAATCAAATGCTCAGATGTGATTGAAATCTATGCATGCTCAGATATTCAGGGCATATTTTCATTTATTCTAATAACTGAAGGAAAGGGTGCACCAAATAAAATTATGAACTTCAAGTTTCGAGCGTGGCATGTCATATTTGGGCATCCTCAGATAAGTGTTCAGCTATGTAGTCAGTAGATTTCCTTGTAGCCCAAGTCAAAAAATTAAGATAAACATATTATGGCAATGGTCTGAATCGACAAGTCCAAGAGTTTTCTTTTGGGGGAATAGAGATTACTGGGAAAGTTGGAGTCTCTCCTGTGCTTTGATCCTGTAGGTTACATATATCTGACCTCATTGGACAACTAACTAACTTGATGGCTGTGGATATTAGGATTATCTTTTATGATTTAACTGCATTTAAAACAAACAACAGCTTGAATTATAAAATAAATGTTATGACACTGTTTTGCTTGGTGAAATTCAAGAAGCATTTGTTTGTTCTGTACTCTATCCATCATAATGATGATCATGAAAATAGGTTATTGGCATAATATGTGTTGTGCACTACTACCCATGATAGCACATACAATTGTGTATCAACCTTTATTGGTATGTACTGCAACAATCGCACTAGTATATATCATGAGCACTCTCCTTTTTCTAACTCATGTTCAGAAATCTTGTATACTTTTATTTTTATGCAACGTATTCAAAAACCATTATCTATGATTTTTAGCCTATTATGCTATGAGTATGTGTTTATTCTCACATCGATTGTGTGCTAGGAAGATTTTAGGTACATATATAAGGCTAGATAGCCCAAATAATATCTTTTAGCTAGCTTTTTCGGATGAAGTCTTGGATTGTTATAAATGGCATTAGAGCAAACCTAACCTATGATACATCTAAACTAAAGGACACTGCAGCATGGACCCATTTGAAGTTAACCAAGAGCTAATCATGATATTTATGATTTCATTTTGATAGCATTTAGACCTTTAGCCTAATAAGAATGCCTCGATTTAAACAAAGAGGGTTTATAAAGACGCATGTTGGCATTTATCTACTCCCATATTGATTGTGTGCTGTAAAGATCTTAGGTATATATACAGAGCTAAAGAACCTAAATAACAACCTTTTTAGGTGAGATCCTAAATTATTACAATATGTAAAGATCCATGTTAGCATGTGTCCACTCCTACATGGATTGAATGCAGAGGAGATTTTGGGTTCATGTATAGGGTCAAGGAACCCAAGTGACACCTTAAGACTAGCTTTTTTGGTGAAGCCATAGGTGATTATATATGACGTCAGAGCAAACTTAGCCGACGACCGATGTGGATTAGGAGACATTATAAAACAGACATCTTTAGGGCTGACCATAAATTGATCATGGTGTTTCTGATTAGATTTTGATCAGATTTGGACCTTTAGCTTGGCGAAGATTCCAGAACTTAAATGAGGGGAGTACATGAGAACATATGTTAGCATGTGTTTAGTCTTACATCAATTATGTACTAAGAAGATCTTAAGTACTTGTACAAAACCAAGGAACCCAAATAACACTTAGGCTAGCCTTTTTGAATAAGGTCTTAGGTCATTATATACGCATTTCTTTTAAAATTTAAATGCCCAATCTATAAAGTAAATGCAACAATGATAAAATATTATTTTCTACATTCGACCAATGGATAGAACTAACAGTCATTAGTCTATGTAAGTTTTTACACTTTATTGTCAACACATGAACATCCTAAGTTAGTGGTGTTATTTATGAACAAGATTTAAAGTCCTACCAGATGAGTGGTGTCCCAACAATCTCATCCTATACTTGTGGGAAAACATGATGGGATAAGGGTGGGACTCTGAAACCTATGTACATAGGGAGAGAAGAAGAAGGAGAAAAGAAAGAAAGGAAAGAAGGAAAGAAAAAAGAAAAAAAAAAGGAAGGAAGAAGAAAAGGAATAAAGGAAGGAACAAGAGAAGTAAAAATAGGAAAGAAAGGAAGGAAGGAAGAATAAAAATAAATAAAAGAATGAAGGAAAGAAGGAAGAATGAAAATAAAGAAGAAAAGAAATGAAAAATAAAAAAAAGGAAAAAAAGGAAAGAAAAGACAAAGTAAGAAAAAAAAATAAAGGAAAGAAAAATAGGGGAGAGATGGGATACCTATCGAGACACTCTATCAAGATGACCATCAGAACAGAGTGGGACAATAGAACATCCTATTCCATCAAGAAATTGAGATACCTCCTCCCACAGGATTTATAACCATATATATGAGTACCAGGTAATACTTATGATGTTGAGCTTCTAACAAAATATTTTGACTTTGTCTAGGATGTAGAAATTTTCAACAATTTGAAAGAAAATTTGAAAATTGCTTTAATTGAACATAATCAGCTTTTAGATGATATGCAGGTAGAAGCCTAAAAAATGGACCACATAGTGAATCATATAGCATAAATGGCATTTTAATTGAACTACAGTTGTAAGTTATGTGGATTTACAACATTTCTAGTTCAAGTCTACTCAAAGAAGACCAACTCAAATTTGAGGAATACCAAATTTTCTTTTAAGCTAATGATTAATGTAGGAGAAAAAAGGGTCAAGAATAAAGACCTCAAAAAAAAGAAGAAAGAAGTCACCTCAGCACAGCTCTTCAGCAGATCAGGCCCCCAAGCAGTCCAGTGAAGCTTAGGCAGCCCATATAGGCAACTTGAGGCAGGCACTGAGTGCACTTTCAGGCCTAAGGCTTGTGCATAAAGATGCCCAAGAACATAGCTGGACCTAAGGCGAGCATGAGAGGTGGATGAAATCAGATTTAAACTTTAAAATGTCTATGTACCTATTACCTTGGTACCATACCAATAATGTTTAAGTGAACCTTTCTTCTCCCTAACGCCAGATTGATCAAAGGTTCCAAGCGTAAAACCGTAAGCCATAGTCCTAGATGGTGGTAAGCATTTGGATAACACGATCAGTAACTGATGGAAGGCTGTCAGCGGTCAACAATTAGAAATCAGGGCACTTGCCCTATTTTTTCCTTTCTCTCCTTCCATCTTTTTTTTCTTCTTTTGATGGCAGATGCCACATAGGTGGTCTTATAGTCAGCCTAGAAGATTTGTTTGTTATCTTTTCTTCTATGAGGAGAGATTTAAGAGTGCTTGTTTGAGTAGAATGTGGAGAAAAAGCAGTCTCTATCTTATCCCATGCTTTAATCAAAGATGGAAACTTGGGATGAAATTCAGGCCATGCCATCCATCTGAACAGCACTAAGATATATCTTAATTTCACCAGTTTCATTATCATCTTCTTATCTTTCTCCCTCTTTATTAAGATTTGCTTTGTTTTCCAAGTGGCTTGGAACCCTAGAACTCATAATGAAATGCAAATAACTTGATCCCTAGAGCAAGTGATGTAGGAAAAAAAATCCACAAAGCAAATCTGGTTTATACCAAAGAAATTTAGAACACAAGGAGCAAGCAAAGAGAGCAGATACTCAGCCAAAGGCCGGTCATCCAAGCTAGATAGCTAGGGAAAAGAAAGGAAATTCTTTCTTACTGAAATGTACTTCAGTTCTGAATTCTTTGAGTGCATGAAGCATATTTATATAGACCCTTGACTCTTTATTATACAAAGGTTGGGACTAGGAAACAAAACCCTCGGCCATTCATAAAAGCCTACAAACTAAATTAGGCTCACCTACTACTAAACAAAACCTTGACCCACAACCAGCAACTACAAAATTACCATAATACCCTTGAGTATTTTTTTAAAAAAAAAACTGCTGCTCCTCCTGCATCAGCAGGCCTTAAACTTATGGACGCTCCAAGTTGCTTCCTACCTGGCCACCTCACTTCCATTACCTGAAGGTAAAGCCTTCCAAGGGGTTTTATGGAGCACATTAATGGAGCTAAGCATGAAGCATTTAACAAATATTCAGTCTCCATTATCAAGTCCAATAAAGCTCCATTATCCATCTCAACAACAGCAAAATCTATTGTTACTTTTCCAGCTTTATTATTATCTTGTCATATTTTTCTCCTTTATACCATCAGAAGTTACAATTTATGTTTCCTTATGAAGGTAAGACAGACCTTAAAAACTCATGGATACTACAACTTAAAGCTAGCTCATGTCCACACTTGGATCCTTTGTCTTCTAGGGATATGGCAGGGCACATAAATGGAGCTGAACATAAACCATTTAACAGACACATTTATGTTTCTGTTTAAGACTAAGAAAAGAAATCATAAAACGCCACTGCATTAAACTCACATTATCTAACTGACAACTTCAGAACAATAGAAAAATTCGGAGAATATATCAGTCCACTTATTATAGAAATGAAAGAAAATTCTGCATTCCAGACAGGATAAGCATATCATACTACCATAGACACTGAACATAATCTAACATCCACTATAGAGCCACAGAAGTTCCAATAGGTTCATGACAGCACCAAATTGATGCTATAAATATTATTACAGATCTTCATATCCAGATAAATTTCTAACAAAATGACAATCTGATTACGGCCTTAGACCTACAACATGACTACTCCCAGATCTATTTACCCATATGTAAAAAACGGAAATGGAAAGAAGCATAATTTACGACGACGATGACGACATGACGAACAGCTACAGATGATGGAAAACCTGATCATTTTCGAATGAACCGGCGATTGGTAGCCACGGCAGCCTTCTGATCAAGGTCGGATCCCGAGTCGGACTCGTCGTGGACCCATCCCACCGTCTTCTGGGCCTCCAGAACGAACTGCGAAATCCCTGGAACACCAAAAATCCGCCATTTTGCTGAGATTTGACGAAACAAGAGAAGAAGATGGAGGGTGATCGAAAGAGAGAGGGGGGACCTTCTTTGACGGTCTGGCGCTTCTCGCGGATCTCGTGGATGGTGGCGGAGAGCTTCCAATAGAGGGGGCGGCCGACGTAGAACGCGAGGAGGAGGACGGCGACGACGGCGGCGACGCGGAGAGAAACTCTAGCGGCGGAGGAGGCCATGGCGGAGGCCGAGAGCTCTCAGCTGGCTTCGGTCTTCTTCTGCTTCGGGTGTGGGGATTTTTGGGCGAGGGTGGAAGGAATGAGTCGGTGCTTCGAAGTTCGCCTCGCACATCAGATTTTAGATAATCTTGGTTCACGCGTGTTAAATAACGAGACTAAGCAACCCACGGAAGTGCGTCACTTAAAAAAATAAACAAAAAAAATTAAAAAGAACAAATCTATAAGGACTAATCAAGGAGTCTTTTGGTAACTATCATTTTAAATCACTGATAATTCTTATCCACAGTGATCCCATAGCGAGTGTATGCTACATTCAAATAATTATAAATCTAAATACTTAATACATCATAAAAATTGAAGATCTTCTTGATATGCTTTAAAACTACCAATAATAATTTATCATTAATTATATTATTTTATTATTATTATTATTTTAATTATAATATCATATTATAATATTATAATTCTAATTGTATCATATTTTATTTTATTATATAATATCATATTATATTGCTATAATATAAATATTAAATTATATTATATTAATATGAAAATAATATTAAACTTTTTTTTTTTATGAATAAGAGGTATTTTGATCTTTAATTTTAACCCAAAATAACTAAAAGGAAATGGTCTTGAATATCCATCCTCAAAGATAAATATGGAATCATTACGTTTGGTGATGATTTCAAATATAAAGGTAATTTAGGATCATTGAACATCTGATCATGGGGTGCAACCAAATATGATCCCATCACCTTTAAATAATAACATTATATTATAATATATCACAATAATAATATAGTATTATTATTATTATTAATATAACCATAATATTAATTTATATTAATAATATTATTAAAATTTATTATAACATTATCAATTATTTATATTATAATTAATAATATACTATTATTTCAATAATATAATTAAACATAATCATAATATTATGGATTAATAATTTAAATAATTATTATAATTATTAAATTATAATTATAATTATAATCATAATTATATTTAATCATAATTTAATAAAATTTGATTATTGATTATAGTTTTAATATAATTATATTAAATTATAATCAATATAATTAAATGTCATTTGAGAATATAATTAACACAACAATTCTCAAATCATTTCCAACTAATTATTGAATAGGGGTAACTTAGAAAAATGGAATATTGAATTCAATTTTCATTTGTTCCAAACATGAAAATTCATTTTTATTCCATAATTTATGTATTGTAGGCCAACTATGAGAATTTATTTACATTCATTGGAAATGAATTCCACAGTGATTTGTGTTCCAAACGAAGTGTTAAATATAAATAGATTTAAATTTTAATAGTTTATAACCAAATATCTAAACTAATCTTCTACAAATTCATGTTTATCTTTATTTATTTTATTGATATCCTTATGAATTACTTAATTCAATAGCTACAATAAATTCTTAAAGGTATTTCTATTTCCTTCCTTCTATACTACATGCCTTACTAGTTTTTATTTTACTTCTGTGCTAAAATGAGTGAGCTGTATATCTTTCCTCCACTTACAAGTAAATTACTGTATCATTTATAACCCAAAAAAAATGAATTATATAATTAGTTTCGTTATTCTTATATCCTTTTCTTATTGGATTCCGTATTAGATTGAATACCAAAAAAAGAAATAATTTTATGATAGTTTTTCTCTATTAATTATTTGAGTTAATGTTTTGTGATGTAATAACTAAAGAAGATTTTTAGAACTTGAAGTCACTCTTTTTTGCAATCATGTAGTATACCCTTAAATCATGGCACTTTCTCCTTCACTTCCTAATTTTTTACCTCATTTTGGCGTAGAAGAAGGATCTTTGTTTCAAAATAAAAGGTTGAGGAGAATCCGAATGGTTACTACATTCTTTTTTTCAAAAGTATACCAAGCTACGCTTGTTCAAAAATAAGGGGTTTCAAGAGTATAGACTTTGTCTTCTATTTTGGCAGTTTGGGCAAAATATAGATCCTTTATAGGGGATGAAGAACAAATCATATCATCTTCATAAAGTAGTTATTGCCCTTCAGTAACTTTATCCAGCATTCTAAGCTTGAATACATGTTTGTCTTATGTACAAGACTTTATCTAGCATTCTAAGCCTGAATACATGTTTGTCTTATGTACAAGTGTTGTTTAAAAACTGCTGTATGAATGCATGTATAATTAGCTTTTTCTACTTATTTGTCATCAACTTTGGGATGAAGGCGGTAATTATGGTGTGCCAAAGGTGGTTATGATGGTGCGCCAAGATTTTTGTTTTACATTTCTTTCCTTTGCATGATGGCGTGAGGTTTGGTAAACATCTCGATAAGCTATTTTATGTATATAGGATAATCTATTGATTATTTTTGGTGTTTAGGTCCCTTTCAGGCTAAATTTTTGTTTTTCTTTTCTACTTATTTTATTTTTCATAACATTTTGTAATATGTTATATTTGAATTTATAGTTACAAGATTTGGATGTGATACATTAATTCAGTTGTTGAATGAATCTAATAGATAAAAGGGATAAAGCTTAATTTAATTGTAAAGAATGATTCTATGATGCAAGGTCTAATTTTCAGAAAAGGAGGGCAAATAAGTGAGTGGAGTGACAAGGAGAAAGGAAAGGAGTTGGTCAATATGCTAATGCTCTTCTAGCATATTTATTTTTTATATTATTTTTAAAGCTTATTAGATCTAATTAAATTGAGTCAAGTTTTATCAAGCAAATCCTATTTGATTTCAAGTTTAGGACATATAACAAGTCCACAAAGTAGATATTAATATACATGGCTCAAGAGATGGCTAGAATAAGTACTTTATGCATGTGTATTTATAGCAAATTAGCTATTAGGTAATATAAAATTTGAATATATAATTGTTTCTAAAAGCATTATGCATTTCCTTATGAAAAGCATGATCTTGATTTTTATTTGGTTCTTAATATTAGTTTTTAATTTCATATTACCCCAAAGTTAATTAGCTCTTGCTCCCCCCCCCCCACCAAAAATAAATAAATAAATAAATAAACATATATAAAGGTACAACCCCTAATTTCAATAATTATTAGAAAAAAATCTTGTTTCTAATGTAAACAAAAAAGCAGCTATTGTGATAAAATTGAAGTCTTAAACATATACATTTTAAAGTTGTTCAAGCAAAAGATATGTCTTGAATCAATCCAATTAATTGACTTTGATCTTTAAATTCTAAATAGAATTTAAAATTTGTATATTTTCTTTCTATTTTTCTTATATCTCCCCTCTTTCCTTGGTTTGTATCAAATGGTGGTGAATTGGAAAGTATATAAACAAATACTAAATTTTAGCATAATATATTAATTTACAAGTGACATATAAACCTCCAAACTTTATTATTTGTCTTAGTCTTGATCCTTAATGCATTGAAAATCCATAAGAATTATTATAGGAGATTGACTAACTACTAGAATTTTGAGATAGAGTTTACCGTATAAATGAATTAAAGCATTTGTTATGGAAAATTAGGAAAAACTTCTTATCAATTAGAAAGTTCCTTCTTTTATATCTAATTTATATTTGAGACAATAAGCATTCTTATGTTTTCATTTTACTAGCTATTTCATTGAATCAATGAAACTTAGCACAATCTTCATAACCTTTTCAAGAATTCTATTATCATGTTTGGCTTCACTATCACTTTATTTTTAAAAGAAATAAATCAAGAATTATATTTTTCACTTTTTTCTATATTTCTAATAGTAGAAATATGTTTGTATCACCATTGTTTCTTATTTTTCAAAACAAAAAAAGGTAAAAAAAATGAATAATCACATATCTTACTTTAATTTGGCAAGGTGATACATTTAGCCCAATTGAGAGACCCTTTATATGAGATATTTGGCTTCTCCTCATTAACATTTGATAGGAGGCTATTGGATGTTTGAAACCATGGAAGAGAGCCAGTGATCATACAAGGATCATTATCCTAGGAGAAAGGTAGCCATAGATAGCTGAGGAAAAGGGAGTGCAACGAGGGAGGAGAGAGAAAAGTGAACAAGAAAAATGAGTCGATGCAACATTGCTAATACTAGAATTAGGGCTTTTGAGAAGTTTGAGAAAAAGAGAGACATGAATCATGAAACTCTGGTTTGAGTTGGTTTTATGGATCAAAAATTGCTTTTAGAAATATTGGAAGTAAGAATTTTTTACTTTTATTTTTTCATAAATTTTGAAGTTATTTTTAAAAATAAAAAATAGAAATAAAAGAATCCAACATTTTTCTTGCATCAGATTTCATGTTTTCACTTTTGAAATAAAAGAAAGGAAAAAATCATATCAAATAGGACCTACATGTTGCAAAGATAGTAGAAGCTCATCAATAATAATAATAATATCTTATTAAGTTCAAAAATATTGTGGTCCATGGATAAATGTATTATTTATTTATTGATGTGGGATAGATCTTCTCGAATATTGCTGAACATCATAAAGTTCTTGTATTTTTGAATTTTAAAGTTAATATTCAACAAGTCATATCCATGAGAAAATTTTGTTCTTTGAAAATTTAAAGAAACAATTGAGTTGCAACAAAATAATATGACATCTTGTGCATAAATTCATTTTGCTAGTGGCAATAACTCTTTAAGCAATGCAGTGATAATATGCCACTACTAATTTTTACACCATAGGCCTCTTCTTCTAGCTTTATGAGATGAGCATTAGAGTCATATTAGCTCCTAACTAGTCACGATTCTCAATGCACAAAATCTCCTACGGATGTATAACACCTTAAGCATAAAACCTAAGTGAAGATGTATGACACCTTAAGCATAAAACTTGAGTGAAGATTATTTCCTACTAAATAAGCTTCTAATTCTTTTTCTTTGTTTCCCTCCTTGTATTACTTTCGAGCAAAAGATTTCGCATTTATGCTAGCTTTTAGCATTCAAATCTAATCTATTTTCCTTGGAGAACTAGTTTTAACAATAAACTCCATATTCAACATTAGCATTCTTATTATTATGTACAAAATTGACCTTGAGATCAAGAAGTCATGCATAGAAGAAAAATCTCATGGATAAGATGTCATAGATGAATATTGGTGCATTGTGTGCATCTAACATAGGTTATGAAGTTAACAAAGAATATGCTTTTCAGTGATTTAGCAATGGTGGTATCGTGGATTAATGCACAATCACAGTCCCGACATCCTCTTTTGAGAGATTTGCATACTATCTATTCTAATATATCGTAGTTTGAATGTAATTATATTTATGGAGAAATGAACCAGATAACTAACTATTTAGCAAATTGACTTGCTCATCGCAAGGAACAAGGAAGTTA
This sequence comes from Metroxylon sagu, assembly GCA_017589505.3. Lineage (NCBI taxonomy): Eukaryota > Viridiplantae > Streptophyta > Magnoliopsida > Arecales > Arecaceae > Metroxylon > Metroxylon sagu. Next base: position 1,477,574 of record JACVBY030000624.1, on the reverse strand, counting down.
GAGTTAGGAACTCCCTCTATGGCTCACTCAGATTACTTCGATGGATCCCAAGTTTTGTTCTTGAGGCAATAGCCTCATTGTTTTCTGTTATCTGAATAATAATAATAATATGCGTTTCAACTTGATCTCACCATCGCACCTTGATGGTGCAGTTAATCACAATCATAATTATTGGAGTTGATGAGGACATCATCTTAATAAGTTATGAGAAATTTAACTTAAATAGTCGTAAAAACTCTATTGCCATCCCATTATCCTCTTCCCAACAACAACCACTCCTAACATTCCTGCCCTCTTTCTCCATGATGTTTAGTTCTAAATTTTATTAACAAAACTTGCATATGTGATAATGATATGATTATCCCTTTCCTTAGATTCATGCTTAAAAGTTAGAGGACAATCTTTTTCTGTCAAAGCTATTTAAAGATGACCGACCTTTAGAATTACAAGCCAACCCTCACAAGACAAAGAGACATATTTCCACCTTTTTCAAGTCACCAAAGATTTTTGTCTTTCCTATGTATGAAATTACATCGCTGATTTTAAATAGCTCATAGAGAACTTCTAAATTTTGAGTAGTTAAGATTAGCCACAATGACCTTCATCATTGATCATTATGAAAGTGGAAGAATAGAGTGCCTTTCATTAATTTAACTCATGGATCTAAGCTACCTAGAAACAACTTGTGCTCTCCTCCATCAAGCTTGGACGACTTACAAATGAGGGGAGTACATCTCAAATTTTAGGCTCGAAATTATTTTCAAGCCAAGCTTGAGACCTAGAGTAATGGATGGATAGAACTTAAATCAGTTGGACCCAAAATTAATGAAATTAAATACTCAATATTAAACTAAGGGTCATTTGGTTCATGGTCATTTATCTTGGTAATCTAAGATTACCATGCAAATTATCATCTTTGGCAATTAATGTAAATGATAATATTTGATTCCTGATAATCTAATATTACCATAAATTATGGCAATTTAATTCCCATTTGAATGGTGGGTATCTGAGATTACCAAAGTCTATTAATCTTAAATTATATATTTAATTTACACTAGATAACATTTAAATAATAACATGCAGATATTAAATTTTAAATTATTGATATCTATGACCTTCTTGCATATTAAATTATTATATAATATATTATTAAATATTTATATATTATATAATGGAATATTTAATAACATTGTAATATATTAAATATTTATAATATTTAAATATATAATATTTTTAAAATTAGTTTATAAAGAATTTTGATTTTTTTTTTAGAGCATTTCGTATTCTAGCAAAAAGAAGAGAGAGCCACTTAAAAGATTAAAAAAAAAAATTATAATAAAATTTAAAAATATGATGAACTGATTATCGTATTTTGTTATTATGAATCAAATATAGGGTAATCTTTCATTCTTAAGAATTTGATTATCAAATGTAAAATTATTAGGAATCTAAGATTCCTGATAATATTATATTATCTCAAACCAAATGCGTTTAAATTGACTTGAATTTGTAAGAATTCATGGCTGGATATAAACATTGCAAGTGAATCAAGCTTCTCAAGATTGTGCTCATGTTTGAAGTAGGCTCATGCTGGTTTATTTGGAAACTAGATTTGATGAAGTTCATTCAACATGTTTGCCACTAGTTTTTCTGAACTGTTGATGCAACACAGAGTAGCTGCTGTCATCAAGACGTACTTAAATGAAATTTGTAATGTTAAAAAAGAGTTTCAGCTTTTTTCTGCAATCATAGCTTACCTTATAATGAGAGCCACCAAGCATGTGAGCATCAAATTCTTTTAAGAATGCTTGAGAATATCTAAGGGCTAAATGGAGACGATCAATTCCAGCTCATGGTCCTCTCAACTTTGAGGGCAACATTTACTTCCAATTTGTCCCATACTTGGGGGAGTCATCAAGCTCCACCCCAAGCATCTTACTTCATACAGACTGCACATGATGACGCACATCACCACAATAGGGTCCATAGCTGAATTTGATCAAGGCTCCCTTTGGCTGTCTTAGAAGCGAAGGCAAGGAATGAAAAATTGTGGATATAATTGAGGCCATTCAGGCATATAATTATGTACTGGGATCTGGACCATCATCAACTTCCTTTCTCTTACAAGTACAAGCCAAAGTGATTCCAAACACTGGCAGAGCCACCAAAAATATCAGACTCAGAACTCATAAAATGCTGAGCTGCAAACAAACAGAAAAAGAGGCCACCTCTGGCAACAGTCCAAAATCACGAACCGAATGGAGGAGGAAACCGTTCTCAGGCCCCATCCCACTTCCCCGTAAGCCTAGCAGCAGTCTCCCTTTCACGTGCACGTCACGTGTAAAGGAGGGAAAGGGAGTGGAGAGAAGGGACCGTTGCTCGCCCGGGGCCCACCGCCCTCCCATGTAATCTCACACTAACGCATTAAATAAAATACTGAACAACAATAAAAATAAAAAATAAAAAAGAAAAGCCCAGTTCTCTAGAAAACGACACGACAGAAAAGAAGTGCCACCCCGCCTGACGAAAGCGCTCCTGCGGAGACACCTGGGAGGCCGGTGACGGGTGCTCCCGGTCACCGCCGGTGCCCTCACGTGGTCCTCGCCGCCTCGAACCCCAACGAGCTGTCATCCGAGCCTGAGCCCCACTAGGCTCGGACAACCGTTTATTTCTCCCGAGCCTAACTCCATAATGGCAAACTAATAATAAACAAACAAATAAAAATAAAAAAATAAAAGAGAAAATAATAGTTTCCCTCTTGTGTTCCTACTCGTGTGGAGAGCAGTAACGGTGCTCATTTCGCCTTCTCGTCCAAGCCAAAATCATGAGAAAGAAGCCGACGAGCAGAGGAAGAAGCGCGACGAGCAGAGGCTAGAGAAGGGGAGAGAAAGAAAAAAAGAGAAAGAAGGGAAAGCCGAGCTTCTCGCCAAAGTCTTCTCCACCACTCGATCTCCTTCACCCTCCTACTCCCCTGTCTCACTTCATTGTTGCTGTTCCAGCATTAAAGCACTCACGCCCTTTCCCACGAGAAAGTAACTCGGAATCCGCTCTCTCTCCCCTTCTTTCCCCACTCCCCACCATTCTTTCACGGATAAAAAGCCCACAAAGAGAAATAACCTACTCTTCCTTTAAATCCCAACCCCCACTCCCCCACCCTCCTCCATCATCATCATACCTTGAGGAGAAGATCAAGAAGCAGCGTCATGGAAGAGCAGGTGGTGGTCGCTGTTCGCCGCATTGGCCTAATTCTGTGGTTGATATCGTTTTCTGTGTGTTCTTTTCCGAGGAAGACATGGGCGATTCTGGATCCGGTGGACTTCCTCGCCTTGCAGGCGATCAGGAAGTCGCTGGAGGACATGCCGGGGTCGGCGTTCTTCGACGGGTGGGACTTCACCGGTGACCCCTGCGGCTTCCCCGGGGTCCTCTGCGCCGACGACCGCGTCGTCGCACTGGCCCTCGGTGACCCCCGCGCCGGGTCCCCGGGCCTCTCCGGCCGCCTCGACCCCGCCCTTGGCCGTCTCTCCGCACTCGCCGAGCTCTCCGTCGTCCCCGGCCGCGTCATGGGCTCCATCCCCGACACCCTCTCCCTGTGCCCCGACCTTCGCTTCCTGGCCCTCAGCAAGAACTTCCTCTCCGGCCCCATCCCCGACTCCCTCGGCTCGCTCCGACGCCTCCGTACGCTGGACCTCAGCTACAACCAGCTCTCCGGCTCCGTCCCTCCCTCCGTTTCCTCTATTCCAACACTAGCTAACTTGGTCCTCTGCCACAACCGACTCTCCGGCTCCATCCCGGCCTTCCCCGACTCCGCGCGACTCCTCCGGCTCGATCTCAAGCACAACGACCTCACCGGCCGGGTTCCGGCCCTGCCGCCGTCCCTCCAGTACCTCTCGCTCTCCTCGAACCGTCTCGCCGGCCAGGTCGACCGGTTGCTCCCCCGGCTGAGCCGGCTCAACTACCTGGACCTAAGCATGAACCAGCTGGAGGGCCCCATCCCGGGCTGCATCTTCTCCTTCCCTCTGGCATCCCTCCAGCTGCAGCGGAATTTCTTCTCCGGCCCGGTAACGCCGGCGGCGCCGGCAGAGGTGGCGATCCCGGTGGTGGACTTGAGTTACAACCGGTTCTGGGGGCCGGTGCCGCCGCAGCTGGCGGCGGTGGGGAGGCTGTATTTGAACAATAACCGGTTTACAGGGGAGGTGCCGGCGAGGTTGGTGCAGGGGTTGATGGGGGGAATGCAGCTGCTCTATTTACAGCATAATTATCTGACCGGAGTGGAGATCAGCCCGGCGGCGGCGATCCCGGTGGGCGCGTCGCTGTGCTTGCAGTATAATTGCATGGTGCCGCCGGTCGACGCCCCGTGCCCGCTCAAGGCCGGCACGCAGAAGACCCGGCCGACCGACCAATGCCCCGAGTGGCGAGGCTAAGCTAAAGCTGAGCTGCCGCTGGACCAGGGATGGAACAGGGGAAAAGGATTCACAGAGGAGAAGAACAGAGAATTTAATTTTATACTATTCTTTTATTTATTTTGGAGGTATTTTTTTGTGTGTTGGGGAAGGAGGGTAAGAGGAAATAAGGCGGTGGTTGTGGTGGTGGAGATTTTGGGGTGAGGTGTGGTAAAGTTGTTATTAAAGTTGAATTATAATTATGTGAGTTTATTGATATTTACTGTTGGTGATGTTCATAGCATTATTGTAATGCGTAGAAATGCTGGGTCTTGTGGGTGTTTGTATTATTGTTTTGGATGTTGGATGAGTAATTTGTGCATTGGATAATTAGTGCCATTTGTGATTCTATGCTATTAGTTAGAATTGGAATTAGTTTGATGAAATTGTGTTGGGTATTATAGTATTGGCTGATTTAGTTTAAGTTCCAATTCCAGTTCTTTAATTTGTTTGGCTTTTTCTTCATTTTATTGAAAATTTCATGCTTCCGACCATGAGAATTAGGATCTTGGACTTGCTGCTAGTTCACTCCTCTTAGGGGTAACAGAGGATGATGGAAAGTGGTTGAAGAGTGATGATGCATGCCTTTTAATGTATTGATTCTGAGAGCTTGGTTAGGGGCAAGGTTCAAGGTCTTTTGGTGGATGTCAACACTTGCTACTTGAATTCCAAAGGGAAAGAATCTTTGGGAGCCATCACGCTGCTGACAACATTTTTTTTTTTTTTTTTTTTTAAATTTACCCGAAGAAAGAGGCCTTCATCGCCGGCCATTCTATCTTGGATGGCTTTCTTTCTTATTGATTTATGATCTTGAAGAAGCACCAAATAGTTTTAGCTGGATGAAGCTTGATGCTAAACGAGCTTACAACCGTACACTGCATGCTTTTGGATTTATGATAAATGAATCTCTTGCATCATGATTTTATGAGACTTCATGGGGCAATGGGATCAGTAATGGTAAAAGCTAGAAGCTATGTTGCATGGGAGAAGTATCCTGATTTCCCAGGCTCAACTCGAAGAAATCCTAGTGGAGACGAACCTCGCAAGCACTCTCGAATGAGTTGGGAACAGCATTCATAGAATATCCATCTATAATGCGTTTCACCCATTAAAAGGAATTATGGAGTATCTAGTTATTTCCTATTTATTTTTTATAAGAGAATATAGGAAATTTAGTCCCCATTATAACTACCATAAATTATATCCTATCATCATACTGGAGGCCTTTACGTAGAACCTAGATTGTTGTCCTATTAGTGTGGGCTATCTAGATGGATTTGAATCAGGTTAAATCCAACAATCTCTTACTTGGCCAATTAACATATTAATTTTGTTTTAATAGTTTAAAAAGTTTTTTAAAAAAATAAAATTTGTCCAGATCTAAATATTTAAAAACCTAATGTGTATCCATATTTAAAAATAGTTCCTCCATAAGCTATGGAATTTACCATTTACTCATTTATAAAGCAATTATAAGTATAAATTATGGTGGCAAATATATTATCAAATCAACTTTATGAATAGATAAAACTTCATGGTATTCCCAGGTCTTTAGTATGATTGCATGATAAACTACTAATCAACAAAAAAAATTGGAGTCAAATGAATACCACCAAAGCATTGATGCAGTAAGACTGTAGGTTTATATGCAACAGTTAACCAGAGCACTAATGTTGATAGGAATGTTGATTATGGATGTATAAAATTGATCCCACGCTATAGGTCATCTAGCAGCCATACTAAGATAACCTAGTTGCTGCTCTGCCAAAATACTGTATAATAGGATGATCAATCTAGCATGTTGTCTTCTACTAATATGTATGAATAGATAGAATGATGTCGTATTTCAGATAGCAATAGCCCACACCGATCGTCTCTCTCAGGAGGATTACATGTCTTTGATTTGAGGGGGCAATTGGATACCCACTCGCCAGATAAGCAAGCTGATTATGTATATCTTTAGTAGGAGAGGGCAGCTCATGTGGTTATAGGAGAGCTTGCTCGGGGCCACAAGTTTGACTACATGTGGTTGCACAATCACATCATCTAGTGATGGATTAGTCTCAGTGGAGCGAGGTGGTAGTAACTATACGTTACATTATTCTTTCTATTTTGCATTCACATTGCATTACTTTTTGTGATTACCTTATGTGAACATAGACTGATGGACTTGATGATATATTACAGCTGGTAGGGCCTAATGTTCAAGCTCAATGTGTGAGGCTACTATGGGTCATCATTGATGAGATTGATGTTTTGTTGCATCCATATCGAATGCAACAATAGAGGTGGGAATTTAAGCACCCCCTACCTCAGCACGCTAGTCTTGATACTCAGTTGTGGGGTTTGCTGGAGGTTGCAAGCACGTTACAGCCTAGCATAGAACTATTTATGTTGTGGATGAACCTACGACATTGCAGGTCCACAATGAGCCTATGACCTTGCGAGAGCAGGATGGACCATCTACTCCACTGCCGATGATGCCATTAATATTGAAGGTTGCATCAGATGTAGCCAGAACCTCACGATGATCGCCTAATGTCTACATGCCATCTCAACCACCAATGGTGATGGAGACACAAACATCACCCCAACACTAGGAGGATGTACCTATCCCTTCATAGAGTTAAGATCAGCTAGTGTTAGAACACGTACATTGAATCAGATATATATATATATTTGATCATAGAATCAGATTGGTTTATCTTTTCGTATTTACTAGCGCAGTGTTTTTATTTATATTTACCTCATTAATTCGAATGGTCACATTAAAAGGTACAATTAGGATTAAAAATTATTAGGTCATGCGCATGATCGCATAAAGTCACCATCGTCCCACGATCAGTCACATCAGAGCACGTACAATGACATGTAAAGCCACAACAAAAGAGAAATGTTCCTAGATGCGGTACCCATTGATTAATAGCTACCCCTATAGGTGAATGGGGTGTAATCACCTTTTTTTTCTTGGATATATGATGTAAGTTATACATATTTGCTCATCACAGCATGAATCAGATTGGTTTGTCTTTTCATATTTGCTAGCGCAATGTTGTTATTTATATTCACCTCATTAATTTGAACGGTCACATTTAGGAGGTACAATTAGGATTAGAAATCATTAGGTCATGTGCATGATCACATAGAGTCATCATCATTCCACTTTATAATTTCGATCAGTCACATCAGATGACATCAGATGACAGGAGGCTGTGCATGTTCTTAAAAATCATCAAATCATGCATATAATTGCTTGAAGTTGCCATCATAGGAGGTCACGCAACTCCTCTAAAATCATCAAATCATACGCATGATTGCATGAAGCCTACGAAGTTTAGGCTCTTCATGGTCAACATGCTTCCATGTTGCCATCGTAGGAGGCCACGCAGCTCCTCTGAAATCATCAAATCACACGCATGATTGCATGAAGCCTACGAAGTTTAGGCTCTTCATGGTCAACATGATTCCAAGTATACTTTTTAATCGTGGTCTAATTCATTTCTAACATAGGTTTGGAAAATTGAAAAGGAAGTACCAATAAGGTCCCACCTAAACATAGTTAAAAGACTACATTTTATCATAGAGCAAAGTCATACAATTAGTCCTCATCATATATATATTCATCAAAAAAGCATTTATCATTGCGAAGGATATTATATAGTTATTTTCTTTTCATATCCTTCTAATAACCATCTCATAATCTACCATGTTACATTTATCCATTGTAATCGTCCAATGATGCATGTTCGAGGCTCCCAACATATGTAGTTCTTCAACGAGCCTCTCAACCTCTTCCAAGCAATATGCCCATTTACGTCACATGCTAGCATAAGGCTTTCTATTATTCGAATATCTCTCTCATATTTATCTTCAAATCTAGGAAGTAGCGCATGTGTACATTCTAACCATAGTTATTTTGCCCTGGTATGCAGACTTTTATACCTGGATGGTATGGTCTGTCATAATTTTTAGACCACATTCGTCACATTACATCTGCATTTCCATACCCTAGTTTGTGCAATCACATCTCGTCCTCGTTCTGTTGTAGTTTATAACTCATCTGTTAAACAAGCGATCAGATATTTCTCATGGCAATGTGCGAAAAAAAAAATAAAAATAAATGCTAAGCTGGCCTCTCACATGGCTTGACGGATATTATACCAAATATTATACTGAAAATGGGTCAGCATTAGCCACACAAATAATTTTTCACAAGACATTAAACTAAGTAAAGACCCGAATGCATGCTTCCATTGCACTCTCTAATGTTAAATGGTTAACTGGTGACGACAGCTTTGTTTCCATCTTGAATGAACCTTTGGCCGATTACAATGGAACACTCATTGCTGAGGTCGTCGGATCCTTGCCAACAAAGAGAGGCCTGCACCAACATCATGGAAGGCTAAGATCCAGAGGGTGGGATGGAGGCGACGAGTCGTCGTCAAACATAGAACCAAAGATGATCCCCACCTGGTAACTCTATACTTGATACTAATTAAGATGTCGTCCATGCTTCGCTTCCATGCCCACCACTCTTGATCAGACCCTCAAGCACATGCTTGTCTTCAATCTCTGATGCCTCGGTCACTGGTCATGTCATGGGACAATCTCCACCGATCATGACCATACGGTACATTGGGCGCAGAGATCACGCCCCGGCCACGGGTTTGCACCTCCACTCGTCCTACCTCTCCTTTTATTTTATTTTATTTTATTTTATTTTTGGGTGGGTGTAGAAAAGGAAGGGGTGGGGTGGTGCGGGAAGAGAAGCATGGAAGGCCCAAGACGTCATCTGAAAGTTCCAAGGTTTTAGCCACTGGATGAACAGTGCAATGAGAATGAGCCAAGTTATCTTCAATGTCTAATTGGACATATAATTTCTTTCGTAAATTCATCAAGAGTGATGCACCATTAGCAAGTTCATGAAGACATATCACAAACTTTCTGCGTGTATCTGATACAGGTCAATAGTAGATAACATTAGCAATATGATAATAATGTTTGCTTACATCACTGTGATAATAATGTGTGCTTACGTCACAAGGTAACTGGCAACATGCCAATGCATAGAAGTATATAACTAGAAGTTAGATAAAGCCAGATGATACTACTCATTAGGTTCATCATCTGTCCATTATGTACAAATTATCTACAAAGGAAATGATGCAGAAAAACACAGTCCTCTTTTCCCTCACACCTGTATTGCAGAGATTTTTCCTTTCTTTCTCTTTTTCAAAGTAAGAACTACATGCAGTTAGAACCAGGGGTGCCATGTAGGGTCCATCATGCACAAGCTCCTGGGGGCTAGGGCTGCTTCAACCAGATCCGTCACACCTCGTTGAACTGACTGTGGGGGGTCGGTGGTGTTTTCCTCCTGGAAAAAGATGATGTCAGATGATGCTGAAAGAGGAAGGAATAAATAGCTGATCATGGTAGCATATTCACAGGCTGCTTCATTCACCCAAACCTAATTACAAAACAGGGCTTTTTATGGACCCAACAAAACCACGAAATATCTATGGAGCTCAAGAATTTTTAAATCAGTCAGCAAAAGTGAACCACAAAATGTGATGATCCAGAGAACTTCACACAGATACAGCTCAATCACTGGTGACCGTGCAGACTCATCTATTAGTCAAAGCTGAACCATGTAACTCAATGGATCGTTCCTAGAATAATAATCAATGTCTTCAAATTTCATCTAAATAAACCAAATTCTGTGAGCAGGTATTTTTAGAGACCAGGTCCATCAACAATCAATTTCCACTACTTTTTCATTTGCCAGAGATTAGGGCTACATTAGCTGGCATCTTTCTTCCATGTTGTATAAGTTAGAAATCCTACATGTATAATCTGGAATGTAATAAACATAGTAATTTAGGGCGTCAAAAGACTTACCTCTTCTGAGACACTCTGTGGTGCTATTCCTCTAATACGGCTTATGACATGATCAACATTAGTAGTCACCTTCTGCTGGAAGTCCATAGGATTGATCCCTCCAACTAGTGGTGCTGAATGATTTCCAAGTGGCCTTCTCCATGACCAAGATAGGAGCTCATCCCGGAAGAACATAGCTAAATGATGCCATATGTGCTGGCTTTGCTGGAAATACAAAAATATATGCACTCAACAATTGTGATAGGGCAAATTTGATAGACAAAAAACCATTTACCAATTAACATGTCTAATAAGAAAAATGATTAATATGTAATCTTACAAAACAGAACTTACCATTTAACTATGATTTTTAGCTTTCATTTTTTTATTCTTCTCCATTAGGTGATTTAATCTTAAGTGATTTCCTTCTCATGGAAAAGAGAACTTAAAAAAAGAGATCTTAAGGTGCGTGTTAGAATTTGGATTGTCCTAATTCTTGGGTCACTAAAGCTGGTAGGAAAATTAATTGTCAATGATCACATTTGGGGAAAAAAGCATGCAGTGCTAGTCAGGTATTTTAGCAGAACTTACCAGTTGTCATTCCTAACTGGAACAACATTTGATTGTTTTACATTTGGATGAATACATTATTGACTTCTGAAGGATTTCTAGTTAAGGAAAGTTGGATATAGATACTGAATTTTAGCGAGAGATCAAATCCTTTGAATAAAGTGACAATATTAGTTTTTGGGAGGAATATAAAATGGTTAGGAAAGTTAAATCTATTGGAGAAAAAACTCCATGTGTTTAATTTCTGCACTGTGATACTCATTTACTTAGTGGATCCGGATTGCATTAATTTCTAATTTCCATAACTATCCAGCAATTATCATAAGCAGAAATAAAAACTCACCTTTGGAGAAATTATAGACTGTGCAGCAGCACACATAGCAGATACGATAAGACCTTCCACACCAAAATGGGAGAAGAAAGCTTGCATGTTCCGAGTCAGCCTAAAAGGAACTGGTTCATTAAACTCAATCATCCCATTAGCATCATAAGCTGCATGAAAAAATTAAAACAATAAGCCTTCAGATAGAAATGTCCAAGTACTGATCAGTTTCATGTTTTTTTTAAAAAAAAAAAAATCAACTGTTACCTGGATGAAAATCAGTTTGGAATATCTTTCCAGTGTTCTTAGCAAATAGAATCTTATTTGGAGACCTGCCGCCAATCTGTAGCATGTATGACATAAAACAAGAAAGTGCAAGCTGTATAGCAAATTGCTTCTTGAAAGTCCAAAGATGATTTCCACTTGGAAGAGTCTTGTACATGTACTGGGAGAAAATGTTGTCATTGATGTTTTTTGTTATTTCATTATATGCTTGCAGACGCAGTTCCAATACAGCTTCAGGCGAGACCTGTCCTGAGATGGCTTGATTGAGTTGTTCTTTGAAAAGTGTAATTGGCATATCTGCTTCTCGATTGTGCCGTGCACAATTGATCTCATAGACCTCAAGAAATGTGCTATACATCAAGTCATCCTCCACCATCCGTACCTGAAAAAGAACAGGCAATTTTAGAACATAGTTTCCAGAGGAAAAAACAAAAAAGAATACAAAGAAAAAGGAGATGGGAATGTTCACTGTGATAATAAACAGGAAGATGGAAGACACCTGTGACCAAACAGGTATTATTATTGGAGTATGGATGGATAGATGGCGCCTCCTTGATTCCTTGTGCTTATCAAACATTTTGTTTAGCACACGGAAGAGTTGAAGCATTCGTTCATCACTCCTAGCATTCGGAGTCAATGACGTCTGCACAATGAAATGGCGTTGGGAACCATCAGAGCCTATGAGTGTCAGGCGCCGGAAACTGCTGCCATGCCTCCGCACAATTGGAATATCAGATCCGACTCTGTCCAACTTTATTGTATGATCAGGAGCCACTTCCTGGAGAAACAAGTTGCAATTTGAATAAATGCACTTTAAAAACACAGACAGGTAATTTTCAAGTTTCAACTTTTCAATTAACAGCAAAAATCACCAACAAAAAGCTGAATATTTGTGCTGATTATAGCAAGTTCAAACCAACCTGGTCGCTAAAATACTGGCCTGGAATTTCCACATCAACAACATGAAAATCACGCAATACTTTGCTCTCTTCTTCAAGTTTTAAAACAGCAGGAAATCTATCCTCAACATTGCTCTGGAGAACATTTTTCCAGTGCTTCAACCGTTCTGTCAGTTCTGCAAGAGTGGCAGGAAAAGTTGCTGTGCTCTCTGGGTCAAGATAACGCTCAAAGTCTTGTTTATATTCTCTTACAAAATCAACATGCTTGTTTACAGCATCTGCAGAAAAGCAAGCTTTGCAAACACCAGAGAGCTCCTTTTTCAGAGATGGGGGAACCTCCCCTGTGGTGGCTGTTGGATATTTGTAGCAACGGTGCAGCAATGCATTAACCACAGCCAGAAGTCTCTCCTCAGGAAGAGTAACAAATCTTGATCCAATTTCAGAGAGTAAAATCTGGAAAGAAAAATTCAAAGGACCATAATTATCAGGAAAAGAAAACATGTATTGGCAAATCCATATGTGCTTGGCTCAGTGAACAATAGCATATCAAAATAGTGATAGTTTGTTAGCTATACTTTTCATCCACTTACACAAAAGCCATTTTACAGCAAAAAAAAGTGGAAGATGTTCTAACTATTGTACTTCTTTGCATTTAACAACAGTACATTTTCCATTTCAAAACATGCACATTTTGCATTTCAAAACAGTTTTTGATGTCCTTTATGCATTTAAATCACATGGTATTATTTTGGGTACTATGTGATATGTCAGGCTTTAAAGTAGTTCTATACGAGACACTATAAGAACTATCAGCTATCACTGAAGCCCTTCAGGTGTTGACCCCAGGCAACTTTCTTGTAGCAAGAGTAGCATGAAGATGGAGTTGAATGATGATGCTTGTTTGATAGAAACAGTTCTGGAAAAATATGGAAACTAAAATGAAGGGAAGATTTTAACAGACATTGATGTTCACAAATAATGTTGGCAAGAAACAAGACAATCGTCAGAATTGCTGTGTGAAAACATTGCAATTGTTTCACAGATTAGGAGTGTTTCCATATACCACTTATGTTGCCAAAGTTACTCAGCCAGTCACCCCTGGATCATCCTTGTATCTTCAACAGCTCACTTCCAACCAAGTAAAACTGATTCAATGGTAACTAATGTTTCAAGAAACAACTGTATCTTGTGATATGACCATTGTATAAGCTAACACATTCTAGTTATGCCACCATCAAAATTCAAAAGAACTTCTCAACTTTCCTCAGAAAGTGAGAGAACTCAGTCACCTCTTTTAATTTTTTTCTGGTAATGTCTTGCTTTCCTAGATAATACATGCAATGTTATGAAAATAGCCACTTATATGATAGTAGGTCAGTGAAAATAGTCACAGCAATCAAAAGACACTGGCTAAACACTGGCTACACAAATTTAAAATAATAGAGATCGATACCACACCAACTTTTAGTGGCAAAAAGAAGAAACTATTAAAATTAATTCAAAGCTAAAGATAAGCTGATAGGAGAATAAAACATTATTTCTACTGACATTCCCAAAGATTTGAAACTGCCAGCATAAGACAGAACAAGGAGGTGAAAAGTATCTTTGGCTCATGACTGAAACAAAATCAATGGGGAACAAGGGAAGATGCTTGCCAAGTTATCTCTTACCTCAAGTTCACTAGCCAAAGTAGGATGTTTGTTCCTAAGAGTCTCCATTATATCTTTTGCAGCATCAAATGCACTAGCAGCAGAAGCTACCCAAGCAAGCCCAGGACTACGCCTTAATCCCATCTGGGCTCCTTCTGTGACAGCTGTACTTTGTGGCGGTTGGTCATGTCCAGTACTAACACCCCCTTCAATTGTTGAAGTCCTTTCAGGTTCTTGTCCTTGAGAATTTGCCCCATCATGAGAACCACCAACGCCACCTGACTGGGTACCTTGATGGACCTGACTTTCTGAAGTTATAGTACTTCCACCATGACCGGGGGCTCTTGCATTTCCATCAGACATATTATGGGAACCAGCATTATTCCCTGAGACGGCTTGTTGCATGCGCTGCTGAGCCAATGCTAAATTTCTAAGTTCAGATTTATTAGCAACATCACGGCGTTCCATTAGATATGTTCGGAGCCAATAATATAATGCCTGCATAAATATTTTTCAATGTTTTCAGTATGCAGAAGAAAATCAAAGGCATCAAAAAATGATACCTCTGCTTCACCCTTATATCCTTGATATGTTATATACCTGTGGATACACTTGAGCAATTTTCAATAGAACTAGCTTGCAATGTGGTGCTTCACTTCTTTGCAAGGAGAGCAGCAGCTGTGGTATCCAAGAAAGCCAAACCCAATGAGGCAACTGGTCCAGATACTTGACCAATGTTCTTCCCACAGGTTCATTTGGTGTATCAAAGCTAAGATGATAAAGAACTCGAGCTAGATGGCTCCTGGAGTTCGAAACACCATACTTGATGCCCTGAAAGAAGCAGCTCACAGCATATTCTAACCATAGATCCTCATGTGTTTCTTTATAAATCTGCAGAAACGCCCACAAATCTAAGTTAATTTTCTTCAAATATATGCAGATAATTAATGCTTAAAGATTAGAACCTGACATACCATATCACAATAGTTTCCCCAACTTATCCATCCTTTTGGCAAATGTTTAAAAAGGCTTATGGCATTTGAATATTGAACGTTAGCACCCTCACAGTCATTCATCTTAAGTAAGAAGTCACCTTTGAGGCGATAAATTTCTGCCTTATGTTTTATAGGAAAATATTCAAGATTGGTATTGCTGATCAAATTAAGGCCACTGGTCAGTTCTCCTTTCATTTCTAGATAAGCTTTTGCTTGTTCTGTTATCTTCACAAATGCTTCCTGCAAGTAGAGGGTTAAGTTCTCATATCTAATCTTTGAGAAGCTGAAAATGTAAAAGGAACATAAGAACTTTTATATAGAACTGTCACCTGCACTTCCATGGTAGAATGACCATACATCTTGTCCAGTATTGTCACACAGACATCATAAAGGCCTTGCTTACGGGCTATGCGAGCAAGCTTATTGACGTTCCAAGCTTTATCTCGGTAGCCAAGATGATGAAGTTGGGGGTTTGTTTGAGCAAAGTCCTTAAATGCATCTATCACAACATTGTACATCTCATTTCTCCATTGGAGTAAATCATACCAGACAGACATATTGTCCCATTCATTAGGAGTTCGTAGTCTCCATGTCTCAAGGATGTCCTTGAGTTCTGCAAACATGTTATGAACATTGGCACCTGAATTCCCTGATGGTTGTTTGTTCCCATTTGTAATATCCTGAAGTATTTTTGAAGATTCTTGTACCTCAACTAATTGTTGAAACTGCTGCAAAAGAGGTGTTCGAGACTGGACAGACATCTCAGGCAGTTGCCACCAATGTTCTAATGCAAGTTCAACACCTTTGGCCACAATATTTCCAGCTTCCCCAACACCATTGGCATTCCTGTCATGAAGAGCAGAGAATGCTTGAACCAATCTTAACTTTGGTGTTTCCTCCACCTGAGCCTTTGCAATTATATTATCCTTCAAAAATGTCCAATCAGGAACCTTCCAGAGACAATCAAGAAGGATGTCATAATTTTCTACACTCTTGCCAAAATCTGCCAAGACATCCCACTGACTTAATTGGCTAGCACAATAAAGCCACTGTTCTTCCCAAAGACACATTTCAGCCTTAGGAACTGTGTTGTTATAAGTACCCTGTGTTGCCTTGATCATTGCTTGATAAAAGAGGCTTTGAGCACGCTGCCAGTAACCATGCTGAACAAGCGATAGTCCAGCTCTTGTTTCTGCAGTAATTGACCTCCTCTTCCACAACCCACACCTCATATCTTCTTCATTGAGAAGTCGATAGAGCTCAGCTAGTGATTCAGAACATTTTGCTTCATTCATGAACAACATGACATGACTCTCTAGCAGAGCCAGTGAAATATGCCATGCATTGTACGTCTTCCCAATATATTTAATGAGCTCACTTGGCATCCGAGGTTGAGGATGGCTCAAATGAAGCCCTTCAAGAAGTGCTTGGACAACATTAGGTCTGCTACCCTGCTGCTTTTTGTGGTAATCCTTTGACAAAAGACCTATCATTGGCTTAGCAAGTGCAACTTGTTCTTCTTTATGCAAAGTAACCCAGACTATTGGGAAGACTAACACCCACATATGATATGAAACATTAGCATCTGCATAAGCTAGTTCCCTGAGGGGAATCACAAGATCTTGCACCTGTAGGACAGACATGAAAGTAAAAAATTAGAACCTAAAAAGAGTCCAAATAAATGGATTAAAAATTCATACAGCCATGAAAACAACTGACCTCAAGTTTGCTCATCTCGGTCAAAAATTGGGCATGTTGAGCCACAAGAGTATCAAATGTGAGGGAAACCCCTTCAGAACAATCTGGAGCATCGGACACCTGTTGCTGTACCACAGGAAGGTCTGGAAAGGGCCCTGATGCCATAAGTGGTGGTACTCGAGCAGAATTTGGTGCAAGCGTGATTGGTTCATTCTCTACCAAGATAGCCAATAGAAGATCAAGACCCTGTTTTAGCCAGAAAACATCACTTACAGCTTCCCAGTCTTGAAATTGGATGATGAATTGGAGCCTCGCATAAAGCGTTTTCCCAAGGGATTCGTGATATAACAAGAAGAACCATTGTCTAATTTCTGGATCTTTTGCTCTTAATCCAAGCATGAATTGTCTTTCTACCTTCTGAAACACTTCTTGGCGAAGAGGCAGGGGGTACCTGCCAACCATTAAAATAGTCAGACAAGGAAAATAAATCATCCTGCAAAGACTTAACATCAGTAAATGTCAGCATATTGCTTACTTGCTAGAATCTGCACAGAGCCCATAAAGAAGTTGTAAAAATTTCTTGTCCCATTCTTCTAGTGCCACAGGGGAGAAACTCTTCCTGTCAACTAAAGAAAGCTTCTGCATATAGGATACTATCTCCTTCTGTGTCAGAGCAGCACTTGAAGAACCAGATGAAACATGCCTATAGTCGTCCTCAATCCAAACCTTTATTGCATCAAGTATGCATAAAAGCACACTAGGGTCTGTACCTTTTTCTGAAAGCAATGCATGTAGTATTTGACCCATTAATCGTTTACACTCAGCTGAATGCATGACCCGTTCACTAATAAGCTGTAGAACACATTTCATATTAGAGATGACCGAAGCTGAGTCGGTGATTGCTCGTGAACTTACTGATGAATCCATGTCTGGCCTCTGTCCCTGGAAATAAGGTCACAAGTAAGCAACACCTACAGGATGATAAGCATAAAAGATGTAGATATATAAGAAAACCATAACTTACTTATAATACAATAACATAAAAACCATAACTTACTTATAATACAATAACATAACACCATTAGATAGGAGAATGATGATTAAAACATCAATATGACAGATGAAGATTCTAACAGATGGTATTATACCATAGAAGAAGTGCTTTGAAATGAAGCAGTTGCTTAGTGTTTGCTAATAAATAATATGGAAACATTCTTAAGTCTATATGGTATCATCAGGGTTAGATCTACTCTTAAATCAACTCTGTTAAAATTTGGGTTAAATCAAGAACTAGGATTTGAATTTGACCATTAGATGTAGCACATTTAATTAAAAAATGGGACTCGACAAAAACGCCAATAACCATATGGATACTACTTGTACCAGAAGATATGAGCAGCACTGGACACTTACAGGAACAGTAAATATTGGTGTATCAACTCATGGTCTGTCAATGTGAGGTGATGCAACAGAATACATACTGTGGTGCATACCTCAAGACACCTCAAATATGGGTTGGTATGTACCGTAGTACAATCTATTCCCAAGCCACATAAGGTTGCTCCATATTTCCATATGGAATTTCTTTGATCCTTTTTTTCACTAGTCACCCTTCGAATTGAGAAAAAAACTAATACTGCAAGTTGACAAAAAATATTTCTAGATTGAAGTAACCCTACATCCAATTGAAAAGTAATGATACTACTTCCAAGTCCCAAACAAGTTCCCACTATTTTTCTATGGGAATCTGCAAAGTGAATCTAACGTATAAACCTTTCAAGAACCCAGACCTTAGTATCGGTTCCATTAAGACGTCAATCACCACCAAGAATTCCAACAAAAACAACTACAGCTTTCCAACATGGACTATGAGGATCATTTTCTCAGCATAAAAAGCAGATAATAACAATTTACATAAGAAAACAGAAGATTTAAAATCAAAGTGATATCATATGTTTTGCAAGATTTTATCTTTTTTTTCACAAAAAAAAAAATACATTTAATTCCATTCTAGATATGTACAAAACCACCTACAAAACAATAATCGAAATACAACAAATAACTAAAGCATAAATAGATCAACAATCTTTGTAAATAATCCAAATAAAGCAAAAGGACAACTTCAGGTTTAATTTGAGGAAAAGAGAAGCTATCAGCACTGAAAATAGGTTACTATTGTATAACTTGACTTCCGAGATGCCATACTTGTCTGATATGTGAACCAGCAGATGATCCCATGTCTCGTGCAAGGCGTTGAAGGACACGAAGCAACAAGCTGATGAATGGATCAGTAAAACTTTTCTGCACTTCCGTCAAGGTTTTAACAATAACAAGTGCAAAGTTTATCATTGCATTTGCATTACTACTTTCAAGAGATATCTGAGGAGCTGTCACAGCAGCAAGATGTTTTTGTATGAGGTCTCCAAGTCTTTGATACAATATTTTGACATCCTGTGGTGTACTAGTTGCTTCAAGAGGGAAAGCAGTGAAAACCATTTTCAATAAGGAGCAAAGTGACTTTCCAGCATCCAACATTTTACTGTTGAAACAAGGCTCCATTATCTGCAATACAAGAGCTTGCAAAATGAATTACATGTCAAGTTTGCCATCACCATATCAACAGGTTGAAATGATAACCTACTTGAGAGATGTGATTTATGTTGTTCCTGATAAACAGGCGGGGCTGCTTTTCCAAGACTTTGTTCATGACATCGAGGCCCTGTGCAAGAGCTGTAGCTGGGTCTTTTGACTGAGAAAGTGGAAGATTGCCAAGAAGCTTCTCTAGATAATTGAACTTAACATTTGCATTTGGCCAGACCTCTAAGGCTTGCGTAAGTAGCTCTAGAGCTTGCTTATACATAGAGGTAGTTTCCTTATCTTTAGGTTCAATCACCAATGCAACCTGTTCTTCAAATGAGTTGAAAATTTAAAATGACATCCATAAAACTAATAGCTAAATTCTGATATTGATGATAAGAAAAAAAATTGAATCCAGGGTTGCATATTGGAGCCATTTTACTATAGTAAGTATATCGGTAAGTGTTACTTCAGTGTTATGTTCTAACACTTTTACATATTTTACTATAATAAGCATATCGTAAGTGTTACTTCAGTGTTATGTTCTAACACTTTTACACGTTGTCCACCATACTAACACACTTGAGGCCAATTTTTGAACAGGAAATTTTGCACTAGTATGGTTTTTGCTTCACACCAGAAAGCAGAGCAGTACCCTTTTTATCTTACTAACACCTATGCAAACTGGTAATGGAAAAACAATAAAATCAAATCTAACTATTCTCAATTTGAAATTAGCAATATTCAAACTCAAAAAAAAAAAACTTTTCCTGATAACCTGAACAATCACTGTCAAATTTGCATGGAGGTCCTTTGCTCTGGCCATGTCAGGAATGTATTAAATTAGAGCAATTGGCATCCTAAATAGTCATTAAAGATCCAGTCTGTACTATGTCAACCCAGAAGGGCCACAGCTGAACCAATACATTTCATCATGAGAGCACAACAAAGCGAATTGTTCAATTTCTGGATAGACAGTGAAGATGGAATACCAACCATTCACTCGACTTCTGATTGATTTTGTGAACTTAAAAACTTTATAAAGGTCTCTGAATCACTTGGTCATAAAACAACTAAGCAAACATGGGGTAAAAGAGAATCTGTTTAATATCGGTGCAATATAGAGAATATTGAGGAGGGAGGCATTGGCATAAGACCCTACTTGTGCACCTCATGAGTGACCAACAGAGGCCTTTCAAAAACCTAGCTAAAAGTGACTATTTTGAAAGACAAACAAGAAAAAAAATATAGGCTTAAATAATCAAAAAACAAAAGGGTAGCTTTAATACATGCTACAGAGTTAGATGATGGGAGGAGTCTGGTATATATTGTGTCAAAATATTGTCTGAAACCTGGATCAAATGATGATAACTGGAAAGAAATGAGCAACCAAGAAAAATAGACAAACCATCTTGAACCGGTCAATACACCCCATACCGTACCAAACATGCCAGTAAACAGGAAAGTTAGGACCTTCAATTCATGGTTAGGGCCGAATCAGTCAAATCAGGACAGAAGCAATCAGTTCTACCTAGTTTCAGACTGAACCAACCCTGCCTTCCTAATATAAATCCCCCCACCCCTAGTCCCCTCCCAAATCCTGATCTCTCCCTTGCTAGGGTTTTCATCTCCCTTTCTCTCCCCTCTCTCATGCCCTTTGACCTCTCTCTCATGCCTCCACAAGTCACCTCTTCTCACCTCCCAACACTTTAATGCCTCACACTCCCCCCCAAAACCCATGACAGCAATGACAATTCAGTCTTCAAGGCTGATGCCATCCCCCAATCTTTTCTCCCCCTCCCCCTATGCTAATATAACATATCCTTCCCACCACCATCCTCCACCTCGAAACCCCATCTCCCAACCAATCTGTGCCACCAACAAGGGTTTCTCACTAGATCCTCAGGGCTTTTGACAGGGCATCAGCACCTGACTGGCACAGTCCAGTGTACCACATATCAGTACAACATATATCATACCATACCAAGCAGGTACCTAACCAGCAAGGTTATGCTATGGGTATGACAAACATTGTTTTCCCTTTTCTGAATTAAGTCGTGTCGTATGCAGTGGTAAAAAGCACTCAAATTGACATGTAACAAAAGAGATGAAGAAAGAAATTAAATAATAGACTCCATAAATGTGACCATTGAGAGACCAGAACTAATAAGAGCAACACTTCAAAGAAATTTGGCCTTCTGAATCATAGTTATGCCATTGGTGACAACAATATTCTATTACAGTAAGTGGGGTATATGAAAGAAGCATGCAATACCATGAGAAACAAGTCATACATTCTAAAAGTTGCCATTTTTTACCAAAAAAAAAAAAAAAAAGGCTTGCATTTTCACTGTGCCAAGTAAAATCAGGAAGTCCTTTGATAAGTTGATTGAGAATTGTCACTAGTAATGAGATGACCACCACATTAACAGTTTAATACTTGTTTATCAGTACAGAGATGTTCGCATAGTGTACCTCATATGGTCCCCATTATAAGAACCAAAAGGATGACAACGATGTGTTTATCAGTCGAGGGGAAGGGTATATTTTGAATAGCTTGTCATAAAATATCCGACAGCCTAATACAAAAAGAAATTGTAGCGAGACTCAGGTCTCTTAGTCTAAAAGAAGAAAGCTATTTTGCACATTTTCTTCACAACCAAATGATGGAGCTGAGACGAAAAAACACTCATTTAACTATACAACTGTATATTGTTTTATTGCAAAAAACATAACATTTGAATCAAAATAAGGCATATTAATGACCAAAATTAAACTCAGAAAAACAGAAAATTCAGAAGTCAAACCTATACATGAGGGGGAAAAAATAGTGATCTTTCATTGAAGAGAGTCAAGCCATAATGGTTGCAGAATATGACTACAACCATATATTGTTTTGTTCCAAAAGCACAACATTTGAATCAATATAAGGCATATTAATGACCAAAATCAAACTCAGAGAAATGGAAAATTCAGCAGTCAAACTTATACATGAGGAAAATAAAACAGTGATTTTTCATAGTAGAAAGTTAAGCCATAACGGTTGCAGAATATAACTATTTTCTAAATAATTAAATATAGTGACCTGCAGATTAATAATAGGTAAGTCTAGGAATAGCGAAGCTAAAGAAAAAGGCTCGAAGATGCTAATTTACTAAGAATTCTATAATGAGGAAAAGGAAAAGGACATTGAAAAATTGCCTCACCCTAATAAGGAATGTGATAATCATCTCTTCCATCGCAGCATTAGGCTTGTACTCCTCATCAGGTTGCCCAACAGATCCAGGAGTTTCAATATTGGGGATAGATGCTCCACCAGGTGACATAACACAAAGAGACTGCAGCCCAGGTTCAACCTTCACCCGCTTACTTGGATCATCAGGAAATGCAGAGGCATCTGGTGGGCGCTTTGAATCACCACCAACAGAACTGGGAGTAAATAAGTCCACCTGATTATGGCCCTCAGTATCTGATACAACTTTCATTTCATTTTGTCTTTGCCTTTCCCAGGCGACAACTAATCCAGCAAGTTCAATGGCGAGGCGTCTATTTTCAGCAGTCGTGTTGTATGGCAATCCTAACCGGCTAAGAGAATTTACCATCTGAGGAACAAATTGTGCTCTGCAACTATAGAAAAGGTCTGAATGACGTACGATAAGCTGAAAAATATGAATCATATTAGGAATTGAATGGCCTTCCTCAACAAGAATTTTCTTGGTATAACGAATCCATATCGGTACACGACTTTCTCCAGGAGGTAGTCTTCGAGGAAGTGCCGGCATTAGAATATCAAGAGCCTGTTTAACCAGTATCTTATTCTCCGGTTGGCAAGTTCTCAAGAGAGCAATAAATACCTGCAAAGAGAAGATTTCATTCCAAGAAATTTAATATCAGTACCACAATAAGATATATCAATACAAGGTGAACTTGACATATGAAAGCAAAAGGTTATTACAACATCTAACCCAAATTCAAAGAGCAAAATGTTGTATACAACATACTGTTACATAAAATAAATGCGTACAAGTCTAAGTGCGCATACATATGTCCATGCGTATACGGTTTTGTGCTTTTGTGCAGAAGATTCATCCATCAGATAAAACAGACAACTAATGATAGAAATAATTATATTTGACTCTAATTACAGCTTCCATCTGATTCAGGATACCATATATTTAAGCTTTAAGAAAGAATTAGTCAGGTTTATGAGCCAACATAAAAGTTTTCAGGTGCATTGAACATTACCCATTAATTTTCATTTAGTCCTATAACATTCTAAGCCAACTAATGCCAAGGCATACATCAACAAGAGTCCATCAGCTTTTCCCTCAAATGAACAAAGTTGCAGGCTGCTTGAGACAATGTAGGGCTTTCTGAAAAGTTAAACTAACTAAGAATAATTTGGGGATCATTTAGCTTACGGAAAGAATAATGAATTACTCAAGTTTTTTAATGAGTTGGATAATGACATCGTCTATGCCATGAACTAAGCTATGTGGGTTTGAGTGGGGCAGCCAGACCCATTCTGACTCATTTTGGCTACATTTATACCCAACCTCTACCTTATGCTGATTGCTGAGTCATCATAGTCACAAGTTCAACATTCAAAAACAATTTGATAAGGTTGAGTTTGAAATTAAATCCCTTAAGTTCAGAAAACATATGGAACAGCATTGTCATCAAGATGTTCAGCATAGTCGGCACATGAATTAATCACCAGCATTAAATTTCATAACAAAGTAGGTCGAAAGCTTTTATATCACATCATCGCCAAACCTAAGAATTTTTAGTTTGTTTTTCAATCCAAACAAGAAAAAAATAGTTAAAAAAAAAAAAAAAAACTCTCCATGGATGATATCAAGGGATCCTCAAAATTTTCAAGCTTGACAAAATATTGTGATGCAGGAATATCTTGAGCATATAATATATATATATATATATATATATATATATAGGAAAGGGAAGGAAAGGCATGAGCTGGTCTCCATTAGTAGTCCATTGAGAAGATAAATCATCCAGGAACATGAGGCACCAAGAACAACAGAAAGTGAAGCCCAGATGCCTCAGCTTTTCATGCTTCCAGAGTACATATCCTGCAGGCCATTTCCTTTTTTTCTTTTCTCGCTATATGTTTCTTATTCTTATTGCAGGTAATTAGTGGTTCTTGTCACACCCGCCTGCCCATGCCCATGAGATATTAAAATAAAAATAAAGCCGAACAGTACCTTGCAATATATTCAAGGAATCAGCAAATTTCTTAACTACTTGCAACGGGATCACAGACAAGCAAATATGTCACAAAACAATCCTTCAATTTTGACTATGAAAGCCGTGGGTCTAGCATGGGTGCCACATTACTTTGAATCGCCAACTAAAACTATTGCTAGGAAAGTGGGGACCCAACCCAACCCAGTTGTAAATAGATGGAACAAATCCAACCAAAGATCTAGTTTCCAAACGATCTCTTAAGATTAGCCCAATTCAATTTGATGTATCAATATAATGATGGAAAGAATTGAAAAATAACTTTTGCACAAATTGAAATCTCTTTGATGATAATAGTATAATGATTTTTGTGAGAGGACAGAAGAATTTGCTAAATTTGCAAATCTACTTGACATACGAGAATCCATTCTAATATAAGTTTGCTGCTAGATGAATACCTGGAGGATTATCTTTTCAGGTGCTTGATAGGCTTCTAAGAAATGACAAACATTGACAAAAGCCCACTGTTTACTAGAATTATCTTCACGCTTGAGATGATTCCAACCAAATTTAATAAGTTCCTTCCGATGATGAACAAGGTCATTTTGTAGATACTTCAAAAGTAATGTAGCAAGCTGTAAAAGTTCAATCCTCAGAGGCTCATCATATTCAGCACTCACCTACAAACAAAAGCAAGAATATATAATTTTAAAAAATGCAACCAAAGTTCAAAGACAGTTATAAAGAATTAAAAATAAGCCAAGAAATATATCATCATTCCAACACACATAAAGAACAACCTCTTCAGGAGGATCAAGAAGTTTCTCAACGATTGTTTTTATTATAGCAGGATCAACAACTTCCCAACTTTGGCCATTCTGAAAAGAGTGTGCTAACATTGGAAGAATGAGTATTTGCATGGCCACAACCAACTGATCTTGTCCATATTGTTTTGACTGAAAGATATTCAAGAAGTGCAAGAGAATTGTTTTCTTTAAGTTGGGAGCATTTCCTTCGGCAACCTGACTCACATTTGAAACAATGAGCATCGGTGAGACTAAATTGATGTGGAAGTAAAATATAATAACAATAGATGAATTTTATTCTACAACTAAATTAACTGCTTACCTCAATGACATAAAATTCCTTCAGGAAAGTATAGTCAATACGGCTGTGGAACAAGAATATTGATAGCATGTCAAAAAGTGCACCAACTTCAGATCTATCATGCCTTAGATAATTAAGGAAACACTTGACAAGCCGCTTACTTTCCTTGACCTGTAAGTTTTAGAAAATACCATGTTTAAGTCACCTCATAAATACCAGACAATCACTTCATATATGCCAATTGATCTAATTCACAGGTAGGCTTATGAATGTTAATGCATCAAAATATAAAGAAATTGCATTTTACATGTCCATCTACTACAATATTTCATGATTCACTTATTATTGTAAATCCCGAAAAGATGTAGCTAATAATCTGCGTTATAGCCCCTTGATTAAGGTGTTTCTGTGTGATATATTAGTGTAATTAAGAATATAGAAGAAGCAGTTGCTGGTGTCACAACTACTGGTAGCAATATGCAGTTTTACATCATAAATTTTCTCAAAGTCCCTACCCTTGTCCGCTAGTTATAGATGATCTAATTAGGTATATTCAGACTAATATTATTTTAATATACGCTATTTGTGAATGATACAATTTTAATAAATGAAACTAAGATTGGGTTTAATTATAAGTTGGAATTGTGGAGAAATGCATTAGAATCCAAATATTTTAAGTAGGACCAAGATGAAATATATAAATGTAGTCTTAATAAAATTAATAAAAAGATGAAGTTGAAGTGAAAACTGAAAGATCATGAAGTTCTTAAGAGTGATTATATTCAATATTTAGAATTAATTATTTATAAAAAAAAGAAGAAGAGATTGAAAAGGATCTTATCTATAAAATTATAATAAGTTAGATAAAATAGAAAAATGCAACTGAGATATTATTTGATCATAAGATACATGACAAGTTGAAGAGAATTTTATAAGACAATTATATGACCAACTATGCTTTATGGTAGAGTGTTGGGTAGATAGAAACATACACCGAAATAAAAATATTGAGATGGATGGGTAGTAATAACAAAAAAAAAAAAAAAAAAAAAAGATTTAATAAGAATGGAAATCATTTGTAAAAGGATGGAGCTACCACCAATTAAGAATAAATTAAGAGAATGATCACTTACATAATTTGAACATATATAACGTAGGACAACAAATGCAACATTACAAAAGAATGATTTAATACATATAAAAGGAAAGAGAGGTAGAGATAGATTGAAAATCATATGAAATGAAGTAACAAGAAAAGACTTGATATCTAAACATCTCTCAAAAAGTATGGCCCAAAACTAAATGAAATAGAGGGAATAGGATTCGTGTAGTCGACCCCAACTGATTTGACATTATGGCTTAGATGAATTGGGTAGCCCTCTCATCTAATTCACGTGACAAACTACTAAAGAATCCTCATTTCTTTTCAAGGTCTTGTTTTGCAAGAAGAAAAAAGAAAAAACAAAAAGAAAGGTAAAATATTATAATAAGGTAACCTATAGCTAATAAGTTTACTAAATTATAACTCATATTGGAGTTTCTAGCAATCTCATCAACATACAAGGAATTAGGTGTCAATATGTTTTAGTTTGTGCCATAAGCTACGTACTATGTAACTATGGACTTGGGATATGCGTTAATACCTCATTACTATGCACAACTAACATACCAGTCAGCAGAAACTAACATCGTCCAGCACAAACCCTATATTTTTTCTTTTAGCCTAGGCACATGACAAGCATGGCAAGGAAAGATATGGCACCATACAATGCATACTTGACAGAAATGTGCTAGAAACAAGAATTTAATGAGGAAGAAAAATGTGCACAGTTGACCCAAATGGATGGAACAATCTCATGTTAATTACATTCATGTTGATTGCCATGTCACCTTACCAATTTCCTTCCTCTAAACAACAATTAATTTCTCAAACAGTCTAATAATACAAGCAAAAAAAATAATGGAACTCCCATCAGAGATACAGAGAGGCAGACAAAGGGACAAAGTGACAAAGTGACACACGCACACACACACAGAGAGAGAGAGAGAGAGAGAGAGAGAGAGTCAGAAAGTGTACCTGCAGTAGACTTAGTTCCTGCTCATTTTGTAAACGAGCAATCCTTGCTGGTGATTTCCAAACAAGTAATAATGTATCAAATACAACCCGGTTACCATGCAACCATTCAGGCATTAATTTAACTAAAGTAGAGATAAGCTCCAGTCCATGAAAGTAGCCATCAGCACATGCGCCCATGTTTACTGAAGGTGGACCAGGAAAATTGTCAGAGACGGGGTTCATAAGGCCTTCATCATTTGAAGGACCAGGTTGTGCCATGGATCCTTCAACCTGTGGATAAAATTGTGGAAAAGCACTTGCGAGTATTTTTTGTGGTGACTTGGCCAGTTCTTCTCTTAAAGGCTGACCAGCATCCGAGCAGATTATATTCCTAAACCTGAAAAAAAGAAGGTTTAGAGAAGAAAACTAATATACTGGTCTATCTTGCATCTAAATGAGTTCTCTATCAATTAATTATATAATCATATGCTTACCGCCTGAAATATTTTGGATGGCCTAATCGGGCAAGAAAATAGTCTACAGCATCTGTGGCATAACGGTTTAAAAATTTGGTAAGTGGAACACGATAAGGACTGTTAATTTCGCTATAAACCTGTCCCTGAGGAAGTGCCCCTTCCAGATCAATTATTATAGTCACCAGTTCATCTAGGAACTTCCCAGCTGCCGGAGGGAGCAGATGGAAAAGTTCGATCATCGCTGCAGAAGTCAAAACATGATCAGAAACCCGACACTGAAGCATCGCAAATTGAACAATCAAGCAACCTAGAATACCTGCTGCAACCTTTGGCTCATCCCCACTCTTCCAGGCCTTCGAACTTTGAACAAGCTTTTCAGGTTCTAGCCATTTCTTCAAGTGATCCAATAACTTGACACCCAAAGTGACATTAAACCAATTGGATAAAAGTTCAAGAAGACGGGCCAAACCTTGTAGCAAGGGCATGGTAAGACTTTTTGTATGTGCTAAGTTAACCAAGATAGGCCTTAGGCTGCTCTGCAAAAGATCCTTTGGCATCCTTTGTTGTTGAATAACCTATAAAGCAATTTTTTAACAATTTTACATGATGATCGTAAGATATAACAGTACATAAAACAGCATACAGCTTACAGTTGAAATATGAAGCATTTACAGTATATCCAGGTAAGTTACTTGAACAGAAAAACCAAGTTAAACAAAAACATACTAAAGTGGAAATAAATAAATAAATATCTTAGAACCTGACGAAGCCCCTCTTTTGCAACAGCAACAATCTCTGGTGTCCGACAAGTAAGAGACTTAAAAAACATTGAAATGATCTTTGCACGCAATTCAGCATAATTTGGTGTCTTCAGATCAGCCCAAGCCATCGCAGTACAAAGCAGTTCAATGCACACCGTACGAAGTTTGTTAAATGTGGTCGCCACTTTGGGAATCATTAATTTTGTCACCCATACCGTTTCATCAGCCTCAGCAATTTGTAGTGCTTCTTGCAAGAAATTGACAAGCTCAGGAGTCAACTTGAGAAGAGGTGGCCTCAATGCAAGACAAAAGTTCAAAGCTGTTACTGTACCAACCTGTAAAAAAAAATAATAGTATCAACTTCTATAATTCTACAGTATACAAGAAAAAGCTGACTTAGGAATTCAGCTTGACAGTGGAAGGTAACAGTTGATACTTGTTGCTCGACATTCTTTAACCGTAGTGACCGCACTATGAGAGGCTGAAGCATAGGTTGATAAAGAGGTTCAAGCAACTCCGACACCTCACTGCCAGTCCTGCTAGCTAGAAGAAACAAGAATGATTGCACGTGCTTTCTTACAATGATAGATGCGTTTGGGTTAAAGAGCTCCATAGCAAGAAATTCTACAACTCCCTGAAAACTATTTTTGCGAGCTTCATTGTTTGCTTCATCTACATTGTTTACCACACGGAGAACCTGAGAAAGGACCTGATTTGTCTCTTCCTGCTCTTTGTTAGCACGCATCGGTAGTCTTTTGAGAACATATATAAGACCGCGCACTATTCTCACTTGGAAAATGCATAAAGTCTCAACAGGGACTTTTCCAACTAAAGCCCCAAGCCCCATTACACCTCCAATTTGAGCTTGCCAAGTACTTCCATAACAACAATGGAGAAGACGAGGCAAAAGTTGTTCAAATACAGGAACTCGGACACTTGGGGGTGGTGAATATACAGGATTCAGTGATGGACTGGAAACCATCATTGGCGTCCCAGGACCACCCCTTGAACTCAGCGCACCAGTATGCTTTGCTCGTGCAAGAAAAATAAGGGTTTCAGCAAACACATTCAAAGCAGTAAGAGCAGCCTTAGCATGAAGCCGGTTTTCACTTGCAAGTACATCTACTAATGCATCTAAGAAGATTAGAGGATCCAACTCCTTGAGATTAGAGGAAGTGCTACCCCTTGATCTGGAATTCATGTTACTGCTCGATGAGAGCACAGAACCAACATGATGCCCTATTGTGACAGAAGAATTAGCAGAAGAATAATCAACATGAAAAAGCATTGCAAAATGACGACAGACATTCATAGCAAATTCATCATTTGTGTCTTGTAGCTCAGGATCTGCACTGGCTGCGATAGTGGTCATCAAGAGAGTCTTGAAAACAGATTTCTCAGCCATTAGTTGAGTTTTTGTCTTCACACCCAAATCAACCTGCCAAAAAGGATTATTTTATGATATAGTAAATGAATTACAAGATCAAAGAGATCCTACAAAGTGAATAGCTTAAAGATCAAAAGTTTAAGATCCTTTTAAGGTTTGAGATGATCTATACTTCATGCAGACAAACTACTACAGGCAATACGGTTTCCCCTGCGATAGGCATGCACAGTTGTGATATTAGATAGCAATATGATGGAAGAAAACACCGCAGTTAAATGTTAGACGCATAAAATACTCAGGACTCAAGCACGCTACAAACATAACCAAGCAGCTATATCAGGTAAACCTAATCATAGAATGTCAGATACCTGTGTGATGCATCAGGCATGGTTTCAAATCCTAGTGGGGCGCCCTGTGGTACATTGCAATGGGTTGCTGTCTTAAATGTCATGATGAAACCATCCCGCCATCGTCCTAGTATCTCAATCAGCTCGTTTGGAACATCTGCCATCCCAAGTGTTGGGACAAATTGGGACAGCAGCACGTCCCATTCCGTGAAAAAATCTAGATGGTGCCATCTCACAGGATTTGAAACCTTGACATCAAGTCTATCGAAAGTAAAACAGAATTGTATCTATAAAGTTGTGAGAACCATTGCTATGAGTCCCAATGTCTACGAAAAGAGCAATATAGTCATTGAGTTTACTATTTACCCCGACTGATCCAATATATTGCTAAGTTTATGGTCTTAAGCAAGATCCAAACTTTTCTTAGTAGTATTGAAGAATTATGAATTAGGATCATATTAGATTACTAAATTG
Source organism: Metroxylon sagu (assembly GCA_017589505.3). NCBI lineage: Eukaryota > Viridiplantae > Streptophyta > Magnoliopsida > Arecales > Arecaceae > Metroxylon > Metroxylon sagu. Next base: position 1,446,447 of record JACVBY030000624.1, on the reverse strand, counting down.
AATGGCAAGTTAACCACATGGAGATAGCCTAGGATTCACATTCTTATTAGAAGTCTTTTTTCAAAATGAAATATAGCCTAAATAGTCATTCCATGATTCAAGGACATCTCTTTGAACTAATCAGTATTCCCCAGGGCATGGCTCAATCCTACTAATCAATCTTTGGAAGAATTAAACATACCAACGTATCTGGTGACATCAACTCTAAGGCCTTGGCAAATCTAATACAAGCCTGGGAACATAGATTTACTTCATGTTTAGGCTGGAATTTCCTTCACGCAAGTCAATGGCCAGATAGCTTCATTCTTCAGTTTATCATACAAATAGATTTCCTCTGAACTGGTTAACTATAATTAGGTCATTGAAATAAATACTCTATAAAATTTTTCTCACAAATCATAATGGTTAACCTAGCCAAAATTAATCTATAAATCCATAAATTATATCACACCAGAAAGGCTATTTCCTTTCCCAAGCCTCATCCCATCCAGGTTCTTCATCCTAGCCACTCCAGAATAAACTAAGTCTAGGCACCCAGGATCTGCATTGTGCCATTTAAGAAATGATAATGTCATTTAAAAAAAAATTTGATAAATAGCACATATGCTCCCACTTCCACCAGTCTGTGCGCTTTGCCCCTATCTACTCTAATTTCCACCTTTTTATATATTACCTACTTTAGCCTCGTTCTCTCCCATTTCTCTGACCAAAAGAAAACTGCATAAAAGCCAATTCATCTTCAGTCACACAATAATTCGACAGAAACCGATCATTATTTTCCATTAAAATATCATATATCAATAAATGCATGATAAAAGCAATTAGAGGACACAAAATGATGACAGATGATTTTCCTTTCAATTGTAAACCTTAACATCAAATTTCACAACGAAAAGAAACATTGTTTTTTTTTCCCTTTTATGGCAAAGCTATCACATTTAATTAATATTAATAACTAAAACTTCTGTGATATGAGGAGTTACAATGGAAAATTCACACTGACCTTCATATCTGAAGTTTCTGTACGACGTCTTGATGGATCCACAGAAGAAATTAACAATGTTCCAAGATTACTAGAGCCCACTCCCTCTACTGTTACATTTCCCCGCAAATTCAGCAATGAAGTTAGGCACACTCGAAGAAATTTAAGAGCCTGTTTCCTGTAGAAAGAATCCATGCCACCACTATTTTGCATAACTGCAGATACAGCAAGGTGTATGAAGCGATCCAGGGGTACTAAAAAAGGCGTGGAAGGCTCAAATGTAAGAATCAGACGAAGTCCATGTTCAGGGTTCTCTTTGCACTCAAGGGTGAGGGGTTCTTTGAGAAAACGTCTGTTACGACCACCTAACTTACCCAGCAGTTGCAAAGCCCATGTACCCCATGGGTATGGCAGGGGCCTCAAGTGAGACCATAAAGCAGGAATGACCTCAGACATGACATTTGCCATACTAGGCTCCAAAAAATCAGGATTCAGACTGTCAATCCAGAACTCAAGCGTCCGAAGCCCTAAATTCACAAGGTCATCACTTCCCTTAAGAGCTAAAACCAGAGGCTTCATAAGACGAGGAATGTGAGGAAGTAAAGAACTTAAACGAGCAGGTAACGTCAAACAAAGCTCCAAAACAAGGTCCCTCATATCTTCACCAGTGGGGCCCTCAAGCATAGAAAGCAACATGTTAAGACAAGGTTGCAATGATGGTATAAGATCTCTTAGCAAGCTATCAAACTTGGCACCACTCAATAATCGGAACATACTACGAAGAAGGTGCATATACCCAAGGGGCTTTCCAACTTCGGTAGCATTCTTCATGCAAACTTCCATTATCACAGGAATGTGAGGCTGCAGTATGCGTTCACATTCTGTAGGAGCCTTAGCAACAGCAATAAATAAGAATTGAAAAAGTTGCAAAACAAGCTTTGCTGCAGGAGTATCTGGATGTTTAAGAGCATCAAGTTCATTACTGACAAGAAAATTGATCAGAACATCTGCAAAGGGTCGGAGGACCTTAGGAGCTTGTAAAAGAGTGGAAAATATATGAAGCAATTGAGTGTTTGTTCTCATGCACTGAAAGAGTTCCGGCAAACACAATGAAAGCATGTCCATAAGGTCTCGGGGTTCCATCATAGCTAAAATCAGTGAAAAGTGCTGCAACATTTCCCTCTCCTCATCCTTTTCTTTAAAAAGAGCTAAACAGATAACACCACTCTTCAGAACACCTGAGGCTTTCCGAACCTATCAAAATTCACATCAGAAACAAATGAGTTGGCCCCCTAAACACAAGGAAAGACAACAAGAAACAAATGGACATCCAATACCTCATCTTCCCTCATCCCCTTGAACAGATGCGAAGGTTGTACATTAGTCGAAGGGGAAACCTGCACTTGCTGATGTGTGCCATGTGATGATGGTGAAGCCTGAAGCAAAAAATCATACATCAAAAGACAAAATGGCATCTACATATAAAGAGTGGAAGAAAAAAGATGTAAACCTGTGGACGTGGCATATGATTATGAGTGATGCTCCAAATTATGGTCTTCATTCCTGCAACATAAAAGCAAAATACTTGGTAAAACATAATGTATCACTTCTATAAAATTGTTGATCAAGTCAGTGGTATCACAAATCAATGTCATATACAAGAAGGAAACAGCACATCACCACCATACATTTGTCAATCATGATAAGAGCACCCCATAAATGGGCACTTCTCTGCTGGCTCCTATAAATGCCAAAAACCCACCATAGCAGATCTTTTCATATCACCATCACAGCTTCCATTAATTGTTCCTTAGGTCTCTATATTCATATCCTAGAATCTCAGAAGAAATGAGAATCCTTCTTGGCAACTAACTTATTTCTGCAAATGCCTTCATAGACTCTATCTTTCACTGTTCTAGACACACTTCCTTGCAAATTGCAGTTCTTTTTCCATCAAAAATATGAAGAAGACAAGTTGCTTAAGGTTTGTCATATCCCTTGCATGTAATTAAGTTGCTCTTTTAAAAGATTTCTTCTTCCCTTTTTTAGCATATTCATAAGCTATATTTATAATATTTTTTTAAGCCTATCATATTTATTAAGCTATGTTGACTTTATGATGCACCATCCCATTCATAATTATTTTTCTTACCTTATAAAAAGCTAAAATTGGAAGAAAAAGGAAATGGAACACCAAAAGTTATTTTATCATCTGAGAAAGAAGAGGAAAGACATTAAGAAAGTACAAATTTCAACTGAAAAAGGGGCTTTCCGTTGAGCTAATAAACTAAATATATTAGTACTATGATTTTTTTTAGCTTTTTCTATTATGTGTTATAAATCTTTCTTATATACTACCATTTATTTCAAAAATGTGTGCTTCACTTCGGGGACGCGCCTGTACTATGCGCCTTACGCCTAGGCTCCAAGAGCCTTGTATGCTCAAGTGCACTAAAAGCTTTTAACAACACTGCTACCATATCCACCAAAGTTAAGGGTTGTTAGCAGTATTAACTTGAGTTAAGCCACATAGTGTAACGATGCCCCACATGCCACTAGGCATTACAAGAGTCTTTAACATAAGCAAACATTTTCTTTTCCAATTAAGAGGACCGTTCTTTGTTAATTTTAAGCTATTCTTAAGCAACTCCTTGGAATAATTCCAAAGATTTCAATGGCGCACCAAAAGAGTGGCCCCATTAGCAATCGCACTGGTTCAAGTATAGAAACTCAACAAGAAGTCCCACTCAACTCTAGTCCAATCAAGAGAAGAAATTGGCAAGAATCCTAAGGCTACATAGAGTTTCTTGAGTTTAAAAACCTTAAAAAAAATCCTATAAAATCACATTAGTTTTTCATTTCCTTCAATTCCACATTGGTTTATTTTGCAACATTCACAACACCCACCTATAAACCTGGTTACAACCTCCTAACAAAGAATGCACCTCTTGTGAACCAGATAAGGTGGCAGCATCAAACCATATATTGATGTATCACTGATATTTCAATTTTTATTTTCATTTTTTCTAAATTCTTTTTTTAAAATTTTTAGCTGACTGTCAATTGTCAACCTTTCCCATACCCAAAACACTTCTAAATGCTGAATTTGTGATTCAGCTCAGAAGAGGCTAAAGTAGTGATAAAGAGACCATTTTTGCTTCAGCAATTAGATTGCTAAATCCATTCAAATCCACACAAAAAAAAATGATGATCCTCCTCAGATTAAAATTAAGCAACTCCATTCAAATCTTACAACTCAAATTCCTAGACCTCCAACTTGTACCAAATCATTAGATTCTAATCATAAACCATTAATCCAATTGCACTGGTCATCACTTTTGATGCAATTACTACCTACCTAAGTTATAAATGATGAGGCAAGTCTCCCACTTATGGCTATTTAGTTTGAACTCTATCAGTTAATGGATGGCATTTTCTTCTTTGCGAAGGAAGAGACTTTTGCTTTCTTGGTGAAAATTTTGGTTTGCCACTTCTCAAGATTTAATTAAAACAAATGGGAGGCGAGCATAAACTTATGATGTTCATACAATCCTAAATCTTACTTAAGAGGTCATGCATAGTCATGCTGAAACTTAAGAGACATCAGTTCACACCATCCAACAAAAGAAAAAAGAAGGGTTTTCGTGGGTAAATGGAAGATGTACCCTTTTCCTTGATGATTTATAATATTTTTCGCTCATTTCTCATTCCATCTTTCATTCTTCTCACTTCTCTACCACACTAAGAGAACTAAATCCCCCCTTCTCTCTACCCACGTGGATATCAAACATAATTCAATGTGCCACAAGTTCTAGAGAGGAAAAAAAATGACAACTTTTGCAAACAACACAACAAAAAATCATCAAAAGGGCATCACCAAATTGAAATAAGAAATGTTAAAAATTAAGGGCAAAGAAAAATTAACAAGAAATACAATTCAAATCAGTGAAGAGATCACAAAAATTCTTGGACATGGTATGAAAGACACTGAATGTAATATGAGAATATTAGGCCAATTTGCATCAACTTTGAAAATGAAACTCTAGGGGCTTGAGATAAATCGTGCTAGTACCCATCACCAAGGTCTTGATCATATTTTTGTATTCACTGACTTCCTTAGAATAATCCAAAGGGGCTTGTAAATTGAGAACAGCCTGCATAAAATTACAAAGCCAATCAGAAAACCCACCAGCAAAATAACATTTACTAAAATGTGCATACTGATAATACCAAAAGTCTAGAACAATTATCAAGTTCAACAAGGAAGAGTACAACAAGAAGGTATTAAGAATCAGCTTCTGAAAACAGTGATAGTATAACATATTACAAATCAGCTTCCAATATCAGTGATAGCATAGCATATTACAAATCAAAAATGTTTCGCAATGACATTGTAACAGATATTGCAGTCAGTTTCTCTGAAAATTAATGGGACTTGTATTACAAATCTCCAAGTATGGAATATAATATTGAAAACTTGTATAGCTTTAGAACTGGTCAATAAAAGTCAAGTTTTGATGCAATTAAGAGTGGACTACAGGCATCTTTTTGACAGCCAAGAAAATGAAACAAAGGAAAGCATTGAAATTGAAAATTTTCATCATGTTTGGTGATAAAAGAAAATTGTCAAATTGTAGAAATGACTGAGTTATCCTGATATTCTTACCTTTAGTTATTTTGTCTCAAATTGCATCCTTTTGGTGATGAAAAACTTTATCAGTTTCAAGATATATCTTGCCCTTGATTTATCCTAGTTCTTCTCCCACAGAATTTTCATTTTCATAGCAAAATAATGGAAAAGAAGATTTTCCTTCAACATTTTCTCTATCACTCTTTGAGCAATTGACCAGAGCCAAAAGTATTATAAAATAAGATTCATTGGTCCATAATAGCATGTTAACTTATGTATTTGAGGCAAGTCAACAAGACAGGACTTGTCCAAGTGTTAGAAAATACCAAAGAAACCCACTTTCACAGCATTTATTGGCTTACACATTTTACAGACCTACGTTGGTTGTCTTTCAATTATGTAACTTGTTTATTTTGTTATTTGATGGCTGAAATCCTTTTGAGTGAAATGGCTCAAAACCCTATTAAATAAGGTCTAAATTAACAAAGTTATATTTTTGATGAATGATACAATTTCATTTTTCTTTGGTACAAATATACAATTTCATTACTTTGGCATAATTGTACTATCATCATAATGTTCCTAAGGCCTTCCTCAAGAAGTTGGCTACATAACAATACTCGTTCAAGAAAAGATGATATCCCTCCAATGTTACATAATGGCCTTTCATTCCAATAACATAGGGTACCAACTACAAAGCAAAAATCAGCACTACTCAGTTTCCAAATATATTTATCTAGCCTAGACAAAATTGTTGCCAAAGCTAAATTCCACCATGACAAAGGTAGATTATGAACATAGATTAGAATTCATCTGCAGTAACCAACAAGACAAAGTACCCGAAAATGTAAGGTATCATCTCATACTAAGTCTTCAATAGTCACAACATGACATCCACTCGATGACACAAACTACCACTTCAATGATCAAAAGCTTATAATGCCTAGTTTAGAAAGTTCTATCAAGAAATCTATAAAAGATGTAAAGAAGAAAATTAGTTAGTATTGATGCTTTTCTCTGGTCTTCATGCCAACCGACAAGATTTCTTCATAAACATAGTAGAGCACCTTTCCAACTGGATGGCCTGCACCCAAAGGAGGGTTAGGGACCTCAAAGTTTTCCTCTGAGGTGGCCTAAGCTGCTTTTATAGATGTCTGAAGTTTTACCGAAACCAATCCAAGTTTTAATTGGCAGAGTCATTGGTGATTGCTAGCCAAGTAATTAGGCCAAGCGTCACTACCTTCACATCGAGCCTAACACTATTTGAACTTGGATCAGCTAGTGTGATCCCCTAAGGTCGGCTTTATGTAACTAGCCTGTGTGAAGTCTTTTAGGATGGTAGAACCATGTTTGACCTATAGGAGGCTTCAAGATCCTTTTAGGTCAATAGAACTGCATTCGACCTATGTGAGGTTTCACGGTCCTCTCAGGTCAATAAAACGACATTCAACCTATGTGAGGCTTCAAGGTCCTCTTAGGTTGATAGAATCGCATTTGACCTATGTAAGACTTTTAGGTTGGTTTTATGTAACCGACCTGAGCCTTTTAGGTTGGTAGAACCTATGTCAGACTTCAAGATTGATTTTCTGTAACTGGCTTAAGCCTCTTAGCTTCAACAAACAAAAATCTAGGAAGACTATGAGGTTGATTTTATGCAACCGACCTGTGGGAGTCCTCGAGGCTGAGCTGTAACAAATAAAAATCTGAGAGAGAGAGCTAGTTCTCCCTTGTAGTTTTTAACATAAAAGAATAATTGCAAGGTAAATGTAGAAACTTGAAGAAGTAAAGATTATCAATGGTACTTCAAATTGTTAGAATTCCGATTAGTCAGCCACCAACTTTCTCCAGTTAGTAGGCTCCTAGCTAAATTGCTTGTCACTCGGTATGGGCCTTCCCAATTTGGAGCCAATTTTCCTCCATTGTTGGCTCAGCCTGATGCTACAATCTTTCTGAGAACCAAGTCTTCAGATCGAAATTGGCGCCCTTCTTTAAGGTCGCCAACTCTGGACTGATCGACCTTCATTCTTTATGTCAGCCAACTCTAGTTTGGTCGGCCTTAGTTCTTTAGGTCTTTTGGCGGGTCTACTCCACTGCCTCGGTCATGCTCCATGACTACCCTAACTGGAATAGCCCACATCAAAGACCATTCAAGATAAAATGGCCATTCCCAATGGAAGCCAGTGATTACTTCACCAGGTAACACATCCATCCTTGGCAGTCCTCCAATACCAAGAGCCAGATCAAGCTTCAAGGAGCCTGTAAAGATCATAGGTGTGTACCGACTCAAAGATAAATTGGAATCTATATCAAAATTAGGCACAAGCTGAGAGATAATGATTAAGTGTCGAGTCTTTCTCCGTCACTTTTCCATTATCAAAAGGCTAGCCTCTTTCATATTCTAACGTCTCAATTGTTGATGAAAGGAAACACCCCTTTCTCCTAGAGAGATAAAAGCTGGCTTTCTCCATTCTACCAATCCTTTTTTTTGTTTGGCATTCTCCACTGGAACAATGAATTGTTTCACAGGCAGCCTTTACCTCAAAAAAAGAATACAAGGAGAGGCGAGAGCAAGGTCTGCCAAACCAAACTGACACCCTATATCGATCGATGACTAATTCGGTATGATACATAATGGTATCATACCGAATTGTAACGAACCAAGAAAAGAAAGAAAAAAAGGAGAGAGGAAGGAGAGAGAGGAGAGGAAAATAAGGAAAGAGTCAAGAAACCTTACCTCTAACGAACACCAAAAGATTCAAGGACGACGGACAATGACGATAGGCAACGACTTCCATCTTCCTTTACTCTCTCAATCTCTCTCCTTCGACAAACAACAATGATTTAGAGTTTCTTCCTGAGTCATGACAAACGAACTACTAGGGTTTTTGGGAGGAAAGGACCAGCTAAGGTTTTTAGGAGAAATCGCAAAAGATCATAACTCCAGAGAAACAACCCTTTTATATTCTTTAAAATGGTCAAATCAGATGGAATCCAAACCTGAACCCACCATCAAGCACGAACCCATTCAGGCCATATTCCATTTCGAAACACCGAATAATGCCGATTCTCGATTGGTTCAATTCGCCTTGAACTAACTGATTCAGCATGGTTCAGCAGACATAGCTCAACAAACCCAAACACCTCAAGCCTCTTCAATAACAAGATGTCTTTATTTTCATGAGTCCATCTACGATGTATTGGAGTCTAGGGCTTGGGATCCAATTTGAATGAAAGAGGATTATGTCTAGTACTCTCTAAATATCGTTTATACACAACCAAAACTCCTTGCCCCAAAAGGCATTCTAGTCTAAAGTTCTTAGTTGCAGCATCAAGCCCATGAAATGTGAAAGTTTGTGTTGTAATATGTGATGACGTTCCATCTTTGGGCACCGATGCTTCCTTCTTGAGGTCTGAACCATTCTGCAAGTTTGATTTGTCTAAGCCAACCTGATCATATGATGAGAAGTTAGAGTGCCTGAGCACCCCATCTTAACATCCTCACCTCCTTATCCAGCTATCCAAAACATGAGAAAAAGCCATCTCCAATGCACACAAAAATATCGAGAAATTTTCAAAAATTTCATATTTTAACAACCTTTTGCCTGGGGCTGAGCTCTGCTTCTGCCTTGTCAAACATCGGGCTTCTTCTTCAACTAATAAGACAAGGGTCTTCTTGCTCCAGGGGCTACCAACAGAGCTCTTACAGAACATGCCTTCTCTTCCGACGAGGCCTACGAATCGTTCGACGTGGATGCGGGATTGATGCTAGGTCGGCAAACCAAACCGGCTGCCTTGCTAGACTCAGCCAGTTCAACGAACCAAACCATGATTAGTCTTCCTCATCGAATTGGCTTCCTTGATATCTGATCACAGTTTTACAACCAACCTATAACAAGCATGTAACCTGGATTGCTTCGTGATCTGGAAGCATGAGTTCAAGAAAGACTACCATCTAGGCCAACCTCCGTCATGCACATCCTTATATGAGATATTTGTTCTCTCAAATCATCTCAACTGTTTCAAGGTGAATCAATGTGCAAATTTCATTACTAATCTTGTTTCCTTCAGGCATAACTCTATTCCTACTTTCTAGATGGAGAGTTTTCCTCCCAAGCTTCATCTTGTTATCATCTTGTTACAGATACTATGATTCCTTTGTTGCTTATGTTGCGTCATGTCATCATAAGAAAGAAGTGCCATGGTCATGGCAATAAATAAGTGAAAGAAGTAATCTACAATAAAAAGCAGCTCAAAAGAAAAGAGAACTAGAGAAGGCCACAAGTCATCTACATGTCTATCTAAAACACCATCGCCGCATCTCTTTCCATACTATATTCCTCTATTGCTCGTGTTTCTTGCTGCTGACCGACCTAGTCCATGACTAAACCAAGCCATCAATAATGTTGGCTTCAGGAAAGAACTGGTTGTCGAACACGAGAGGTGTCGTGGCGGGTGACGCCCGTGCCGAGTTAGAGGAGGCTGCTAGCAATGGACTTATGGATGTGGCGCTTGGTGTTCTCATACCACCCGTTGCCACGGTCAATGATGGTGTCGCCTGGCTCCATGAACTAGGAGAGGGTGGCAATGGTCTGGTCAATGGGGTTGTCAACCTTAATAAGGAGGATGACGGGAGCAAGGGTCTCGATCTTAGAAGAGATGGTGAGAAGAATAGAGAAAGAAAAGACACGAATAGAAAGTTCACGACCAAGAAAGATTTCTTGGTCAAGGATTTTTTTATCTCCAACAGCCACACTCTTTTGATGCTGCCCTCACCTTGTCCTTCCCTCCTCTAGCAGCCTCAAGCCGATGAGGTCACCGCACCACCTCTCAACCCAAAAAATCACCTAGATTCAGCCTATTTCCCTTGAAAGCAAAAGGGGATTCAGAGAAAATAAACAAGGGATTGCCTCTGGGTCCTCTCTACTACTGCTTGATCGATAGTGGAGCTCACTACCACTCCCTATTTCGTCTTCACCATGGGTTGCCTCCTCTTCTTCCGATCAACCCCTCCAATGCGATGGAGGGGTGTCAGATCTCATAGTCCAAGATGATGCCTTGATCTTCCTTTTTCAGCTAATTGACAGTGTCCTAATTGAGATCAGCACCATCCAATCCCTTCCTTAGAGTCGAAGATGTCCTTCCAACACTAATGAGGCTCACCGACTTGAATGGGTAGGCCGCGAGCATCTTCTTCAATGACACTTGTGCCTCTGGTCTAGTTGGCGAGAGGAGGTGATGGTCCGATTGTGCTCCTAATCTCAACTGAGCAAAACAAGGTAGATCTATTCACGGTGACTATGCTCCTAATCTCAACACAATGACGGTCAGATGAGCTAGTTGCTTATCTTCTTCCAACAATCGAAAGGGAATCTACTATGGCGTCTTCTTCACCTACAGCCACTCCACTATCAAAAGCCGCCTTTTCTCTACTCACGCCCGGCTACCACTTATTTCTGGTGGCTACAATGGTCAAACAAAGGAACAGACGATTAATCTCCCCAAGGTCCCAAATCTAGACCAAGCACCAGATCTTATCTCAAAAATAAAGATCGTTTATGTTTCAATTTGAGAAATAGGTAGTGTTCAAACGCCTCCCCTCCATAAATTCAACAATCTCTATCTTCCTCCTTTCTTTGTCGCGAGTCCAGCAATCGCACTCTTCTAGCGCTATCGATCACCACCAATCACAGCCTCTCGCCAAAGAGGGATGGCAATGTCACCACACTTGAATCAACCGATTGTAGCACCTAATCAGCTAGTCGTAGCACTGTTTCACCAATCACAGGTGTCTTCAAGAGACCCCATGCCTAGGTACTTCTCTCAGACACACACCTGAGTCTTCTTCGCCGCCGCAAGCCTCAAAGATAGGCCAATTGCCTCTCGCCTCCATAGGTGCTCGATGCCATCGCTAGCCCTTCCAACAATGGCTTTGTTCGGTTTGTGTCGAAACAAAGAAATTAGGAAGCAAAACACTCCTTCCATCACCGCAGCAATGGTTCTTCCTGGCTTCTTGAGCAAACCACCCACTCCAGCTATCATGCCCATCCTTCTCACGATTGCTCTCCTATGGGTAGTTGGTGGGGCCTCCAGCTCTACTTCCTCCTCGCCATTGGCTGCCCGACCCTTCACCGTGTTGCTGTTACCGCCTCTTCTTCTTAGACAATGGCCTCCAAATTAAGCTGCCTCCACCTCTAGCTCTCAACCTCAACCGATCGAGATGATAGGGCAGGGGCACCCTATTTCACCCACTCACCAAAGAAGATAGAATGCACCAAGCTGCATGACACTACAAGATATGTGCACCCTCAAGATTCATGCAGATCAATTGCATTGCATCAAGATATGTGATGCGAGCTGCGAGATTCATGCAGCTGCTGCTACACTACATCTCCTCAAGATGTGTTGTAGTGGTTCCTTGCATACCCTTGAGAACCAAGCTCTAATACCACTTGTGCATAGGGAAAGCTTGGATACAACACTCAAGCGGCATGGCCGAGTGCTACTCATTGCTTCCTATAAACAACACCAATCTGTTGATGCTTTTTTCCGATCTTCACACCAACGAATAAGATTTCTTCATGAACCCCATAGAGCACCTTCCAAGCCAAAAGACCTTTCTACACCCAAAAAAAGATCTCAGAGTTTTGCTCCAGGAAAAACCCTTTCATGCTCAGGTCAGCCAAGTGGACGAGGAAACCTTAGGGCCTTTAAATGAGATGCCTAGGGCTTAAGCAAGAAGAGAGAAGAGAGTGTTGAGAACTGATTCTACCTAGGGTAACCTGAGTTGTTTTTATAAATGTCTGAAGGAGTTTTACCTTAAGCCGAACTCTTATATTAGACAGCTCTTATTCAATCATAATCCCGAAGACCTTGCCCTAATAGAAATTGGTTGGCTAATTTCCTTATAGGCTTAGGTTTGTTATTCCTTTTAAGATTGAATTTATCTCACATAAGAAGAGTCCTGATCCCAGATAAGACCATATCTTGATAAGAATTATTCAGCTAATTCCTCATAAGATTAACCCTATCACACGTAAGGAAAGTCCTGATTAGACTTGAATAGGGTAGCCATCACGAAAAGGAGTCATTCTCTACTTGGAGTTGCTCTTTTCATGGGGGTATCCAACCTTGTCACATGTCATCATAGGATTTGCTCACCAAATTAGCTCACAACAATTAGCAAATATTACTGACAATTTTTATGTTTCCCGCATGTTCAAGGTTGGGCAAGCTTGTTATAAGAGCTTGTAGGCTACATATCCAAGGAATGAATATATACCGGCGCCTTATGTGTATAGGATGGATTACTATGACATGGTACGGCACCAACACACAATACACATCTTGCTGCTTATACCATAAATCAGTTGATGGACCATGTGCCCAAAACTAGTATGGGCCAAATCACACGAGCACTTGAGCTCTTGACTTAGGCTAGCCATCTTAGGCCAAACCATGCCAAACAATACTCAAACTGCATTAGATCATTGAGGTGCAAAAGAATTGACCTTTGAAACTATGTTGTGTAGTGAATATAACCATGAGTGGCTAGGAGTGTTGTTTCTAATTATTGTGTCTTGTGATGATTATGTGCATTTGTTAGTGTTATACATGTGCATTGTGGCACTTGCTTGTGGATCTCTATGATTCTTTGTTGGTGTGGCTGAAATTATTTAGGTGCTTCTATGTGTTTTCATGTCTCGATTAGGCATGGTTTCAAATCCCAACGAGGCATCCGAATAATTACCACCTCAAGCATCAGGACGGAACCGTCCTGCCATTATCCCAAATGGTACATCTTAGAATATTCCCCGTCTCAAATGTGGAGAGGCAGCATGGCAACTTGTCCCATTACATGAAAAAAAAAAAAAAAAAAAAAAGAACCGGGACAGCTCTCAACCCCACAAGATGTAAAACTTTGCTGTTGTGTTAGTTTCTATTATATAAAACATATACCCACGTCTGCATATATATACATATATACATGGATATATGTACATGTATACACATAAACAAAAATAAACATGAGTATATAAATGTAAGTGCCTCAGTAACATGTGTGTGCAGGTATGTATATATTGTGCATTTCTTTGCCAAAGCATGCACACCACTTTGCACCTTGCATGTCAGCTCCAACAGAGATCACCACCTTGGTGGAGCCTTTAATAACTTAGATACCATAATTAGCGATAAACTAGTTTAATAACCATAACATTTCATCAAGCCATCACATACTACTAATCAATCAACAAAATATTTGGCATCTTGGTAAAGGAACTGTAGATGTTGAAATTTTTGCTCATGCAATGATAGCTGTTCAGGTTCTTGAGTGCATAATGATGGTTGATGGGTAAGAAGACAACATTGGAGCAATCCATTTGTAAGGGGATCAAAACACCACGAACCAGGTTTATCATGTGTCTGGTCATGTTTTGGGTGTTACTGCAAGAAGGATGATACAAAGGCCCGATGAGATCCTCCTCTACTCTTTTGCTTCCGTCTCTTTCAACATTGGGTGGTCCAACAGTAAGGAGGGTCAAAAGGCCATCAATGAGCACTGTTATGTGTGCAGTTTGGTTTTGGTTTCCACACAAGAAAGACAAGGCAAAGGCTTAGTAAAGATCTACTCTACTTCCATCTATTCTATTTTCTCCGCTCTTCTCTTCTTTGTTTTCCCTCTTCTTTCCCTCTTCCTTTCATGTTCATCTTCACAGAAGTTAACTTTATGAAGACCAGATCTTAACTAAACTGTTCACAAAGTAGCCCATAAATTTTATCATCACCTGAATGATCAGTTCAACAACTCTATATGGTTTCACATTCACCATAGCTTTCAAAATTCATAACAACCTTTTCTTTTCCTTCTTTTCTAAGAAAATATTTTAATCCCATGCACAGCCAAAAATTTTTAAAGTTTGTTCCTTTGTCATAAAAATCCTATGCTGTAATTTCTTTAACCAACCTGGAACCCTATGAGTACTCTATTAAGTACCTTTTAGCAGCATATGCTAAAAAATCAGTCAATGTCAGTCCACAAAGAGTAGTCTAAGAAGCAAACATACTAATGCCTACTACCTGTCACTTTCTTAATTCCAATGTTAACCTTCATCAAGGGATTCAATCAAACATCCAGCAAAGGAACTGACATTCTTTAAGAAGGTAAGCATGGTGAAAAATGGATACCAGGCTCATTGATTGAGACCACAAATAACAAATTGGAAAAAAAGGAGAAAATGAAAGGCTTTATCATCTTTAAGTACAAGAGAGACAACACTTGTCATATCAGATTAAAAGACAGAAATAAAGTATATCTGTTTTTATTTTTCCTTTTTGAGAAGAGACATCCCCGTTTAAACTGAAAATATAAATCAGCAAATTTCAAAAGATGTGTAGAATCATTTGCCTAGGGCATATGTCAGCAAAATTTATGAAAGCATCAAATGGCATACAGGTATTCTCAGAATGGATACAATGTAATGCCCAAAGAACCCTGCCAACTCCTAAAACCAGAGAAGAGGGATTGAAACATACAGGCTAAGAAGAAAAGCCAGTAGAAAACAATGGTAGATTTAGTTCTACTGATCAAAGGAATTAAGGATAAAAATATTAACGTGCATGAATAAAACTAAATTATTTTAGCAAGATGGCAGTTCTGCAATGGACAAGTCAAGAAAAAAAAAATTGAAATCAATGCTGTCTCAAACCTATTAGTCTCATAACAAGCTGCAAGTTATAAATGTAAAAACATAGTAACAAACATAGAAATGAACATAAGTGCACCTGATTTATTTCAGGATTCTTGTCTATAATTTTAGATATTTACTCAAGTGTCTAAACTATTCATTTGTTGGCATTCATCATCAGATGGTAGTCAGATTTGTAAAAGCACAACTTTAGATGATTTTGTCTACTCATACAAAGGATGAGTTCCTGCACAGCAGAAGTGACTGCTAAATGAGTGTCTTGTAGCTTGCTTTGATTTCTTTTATATCAATTTTAGTTGTACAGTGAGCCACAGACTTGGATTGAGGAAGCCAACTGATGTGACTCGAATGTCCTTAATATAATTTGAGCCAAGGTATGCCAAACCGTCTCAAACTACCTGATTGGAAACATATCGGATTGAACCGATGGGGAACGAGGATGATTTGCCATTTTAAAACAGTCCGGCCTATACCAACCCATACCACCTCATACCACCCCGAAGCAGTATGGTACGCTCCATATGATACTGTACTAGGCTGACACTGAAACGATTCCGATTTGAGCCCTTGAAATTAACTTGGTATAAAGATCGGTTTATTTTTCAACAAGACAAGGTAAGATGCGTTTGGCTACGTTTCAAGTCATCTTTTACATAGAAGTTTGCAGAAAAAAAAATAAAAGAAAAAATTTACTCCAAAGTTATTCTTAAGAGAGGTAAGAAGTAAGGTTCGCTGTCTCAATACCAAAGTCTATACCAGCACCAATGTTGACACAGTGCCCGTACGCCCAATGTGCGACACGGTTCAATGTACTGAGACTCAGTACACATTCCGCAACAAATCTCGGTTCAAAACAAAAACAGTACAGTACACTCGGTGCAGGGCAGTATACATCGGTATTGCATATAATGGCAAGAAGCCTTTTGGTCATGTTATCCTTTGAGTTATGTTTTCCAATAAGAGAGATAAATCCAGTTTTCATATGTTTTTTTTTTTCCCCAATATACCAGTGGAAAAAAAAATGAAACTAAAAGGTTAACCCGATACCATTTTTCAAGAGGGCTGTCAATTTCACTTTCTGTATGCAGAATGTCATGGTAGAAAAAAGCGGTTCATATTTCAAAAAGAAGGGAAAAAGGAAAAGTAGAAAAAGGTTTTCCATACTTTCATTCTTTTTTGTCCATCCAAACAGACCTGTCAGACCCTAAAGGCAAATTGGATATTATCCTTTAAGTTATGTTTTCCAATAAGAGAGATAAATCCAATTTTCATATGTTTTTTTTCCCAATATACCAGTGGAAAAAAAAATGAAACTAAAAGGTTAACCTGACACCATTTTTCAAGAGGGCTTTCAATTTCACTTTCTGTATGCAGAATGTGATGGTAGAAAAAAGAGGTTCATATTTCAAAAAGAAGGGAGAAAGGAAAAGTAGAAAAAGGTTTTCCATACTTTCATTCTTTTTTGTCCATCCAAACAGACCTGTCAGACCCTAAAGGCAAATTGGATGTATCAATTTGGCTTTTGTTGATACAACAAACCTGGGACAGGACCAGCAGACTTACATTACATATGGACCCAATTAACACAATCACAAGAGTCAGCAAAGCCAAACAATGAGAGAAACAAGTTCACCAATATTCTAGCAACCCAATGCTTTTTTTAACTTACTATTTCTGAGACGGCATAGTTACTTGCTGTTAGCAGTTAAGTTCTTAACAACTGCTTACATCAGCTATTGACCTTAGGCATGCAACAAAACCTTAACCAGCATCATCCAACTTATAACAGAAGGCAGGATGTGAACAATATGGTGACAATATATACAAATGGCACAACATGACAAATATTTTCTTCAAATGTGTTAGCATATTTTGAGGAGTATAAAACAACTGAGCTCCATATTGTGACCAACATAGATTTTCAAGAAACATTTAATTTTCTTCCAAAAAACCTTCAAACAGCAACCACTGAAGTTCTGTTTAAAAATTAAAAAGAAGGTTTAACTAATCAAGTTACCTGGATAGGAACATCGAGTTTCAACCTCAAATTGGAACGCTCCTTACCTTCCTCACCTTCTTCCAGTAGCTATTTCAACATGAAACAAATGAATGTATAAATAACAAGGCAACTTTATGACATCCTAACCAGAAAATATTAATTGTTTGGAGAAAAAAGAAATGCATGCCAAAGCCTATCATCAACACACCAACCATCCCTTTCCAATGCAGATGTTCTCATTCGGTCATTCATTCATAAAGACATAATATGAAAACACATATGAAGTCATTAATTGTTTAACAAAAAAAAACTGACTCATGAGAAACATGCATAAGCCACATGAACTATTTTGAAAAAATTGATAACAGAAGATAATTCATGTCTAAAGTTGCAAGGTGAAGTATATGACCCTTCAATTTGTGTTTATGCTTACAGACTCCGGCACGGATGATATATTGCATCTCCAATTGCATATTAAATATCACAATACAACAACATATAATTCCACATTAAGGTATGGTCTGTCAGACCACATACAACAATGTCATGCAAGAATAAAGGGGAAAGAAAATCCCCCACCTCTCATACAGGTAATGATATAAAGTTTAAGGCAGGTATGTCAAATTTACGTCTCTAGGTGATGTGCACACTTCAAAACATGTAGCCTTACCCATGAGTTCCAAGGCATTTTGAGAGAGACTCATATTAACACATGAGGCAAAGAGAATCGATTTAAAGTATTGCAAAAAGAATGAATTTCTTGTGCAAGTAGGTCAAAGTGCCCAACAAGATGAACGCTTAATCATATCAATTTATTATCAATAGTCAATACCACCAATATCTCCCAGAAGTCCTAGTTCATAATGGAGTACTAAATTAAAATACAAGATGTCGGTAACTTTTGGAACTTCATCCCCCCAAAATCCTTCACTGAACCATACCAGATCAAGTTAAGGAAAGTAGCCAAATCTATAAGATTTCATGACATTCAACACAGAGTAATCACGGTTTTGGACATGATCAAGCAAGCTAAAACATTGAAACAGCAATTCTACATGTTGGTCGACATATTCAGCCATTGCAGCAATTCTGACTCTACGTTGGGTCACAAATTCCTAGAAAAAGAGGCTTCAAGCTGTTCCTTAGTCACACTTTTAAACCTTTTCTAAATACCAAAACATGGCAGCTGCATCATGCACATCCTTCAGCATTCTACTTCAGTCTTTGCATTTCATTATGTCCATCTCTTGTTAGATAGGTGATCAACAATATCATAATGCTCCATTCTACAACTAATGGTACCATCAGAATAACCAATATAATATCCAGTTTCATTGCCTAGTATGGAATGTAAATCTATAATTACTGGCTAAATTCCTTATATATGTAAACAACAACTTCTAGTAGAATATAAACATTGCTTTGCTCTAATCCATGCTGAATGCAACCAGCATTATTAAAGCTTTGCATTTTTTTTTTCACCTGTTAAAGTCGAAAAGGGAACATGCTTGCAGCTTTACATTTTGACAAGTAATTTCACTGCACCTGTTAAACCAACTTTCCCTACAGAAACTTCATGCAGCAAGTTTCTTAGTAAAGGATCTTAATGTGGGATCATGACATCCTTCTCCAAATCCCCTACAATGTCATCATTCTTATATTAACTTTATTTTTAGTTAACTAGAGCTATGGTAGTTAACAAATAAAATTGCAAGAACAAGTTGCTTTTCCCCATACTTTCTCACATCTATCAGTTTAACAAAAGCAGAAAACTTGCAATTTTCTTGATAAAAATAATAGCAGGGATTGATGTTTTGAAATTTTCTGTATTAAAGTACAGATTGATCACTTTGTTGCTATTTTATTTTCATCACAATGTCACGTGGCAATTATACATAGTATACTCAAGATTACCTTCTTAAGAACCACATATAACATTGGTTACACTCTATCGTTTATCAACTTTTCTAGTGATCATCTGAGCAATATCAGCAACGATTTTCACTTCTCAATATAGAAAAAGGTTTCCGTTTAACAAAGAATCATTGAATCATATTCAAGTCCCAACTAGCACGAGTACTATGAATCCCCCAAATGCATATTGCAGAAAATGGGCATGTCCAATTACAAAGTTAATGCTATACAAATGGCCAGCAATGAGAAAAGTAAATGCAATAGCTAAATGACAATAAGCAACATAGGTCAGCCAAATTTTTTGCATTTGTTGGAATTTTGAGTCAATTGAGCTGTATGTTTATTTATTTCTGGTTATAGGACCAGTAGTTCTAGGGACTGACTCAGGCTTTGATGTTTTGTAATGACCTCCTTTTATAAAGATTCTTTATCAAGGTTTTCTATACCGACCTATACCAACCATACTGTACTATACCAGTGAGGTATCGATATAGTACCGAACTGGTTAGAACCGTTCCAGACCATCAAGTACCAACTCATACTGCTCAATACCAAATGATTAAGAGTGAAAAAAAAATGATACATTGTCTCAATACGAGATGCATATCATACTGTATTGACCCGTATTATATTATATAAACCGATAATGTACCGGTACCTGTCTCACTACTAATTTTACAGACCTTGGTCTCTATATCATCAAAAGTTTCCTGAATCTACCAGTTCTGAGTCTCACCGTAAATCAGAGATACATGACTAGCCATAAACTACTCCAGTACATAAATAAAAAATAAAATGTTTTGATGCACCTCTCACTCAGGTACACAAAAAGCATCCATGTCCAATCAGTACCAGTTTGTATTCAGCCTCGGTTTCTCTGTTTTCTGTAACGTCATCAACAGGTAACAGGTGACAACCAAGACAACATTTTAAAAGATCGATGGCTGTAGGACCCACCTTTATCGATAAAATGTATACAAAATTGCACAAATCCTTTGGTAACATACGTCAAACAAAATGTAAACTTTCAGAAACTATAACAGATATAATGAAACACAATCATATAATGACTGGAATTCTTCGCAAAAGCAAAATATTATTCTCAGAAAACTAGAAGGAAATGAAAAAGTAAAATCATAAAATAACAGCATTGCAATTTCATGATACTAATTGGAGAATTACAAGAGGTAGTATCTTGAACAGCAAGCCACTTAAGGGGCTGTCTAGATGCTTGCCTCCTGTTTTCATTTAATAAGTGGCAAAGGGATAAGAAGACAAGTAAGAAGTTAAATTGGTAGGAACAAGGCAGACTACTAGCCCCACCATGCAGACATTTTTGTGATACAATAAATCACCTTTGAATTACATGAGCCCCTAAATCTTAGAATGGTGGCATCTAGAGCCTCCATAGATCCTTCCTATCTCACACTTTCCCTGCCATATTTTTATCAGCCCTTTCCGACCCTTTTCTGTGTGCATGTGTGTGTTTGTGTGTGTGTGTGTGCGCGCGTGCGTGCGTGTGCGTGAGAGAGAGAGAGAGAGTGGGAGGGATGCTGATCTCAAACAGACAGGATTTTGGCATCCAAATAGGTCAGCCCTCAAACGAAACATACCTGACGTACGATGCGCTTGAAGGTCCCAAGCTTTCCCACAAAAGTATCCAGAATGCGCCCCTAAAAGTGGAAAAGAATAAATGAAGGCACATAGATTAGTTGACCATGATAGGATTAATGGACACAGCATGATATGTAAAGATTAGTTGACCATAGATTAGTTGCACCTCGTAGGAAATTGTTATTCATCCATAATTTATTAGGATATTGATGATATAAATATTCATACCAACAAAACTCGTGCTTCATCCATGCTTGGTTGGTCAACACCTTTCTCGTATATTGGCTCAACCTAAGACACAAGCAACCACACCAAAAAGTGATCATAAAAGTTAACAAATCTTGGTTTCATTTATTTTCATATTTAATCATTCTAAATGCAAAATGCATTGATTTGAAATATGGGGAAAAAAATCATAACTGAGAAAATAATGTGTTACTAAATTCATTCTAATTCTCTAAGGAATAATAAATGTTCGCACCAGATTAAGCATCAGGCGGGCACAAGTTGTTTGAATGCCAAGGTTTAAGGATGCATCATGAATATTTCTTGAGAATATATATACAACCCGTGACATCTGCATAACAATAAATCCTTGTTAGCTTTAATAGAAACTGAAGGATATTGCAATTCCCAAAGACAGCAAATTAAGATGGTGAAACTTGAAGCTATATGGATGTAAAAAGAAGCACAGACTAAGACAGACTAACAGAATATTTCCCAAAACCATTACTATTCACCACTCTCACAAAAAATATAGCAGGAAGATCCAAAGAAAAATACATTAAACATCATGGTTGCCACACAAAATCTGAACAATATGTTTTTGTGTGATCCATTTTAAAGACCAAAAAACCACGTCAATGACAATGCTCACGATGATAAAACCCTGTTAAAAGGTAGGGAATAAATATCACTCGAAAAGCCAACAAAGGTTCATCCACTAACTCAAAAATGTGTTGTTTGAACTCTCAAGACACATAGGCCAAAACTTCATGGGACAATGGGTACCCGTAGCATAACTTAGGTGTCACCATATCAGTCATCTGAAATTATAAAAAATAATTCATCAGATGTGGACATAGTTTTATATTGACTAACAACTTACCACAACCTCCTTTATCCAACCTTGTAACCATTTATGTAGAAAACATAGGAGGAGTTTAATTACTAGAAAAAATGTCATACAACTAAATATGATGCAGTTTTAAATTTGTTCATATATTCAGGATTGTCCTTGGAACAAAAATTACTTATCCCCTTTTCTTTGTTTGAAATTAGTTCAGCAATTTATTCTTAGTATAACCTACAAGAATCATCCCACCAATTAGTCAGCTTTATGACACAAAATACAGTCCAAGACTTTGCTAACTTTCAAAGATTAACTCCAATTCTGCCAACCTTCTATAACTTGGAGTGGAACTTTGATCAACTCGATCTTTGCGGTAGAGAGAATTGCCTTGAAACCTTGAAGCCAAACCTGCCTGTTTGTTATATATTTTATTATTAAAAGCAAACTCTTGAACAGTGCATTGAGGGGGGGGGGGGCATCCCTCCATACCACATGCATGACACATGCCATGTCCTGGTGTATTTGAGGCTCATCCAGCCAAAAAACCTTCCAACATTTCCCCTTTGAAAAGAGTTTAGACATAGAGGAAAGATATTCAAAAGATTCAAAAACTCACCTCAACTCTTTCAAAATGTTCTAACCTCAAAAATTTCCGTCCACAAAAATTGGACTCAATTTTCTGTATAAACAAAATAATATGGAATTATATGAAAGTATCAATATTTCCTAAGGTTAATCTCTAATAATATTCTTCCCACCCATGAGCTTGTTATAGAGGTTTCTGATGCAAGACTGACATCAAAAAGGACTTTCTTAAGGTAGATCTGGAAAAGGCTTTCGATGCCACATATAGATATTATACCTAGGATAACATCATGTTCAGTAAAATTTCAATAAGCTTACAAAAGCCCTCCTTTTCTATGATCATTAATGGCTTTTCCACATATTCCCTTGGTAGCAATAGACACATGAGGCAATGTCATCCCTTATCTACTAATTTATTGATTATTCTTACAGAATTCTTTATTGTTGCTTTGGAGATGAAAGTAGAGCTGCTGTTGTAAGCACACTTATATCACTCATTTAATTGTTGGAGAGGACTTTTTAGTCTTTATAAAAATGGAATCCTCCAGCAAAACACTTCCAAATAATTAGTCTGATCAGCTAGCAACTCAGTAGAGAAAAAGCTAATTCTTCATAAAAACATCGCAAGAACACAGGATACTTTGCTCTCTTCTTTTCCCCTCTTTTAGAATCATGCTTGTGTTCCATTGATTAATAGGATCTAGATTTAAGAGATGACAAGGAAATTTCATTTCTTCAGCAATCATATAGAATCTGATTACACAGTTCCATTTAGTAGCAAAACTCGTCAGGCTTTTCCTTTCCAAAGTCCACCAAAAACAAAAAGGAATACACAATATTATGGCAAACCTGTTCCACAACTTTCTAACAGCAGATCTCACACCAGCAGATGGTCCTTGTTGGTCAAATAATAAGTGTGTAGGCAACAGAAGTCCTTATCCACTTACCATACACACCAATAACCTAACTTATCCCCATTTCTTTGTCAAACAATGTAATTACTGGATTTAGCAAAGAATCTTACTTTTATGATTGTTCTAAATATATTACGCAGCAACCTTCTCACATATAATGACAATGGCTCCTAGATCCTGAAGTAGCTTAGTCTCCACTATAGAAAATTTCAGTTACATGCTTAAAAATAAGAAATGCAACACACAAATCACAATCAATTAAGCCCCATCCAACAAAGAGAGCTCGGCAAAAAGGATGGATAGGGCAAGAATAGGAAGAATCCCACAAAGTTGCTTATTTCTAGTTCAGAATGATAAATCATCCTATGTAGTTGCAGTCACATCTCTCTCCAACATCTTATTCTTCTTCCATTGTTGAATAATAACAAGCCTTGAAATCTGACAGTGAAGAAAAGATCTCATTACATCTCAGTGAACATCACAAGCATATGCTTACTTGCCTTCAGTTTGTATTTTATAGCATCCTATTAATATATTAACATTTCACTCTCTGCTAATTACATCATGTATAATGATTTTGCTTTGTGATTGATGAGATATATTCTAGAATCAAGGAGTGACAAAGGAATTTCAATCATCTTGTTTTTTTAGATAATAAAGAATTGAATAAGTATTAAATGGTTCAATGTATTTTTCATGCCTAATGGATTCCTGCTTTCCATATTCATAAAAGAACTCCCAAGCAAATAGAAGAGCTGTTCATAAATTTTTTCTAACTACAGCTCTTACACTACCAGATGGTCCCTTATTTGTAGGATAAAAAAGATGCATGGGCACCAGAAATCCTAATCCACTCAGCCTACAAGCCAAATACCTTATTTCTGCTACATCATGATTTACATCCATTTCGTTTTCATATGGTTGGGGATTTTTTTAAAATTTAGCAATAAATCTTAGGATTTCTCTTCCTCAAAATCACAGAAAACCCTATTCTCATCTTAAATTTGGATATATACCAAATCAACCTTCTCACATATAACAAAGGCCACTCCCAGAACCTGAAGACAGCTTTAAGGAAGAAATGTGAGATGCACGGCACTTAGGGTTAGACCAGTAATTGAGAAAGGAACTAGCAGAAAGGACAAGAAGAGGCAAGGATGGGATTAACCCCACCAAGACATCTATTTTCAGTTTGGAACCAACAACCATCTTACATAGCATAGATACACCTCCCTCCAATGCCACAATGCTAGGTGATGCCATCTTCTTTTCCTGAACGATAAGATTTGATAAGACAATTTGAGCTAAGGAATGTATAAAGCAGTTCCATCAAGCATGCTATTTGCTAAGAAATAGCACAATTTACACAAAAATATATAACAGGACAAGAAGTCTGGCAGTTACCTGAATAGTCAGGTGTTCTATGCCTCCCTCAAGCCTATACTGTATTTATGCCAAGGTCCTCTTGTAATAACATCAAACTTAAAGCTACCTAAAGAGGCAATGGATTAACCAAATGGAACCTCATACATAACTACATGAACATATAAATCACCATCGGCCAACTTAGGGCAAGCTGCAAGCCTTGAGTTACCAATGAAATGTCCACAAGTGAAAGTTCATTTTATCAGATTTTGAATTTGGCGAACTCGAATATAAAGTGTAAAGTGAAGTCAATCCACTAGCAGCGGTCTTGATCCTTGTGGAAATTTGGTTCGAGTTAAGAAAATTGCATGATCTAAAACAAGACACCCTTCATGAACTCATACCATGACTTGACAAAGACAAGATGTCATCTTCTCCAAAATGAAAGACCTCACTAACAACCACTACCTCGTAACGAGACCATTCAAAGATTGCAACATCCATTTACTCCAAATACGATAAGGGACTCTAGCTTGATCGCCTTTGTGAAGGACAACCTTCATCAATTTGGTGAGAATTTAATTAAGTGAATGCATGAATTGCAACAAAGAAGAGCAATCATATAGAATCTCCTTTATCAAAATTTAATAAACAAATGTCAAAATGAAAGCATAAATCAGGAATCACATCTTGTCATCTTTCCTTGGACCTAGCAATCACCGCATCAACTAGAACCAGATTCACAATATTTTCTGGCTAAAATCAAAAACAGATAGTACAGCTTTCATCAATAGTGGGGTTCCCAGTGATGGAGATGTACAAACCTCTATTCTCAGATAACATGATTAACAGATTGCATATGACCTAGCTTATATAGCAAATATAGAAAAGTTGAAAAAGCTTTTGATATGATAGAGCAACTTGATGAAAAATGGATATTCAACAACCTAATGAAGCAGACCTATTCCTGACCAAAAGGAGCACCTCATGCACTTCATGTATTAAACCACATCTCATATTCTTAGCATTATTAGGGGTGGCTTCAAATATAAAGCAGGAGTTCTTGTAAAATACATGATAAAACTGATATATTCAGAAATGGCCAAAAATCTAATATAAAAGTCCATAACTAAAATGCTGCCTCAGCATTGCACATGCTACGAGCATCAAGGCTAATCTTTTGCTGATTTAATGCAAGATGGCTAAAGAAACATTAGCAGATGATGGTTTGGCAACAAGACCCGCCAAAAGTTTTGTCTAGAATGGCTTATGTGGATACTTGATTAATAACCACAAAGCTAATTATTACTGAAAAATGCATAGTAGATCCTGGCAGCAAAAAACAGAAGAAAATCAAGAAAGCATCAATTTTCCAAATGATAACAGCAATATATAAGAAAGTTTTATTTCCTTTCCAATTTTAAACCGCATAAATAAATAAAATAAAGTATTTATCTTCATCACACAACTATTCATGAAAAAAAAAAAAAAAAACTGAAACAGAACAAGATGAAAGTTAATCTAAAGATTCATAAGAAAAATAAGAATGGAACCTATTTTCTGATTACATAACTCTAAAGTAATTTGAATACTTCACCTTTAGAAACAAAAAAAACAAGTCCACACAATGAGGCAAGATTAGCACTAAAAGTGGGATGAAAA
This sequence comes from Metroxylon sagu, assembly GCA_017589505.3. Classification (NCBI taxonomy): domain Eukaryota; kingdom Viridiplantae; phylum Streptophyta; class Magnoliopsida; order Arecales; family Arecaceae; genus Metroxylon; species Metroxylon sagu. The sequence continues at coordinate 1,420,006 of JACVBY030000624.1, read as the reverse complement.
TAGAACCTGAGGAAGCGAAAGGTCCCCTCGAACATAATGCACCATCTCAGCAAGAATGGTATAAGCCAATGATCTTAATGTCTCAATACAAACTCGGGCAGTCCCAATTAGAACCCTGAACAACAAAGCTTCCAGTTCAGTAAATTATTAACTTAATGACATTGAGGTGAACATACAAGTAAAGAACTTCATGACTTGAGGCACATCAATGTTCAAAGTGATAATGTACAAGATACGTATTTCTTTAACAAGAAGATGTCAGTAGCTTATAACAATTATCAAGGCAAAACAGCAACACATGTAAGGAAGGCAAAACAGCAACAGATCTATGCTTCTGACTCCTCAGTTCCCAAACAAATGGACCAGCTAAAATCCACCATCAGCTAAACAGTTTGCATCTTTATAAGCTCGTCACTATTGCATGCTGGTAAAAATTGCACCAGTTCCTTCAGCAGTGAACAATTCCATTCATAAGAAAACAAAAGGCTGCATATAGTTCAGGGTTAAGATGGGATAAGACCCCTTTAACCTGCTTAGTTTGATGAAAAAACAGCATCCTTTCTAGCATGCAACAATAAACAATATTTTTGCACACAGAAGACTAGAAGCGCACGCTACAAAAATTGCCAACTCTTGCTCAGTACCTCTCTTCCAAAAGCGTGTCAATAAGAGGAAATAGCCCTCGTCTGAAATCTGAGTTGAGAACATGCTTCAAGGCTATGAGAAGCTCCTGCAGTGATGATGCCATCAAGAAACTCAGATTTTCTTTTTTACAATTTGAAAAAAAAAAAAAAAAAAGAGAAAGAAAACATTTCCTTGTCACGACGATGGGTCATAAGATAAGATCATACAGATCAAAGGGAAAGCCAATTTATGCCCAGCCTCTTACCTTCCTAATTGAAACCGAATCCGGACAGGTAACAAGCAAATTAACAACGCTCTTGCACATGTTCTCCTCATGAGACCTAATGTACTCAGCATGACTCTTCAGCAGATAAGTTAGAAAAGAGAGGGTCTGCACGACAAGCAGAATTCCGGAGTAACATACCAAATCGATTCAAATAAACATGAGGAATAGGAGTGGAGTGGGAAGGAAAGAAAAAAAAAAAAAAGTCAACACATACCTTAACTTGTGCACCCTTTAACTCGACAAATTGGGTCTTGAGATGGGAAGGGACCTTATCAGGCCCGGAGATGGAGATGGCGGTAAACATGAGGGGCAGGAGGTAAGGTATATTAGTCTGCACAAGCTTGGTGTAGAGCTGAAAGAGGAACATCACGACGAGGGGGCTCTCGGTGACGATCTTGAACGAGCGCGTGCTCGGGTTGAGCTGCCCGGCCCCCACAAACGGCGCCACCGCCGGGCCGCCGCCACTTCCGGGGGCCCCGTCCGGGCCGCCATCGTCGACCATAGAGGCGGACGACGAAGCCGCTGAGGCCGCAGGGCCAGAAGACGAAGGGGGAGGGGGAGGAGTGGGGCTGTTGTTGAAGAAGTGGGAGACGGTGGAGGGGAAGTTGCGGTAGATGGTGCCGACGAAGTCGAGGAAGGGCTGGACCTCGGACTCGACGGTGGGGCGGAAGTTGCGGAGGAGGTCGAAGATGATGCGGATGGAGATTAAGGCATTGTCCTCGTTGTCGTGGGTGAGCACCTGCATGGAGAGCTTGAGGAGTTCCTGCACGAAGGGCCGGAGGACCTCGCTGTGGGGGAGGCGGTTCAGGATCTCCACCACCACATTCCGAAGCTTGTGCTCCGCGTTCTCCGTAAACTGGGGTACCGTCAGATTGGTCAGGATCAGAGAGAAGGCACGGAAATAGCACTTCAGGAAGTTGAGGTACTCCGAGGTGTGCGCAATCTCCAGGCTATCCCGCACCTCCATCACCATCTGCAGCCGAACCTGCACCGCTGAACGATTTCGACACAAAAAGAAAGCAAAACAAGAATCAGAATCAGAATCAGAGCACTCTCGGATGAAATTCGAGATTCCTGGAGAGATCGAATTTGATAACAGAAAGGAGAGGAGGATTGCTTACCGAGCTCGGGCTCGACGAGGCGCTGGGCGTGCTGCTCGTAGTTGAGGATCGGAGCCATCCTGGCTCCGTGGGAACTGAACCCTAGCCCAGAAAGGGAGGAGGAGGCTAGGGTTTATGAAGACCAGAGGGGGCGCGGAGTGGGGGAAAGGGGAGAGGAGAGGAAGCGGGGGGGAGGGGTGGTTCTTTGGAGTTACGAAAGCCCGCTCCTCTGCTCGATTTTTCTTGGAGATTTTTCGCCTCTTCTTTTCCTCGGTTCTCTCATCTCCGCGTCTCTCCCGCTGCGACCTTTAACAGGAACGAGGGCGTGCGAGGTATTTATGCAGAGTGCGGTGGAGCGTGACCATGGTTAGCGGTTTCTAATTTTGGCCCGACCGCTGTCTCAATGAATTAGGGCTAGGACTAAAAGGTAGAGTTGATCCCATCAATTAAAAAGATTAATAGCTATTCAACTGTAATAAAATAAAATTTAAATAAAAATAAGGAGAAAAAGAAATTAAAAAAATGATTTAAACTTTACCAAACATAAAATTAAAAATAATAAGAATTAAATTAGGATAGATAAAAATAAAATAAGTAGAATAAGATAAATGAAAAAGTAGATGCTAGAGAAGAGATGGATATAGAATAAGATTCAAGATAGCACTACTTTAGAATTAGATTCTCGCAAGAGATTAAAATATCATTATATCAATATTTTAGAATTAAATTTAGAGATATATGAGTAAGAAGTTTAATAAATAAGAAAAAGAGATACAAATTACTAATGAAATATTTTATTATGGAAGTCTATTTAGGATCTTTTTGATAACAAATGATGCAAAAAAAATATATAATAAAATGTTATATTTGATAGCAAAACAAAGAATCAAAATAAAATATTTTAAATTTAAAAGTGATATTTTAACATAGATATATATTTTTCATTTTAATATGTTCAGTTACTTATATATTGCCTATATTTTTGAATACTTGAATATAAAATTCAAAGTTAAAAGCAAAAACTAATTATTGAAAAACAAAAAGCAAACATATACATATAAAAATATATAGTAAAAAAAAAGAAAAAAAAAGAAAATAACTTGCACAAAAGTTTTACTACTAGTATTAGCATGCAGACCCTATCAACATGACTTAAACTATTTTGGCTAATGTTCAAAAAAATTGTTAGATATTATGACCGTATAGATTAATTAGAACACAGTGTGGCTTTAAAATTTATTTTTTATTTATGTAAATTCGTTTAGTCAACATTATAAATTATTAGATTCAAGAGATTTCGAACATTATAGATTAATAGTTTCAAGAGATTTTGAAACCATCTAAATAGATGAGATATGAATTGAGCTATCAATTTTCTTTGTATAAATTGATATGATGCGTTTGCTATATGATAGTAGAGAATTACAAGCATATTTATTCATTGGCATATAGATTCTATACTTATCAACCTTCATTGAAAAATTAATATTTTTATTTAAAATATATATATATATATTTATATATTATATTTTGGTATACGAGGAGAACTATTTTAAGATGTTAAGTACTCTACTAACTGAATTGGTTTCTATTCCTTGTAGAAACCAGCTCTTTCCATTTCTATCAAAAGAGAGTTCCTCACCCCTCAATTCAACCCCCCTCCCCCAACATTGAGCCCCTTCCTTCTCCATTTATCTCATAAATAATATATAGCTAATAAATATGATACCCAAGGAGTTGGCTCTTTAATTGGCTTCTTATAAAATAACAACTAAAACAAAATCTTTTTAGTATTTTTACAATATAGAGCACTTTCTAATAGTCACCACAAACTAGTTTATTCTATTGTTTTAGAAAATCATAGCAAGCACATCATGCCATCCATGATGAGAAGAAGCTAAAAGGAAAAGGCAAGATTTCTATATGCATGATTGAATATGTTTTGAATTGTAGGAACTCAAAATCTCATAATACCATAAATCACTTCTCACGTTGTCTACTGAAAATCTAAAATGATGGTTAATTTGGTTGTTGGTGTGCCAAATCTAACCAATCAATTAGGTCCCTACCAATTTACTATGGGATAATGGCCTTTAAACTTCAACCTCCAAGAATTGTTATACACCGAGTTCAAGCCAAATGATGAGGAGAAGTTGTCACGCCCCGGACCCAGCTGGTGGTGGCCCAGGGGTGACAGCCCGCCGCATGCCAGACATGCAAGGCATCCAGTACAATATCAATTATAAACAAGGAGGGTTAACAGCTATATAATATACAAAGTTTAATTCTTCATATACAAATTATGTAATGTTGGGCAACAAACCAAAGTTCCAAAATAATTCCAAATGGGGTTACATATAACAAAATAAAATCAATTTACATCAAGAACTCCCAATTACCCCTGTTGTTGCCCACGATAATTACGTGGCTACGAAAAAAACATTGTAAGATTTAATGAGTTTACACTCAGTAAGTAAGCCTACTATTACATATTATAGCCAAATAAGAATTTTTTTTTTATCAAGTCAAATACAAGTCATGCTTCCAAATTTAAAAATATTTCATCATATTATAAAATTGTACAAATCTCATATTCGAATAAATTGGAAGCAATTAATATGAAATAATATTTCAAAATACTATTTCAATTTCAAATCACTGTAAATCTCATTTCATACTAATGTCCCACGTCCACGTAATAACATCCCAAGGATGTAACCTCCCTGTACGCCCCCAGTGGAGGAAGGGTGCCGGAGTCAATTAGCATATAATGCTATATCCTGTCACAGCACATCCCTAGGATATGTGTTCTCCACATATTCCCCTGTGAAGGTGGGTCCCGGAGTCATGTAACATGTAGTGTGGACCATGACGACATATAATATCACAATCACAAATAGCATTTATTCGCATAATAGCAAACATGTATCAATTTACTTTACATATTTTACCAAAATTTGATAATTTTCTATAATTATGTAATAACCAGATGCATGTATCAAATGCCAATTTAATTTACCAAAATTAACAATAATCAAGTCAAATATTCATTTACAAAAATATGGTACCACAACTATCATTTTTTTTTTTTTCAAATAATACTATAAATCAATTCATTATTTCAATAATGGCATAATTTAATAATGATTTAAGAAAAATCATTATAACTGGCTTACTTACCTTACAACGCTAATCCAAAAAGCGTAAATCAACTGTAGAGATCTCTGGGTACCTACAACATAATTTTTCAGATTTTTAAATTTCAATTTTTGGATGTCAAACTAACTCCTACACTTAACCCAATCTAATCCTGGGCCCAACTTGGGGCTTGAATATCTCCAAATATAGAAGCCCAAATGGGAAAATAAAAATTCCCCGATAAACTAGGATCAACGCTGATCCCGACCATATTTTTCTTTTATTGGGCCGAGCCCAAATTGGGGCCCGAAAATTCAGCCCAAAGGGGCTAACTGGACTGGGCCGAACCCGGCCCAGTCCCGGTTTTTTTTTTTTTTTTTTATTTCTTCCCCTGCTTCACCCCTGGTTCACCCGAACCGGCGGCCTAGGGCTGCCGCCGGCCCTCCCCGAGGTCGGCCGGCCGCCGCCGCCGGCCAGCCCCTTCCTCTTCTCTTTCCTCTTCTTTCTCTTCTTCTTCTTCCTTTTCTTCCTCTCTTTCGTCACTGTGCCGGCGGCACGGCCGGCCACCGTTGGCCGGCCGAACCTCACCGGACACCACCCGGCGCCGGTGAGGGCCGCCGGCCGAGCCCGGGCCCGGCGAGCCGGCGGCACGCCGCCGGGCTCGGACCAACGCGGGAGCCGGTTTGGCTCCCGCGGCGGGGAGGGCCATTCGGCCCTCTCCCTTCGCTTCGTCCCCATCTTGAGCGGCGACCCGGCCGGCCACCGCCGGCCGGCCGGACCCCGTCGGACGCGCCGCCCGACGCCGGCGGGGGTCGCCGACCAAGGCTCGGGCCGGCGGGCCCGCGGAGCACGCCGCCGGGCCCCGAACCCACGGTGAAGGGAGGGCCGGTGGAACGGCCCTCCCCCCTTCTACCTTGCGGCGGCACGGCCCGGCCACCCCCGGCCGGGTCGGACCCCACCGGACGCCGCCCGGCGCCGGTGGGGGCTACCGCCCAAGGACCGGCCGGCGAGCCGGCGGGCACGCCGCCGGGCCCGAACCAAGCGCGGGAGCCCGCTTGGCTCCCGCGTCAGGGGAGGGCCTCCTGCGGCCCTCTCCCTCTCTCTCACGCTCTCTCTCTCTCCCTCTCCTCGCCGGTGAAGGGGGGGCTTACCGGACGGCGGCGAGGTGTCGGGGACGAGCGGAGGGCGGCACGGCGGCAGGTGCTTGCGAAGAGCAGGAGGGAGGAAGAAGACAGGGGGAGGGGGCTTCAGTCCTCTCCCCAGCTATTTTCCCTTTTTCTTTTAGCGAGGGGAGGGCTGAGCCCTCCCCTGCACCCCCATGTGCGCGCGCGTGGGCGCGCATACAGCGCGCCGCGTATCGCGCACCCACACCGCTTAATTTATATAAAAAAAATTGCCTGACGGGGGTTTACATCCTCCCCTCCTTATAAAAATTTCGGCCTCGAAATTAATGTACAACACGAATAAAATTTTTGAGGCCCGAAATAAAAATTACTAGCTGTATTTATCTATCTTTCTGGTCAAAATACAACAGTAATTACACTTTTGTGCTTATATACAAATATCTATTGAGATACAAATAGATGAGGATATTTCTTTTTCACCTCCTCTTCAAGTTCCCACGTAGCCTCCCGTTCAGAATGATTACTCCACTGAACCTTAACATAGGGAATGCTACGTCGTCTCAGAACTTGGTCTTTATGGTCCACAATACGTATCGGATGCTCTTCGTATGTCAAATTCTTCTTTAGCAAAATGGGCTCCGCTTCTATGACATGACTGGGGTCAGAAATGTATTTCCTCAACATAGAGACATGGAATACATTATGTACCCCAGAGAGTGCAGGAGGTAGTGCGAGGCTATAAGCCACTTCCCCCACTCTGCTCAAGATCTCAAATGGACCAACGTATCGTTGACTCAATTTTCCTTTAAGCCCAAACCTCATCACATCTTTGGTTGGTGAAACCCTTAAAAAGACATGGTCCCCAACCTGAAATTCCGGCTCCCTTCTTCTAACATCAGCATAACTTTTCTGTCGGCTCTGAGCTACTCGGAGTCTTTCTTTAATCAGCTGCACTTTTTCTACTGTCTGCTGAATCAGCTCAGGGCCCAACAATTTTCTTTCCCCCACATCATTCCAACACAAGGGAGATCTGCATTTTCTACCATACAAAGCTTCAAATGGAGCCATTTTGATGCTGGCTTGGTAACTGTTATTGTAAGCAAACTCTACCAAAGGTAGGTGGTTGTCCCAAGCACCACCCAAGTCCATTACACATGCTCGCAACATGTCCTCTAAGATCCGTATGGTCCTCTCGGATTGTCCATCCGTTCCGGGGGTGAAAAGGCATGCCGAAATTCGATTTGGTCCCCCGCAGCCCTATGAAGACTCTTCCAAAGCGGGACACAAACACGGTATCCCGATCCGACACAATCGACTCGGGGACACCATGAAGTCTCACTATACGCTCAATGTACATGGTGGCCAATCTCTCGCTTGAGACCCCAACTCTGAACGGCAGAAAATGTGCTGACTTGGTCAATCTATCAATAATAACCCAGACTGCATCATTGCTTCTGGGAGTTTTGGGTAAACCAGTCACAAAATCCATGGTGATCTTCTCCCATTTCCACTGAGGGATCATTAGAGACTGAAGAGGTCCATGAGCCTTTGATGTTCGGCCTTCACTTGTTGGCACACTAAGCACTTGGCCACATATTGAGCAATTTCTCTTTTCATTCCTTTCCACCAGAAATTTTCTCGTAGGTCTCTGTACATTTTGGTGCCTCCTGGGTGAACAGTATAGGGAGAATAATGAGCCTCCCTCAAAATTTCAGCCCTTAGATCTTCCACATTTGGCACACAGAGCCTAGTATTAAATCTCAGGGATCCATCATCATTTATTCTGAATTCATTCTGAACCCCTGATTGCACAGCTACCTTTATCTTTTGTAGTTCCAAGTCTTCTTTCTGGGAAGACTTAATCCTGTCAATCAGGGTTGGCTGAAGTACAAGTGTTGCAAGAAGCCCATCAGATCGCTGTACTCGTAAACCAACCTCCAATTTTTCAAGGTCTCTACGAATGTGAGGCTAAGAAGTAATTATGGAAGCTAACTCTGAGGAGGACTTTCTGCTTAAGGCATCAGCTACCACATTGGCTTTCCCTGGATGATAATGCAGGTTCAGGTCATAATCCTTTAATAGCTCCAGCCACCTCCTCTGCCTCAAGTTTAGCTCTTTCTGGGTGAAAATGTATTTTAGACTTTGATGGTTTGTATACACATCACAAGTCTCCCCATACAGATAATCCCGCCAAATTTTCAGTGCAAAGATTACGGCGGCTAGCTTCAGGTCATGAGTAGGATAGTTCTGATCATAAGGCTTCAGCTGCCTAGAGGCATAGGCTATCACCTTCCCTTCCTGCATTAGAACACCTCCCAATCCCTTTCGAGAGGCGTCAGTGAATAAAGTATATCCTCCAGATATAGATGGAAGAGTAAGGATAGGGGCTGACACCAGGCGCTGCTTGAGTTCCTGGAAACTTCCCTCACACTCCTCTGACCAAACAAACTTTGCTCGCTTTTGAGTTAAGCGAGTCAGAGGCAAAGCAATGCGAGAGAAGCCTTCCACGAATCTGCGATAATAACCAGCCAGCCCCAAGAAGCTTCTGACTTCTGATACATTGGAAGGCCGACACCAGTTTACGACGGCCTCAATCTTCTTAGGGTCTACTGATATACCGTCTTTGGATACGATATGACCCAAGAAGGATATTTGGCTCATCCAGAAGTCACATTTCTGTAGCTTGGCATAAAGTTTCTTTTCCCGAAGAGTCTGCAGAACAATCCTTAAGTGGTTTTCATGCTCCATATGACTTTTAGAATAAATCAAGATATCATCAATAAAGACCACTATAAACTGATCCAGGTATGGTTTGAAGATTCTGTGCATCAAGTCCATGAATGCTGCCGGGGCATTAGTCAACCCAAACGGCATCACCAAGAACTCATAATGGCCGTACCTAGTTCGAATGCGGTCTTAGAAACATCCTCGGCCTTTATCTTGGCCGATGGTACCACACGATCGAAGATCAATTTTTGAGAATACCTGAGCTCCTTGAAGCTGATCAAATAGATCATCAATCCTCGGCAAAGGGTACTTGTTCCGCACTGTTACCTTATTAATTTCTCGGTAATCAATGCAGAGCCGAAGACTGCCATCCTTCTTTTTAACAAATAATACTGGAGCACCCCAAGGAGAGACACTAGGTCTAATAAATCCTCGATCCAGAAGCTCCTGCAACTGACATTTTAACTCTTTAAACTCAGCTGGAGCCATACGGTAAGGAGCTTTGGATATAGGTCCAGTGCCAGGGGCTAAATCAACAGTGAACTCGACTTCACGATCCGGGGGTAATTCCGTCAATTCCTCTGGAAAGACATCGGGAAACTCTCGAGCCACTGGAATATCTTCCAACTGGTGTTCATCCTGCTGAAGGTCCCTAACCATAGCAAGAAACCCCTGACCACTTTTTCTCAAGTATTTTCCAGCTTGCAGACCTGACACTAATACCGAAGCCAGATGTTCCTGACTCCCACTAAAACTGAATTCAGGAAGATTAGGAATTTTAAAGATTACCCTTTTCCTGAAACAGTCAATAGAAGCATGATAGGAGGCCAACCAATCTATCCCTAGGATTACATCAAAGAATTTCAGTGGGAGGACTATCATATCAGCGTTCAACCTCCTATCTTCCATGTCAATCAGGCAAGATTTACACACTGAGTCTACCATCATGACATCTCCATTAGGAAATGCAATATGCAACTCTTGCTCTAGAGGTTAGGGTGTCAATGATGCATTCTTGGCAAGAAAACTATCAGATATAAATGAATATGTGGCACCCGGATCAATTAAAGTTTGAGCATAAGTGTTGCCTACTTTAAACATACCTGTCATAAAGATTAACTTAACTTAGATGTCATGCAGCATCATATGTTTTTCCTCTATCTACTACCATAATCCATGCATTATACTAGGTATGAATGCAATAATTTTTAAAGAAATAATTTAATTTAACAGACATACCTGTCACCACAGTGTTAGAGGCAGCAGCGTCCTGCTGAGTGAGGGTAAAGACCCTCCCTTGGGTCCTGGGCTGCTGTTGGCTCTTCCCCTGATCTGGAGGGGGCTGCTGATCCTTTCAGAGGGGACAGGTGGCCATTTTGTGGTCCATCTTCCCACAAATAAAGCAGGCACCAATCAGCCTGCGGCACTGCTTGCCCTGATGGGTCTTCCCGCAATGAGGACAACGGGTCTCCTTATCCTTATGTCCTGAGGGAGCCTGAAGGAAACCCTTCTTCTTCTTAGCCTGCCCTGAAGACTGGCCAGAAGGAGGTCCTCTCCTCTTCATCTGCTGCTCTCTCATTTGCTGAATGGCAGTCATGTCCCTCTCAATGACCGAGCCTTGCTCACCACTTCACCGTAAGTGGGGAGCTCAAATGCGTGTTGCTGCCTCGGCTGGGGTGCGATCCCTCGGTGAATTTGGTGATCTTGGCTCTCTCGGTCATAACAAAATACGGGGCAAATGCGGCCAATCGTACGAACTCGGCTTCATCTTGGACCACGTAAAGGTTCCTCTGCTCTAACCTCATAAACTCAGACTCCATCTGTCTTTGAACACTCCTGGGAAAATACTGGCGATAAAAGGCCTCCTTAAACTGTTCCCAAGAGATGGCCCGACCTCCTCCGCAGTGTCGCTCCAACATCGACCCACCAATCGTATGCCTCCCCGGAGGAGGTAGGCGGCAAATACGATCCGCTCCTCCTCCGGGCTACCAAGGGCCGTAAAGGCCTTCTCGATCTCTCTTATCCACCTCTCCGCATCAAGTGGGTTGGTGGATCCGGAGAAGGGAGGAGGGCCAAGCTCTTAAACTCGGAGAAGCTACGACCCCCTCCCCTGCTAGTGGCCGAGATGGAGCGGGGCCGAGTAGACCGATCGAGCCTGGGCCGGGCGGGTCCGAGGAGTAGGAGGGGCGGACGGAGTACGCGGAATAGTAGAGCCGGATATAGCGAGCGGTGTTGGCCGAATCTCGCTGCATGGCCTGAACCGCCTGAGTCACCCCCAATAATGCCCGGAGTAACTCGGCTTGCAGCTACTGTGGGTCGTTGCCAACTGGGGCAACGGAACCCGCATCTGGTGAGGCTTCCGGGCCTCCCTGCTGGTCAGGGTCACACGACCGAGAGTCCCCCTCATGTCGCTGATCACTGGTGCGACGATGCATTATGAAATCTGCCATGGTTAGATTCCAATCAATATCATAATAAATCATCAAATCTCAAGTATTTATTTAAACAAGTCACTTGAATTTTTCTAATGTTATTACCCTCCTGATGTCATGTCAATATTTGGCCTAAAGTTAATCATGTGTTTGGCCCTAATGTCAAACCTTGCTCTGATACCACTACAAGCTGTCACGCCCCGGACCCAGCTGGTGGTGGCCCAGGGGTGACGACCCGCCGCATGCCGAGCATGCGAGGCATCCAAGACAATATCAATTATAAACAAGGAGGGTTAACAGCTATATAATATACAAAGTTTAATTCTTCATATACAAATTATGTAATGTTGGGCAACAAACCAAAGTTCCAAAATAATTCCAAATGGGGTTACATATAACAAAATAAAATCAATTTACATCAAGAACTCCCAATTACCCCTGTTGTTGCCCCTGATAATTCTGTGGCTCTGAAAAAACATTGTAAGATTTAATGAGTTTACACTCAGTAAGTAAGCCTACTATTACATATTATAGCCAAATAAGAATTTTTTTTTATCAAGTCAAATACAAGTCATGCTTCCAAATTTAAAAACATTTCATCATATTATAAAATTGTACAAATCTCATATTCGAATAAATTGGAAGCAATTAATATGAAATAATATTTCAAAATACCATTTCAATTTCAAATCACTGTAAATCTCATTTCATACTAATGTCCCACGTCCACGTAATAACATCCCAAGGATGTAACCTCCCTGTACGCCCCCAGTGGAGAAAGGGTGCGGAGTCAATTAGCATCTAATGCTATATCCTGTCACAGCACATCCCTAGGATGTGTGTTCTCCACATATTCCCCCTGTGGAGGTGGGTTCCGGAGTCATGTAACATGTAGTGTGGACCATGACGACATATAATATCACAATCACAAATAGCATTTATTCGCATAATAGCAAACATGTATCAATTTACTTTACATGTTTTACCAAAATTTGGTAATTTTCTATAATCATGTAATAACCATATGCATGTATCAAATGCCAATTTAATTTACCAAAATTAACAATAATCAAGTCAAATATTCATTTACAAAAATGTGGTACCACAACTATCATTTTTTTTTTTTCAAATAATACTATAAATCATTTCATTATTTCAATAATGGCATAATTTAATAATGATTTAAGAAAAATCATTATAACTGGCTTACTTACCTCACAACGCTAATCCAAAAAGCGTAAATCAGCTGTAGGGATCTCTGGGTACCTACAACATAATTTTTCAGATTTTTAAATTTCAATTTTTGGATGTCAAACTGACTCCTACACTTAACCCAATCTAATCCTGGGCCCAACTTGGGGCTTGAATATCTCCAAATATAGAAGCCCAAATGAGGAAATAAAAATTCCCCGACAAACTAGGATCAACGCTGATCCCGACCATATTTTTCTTTTATTGGGCCGAGCCCAAATTGGGGCCCAAAAATTCAGCCCAAAGGGGCCTAGCGGACTGGCCGAACCGGCCCGATCCGGTTTTTTTTTTTTTTTTTTTTTCTTCCCTCGCTTCACCCCTGGTTCACCCGAACCGGGGGTGGCTGGTGGCCGGCGGCCTAGGGCCGCCGCCGGCCCTCCCGGGGTCGGTGGCCGCCGTGGCCGGCCCCGGCCGGCCGCGCGCGGCCGGCCGGCCCTTTCTCTTCTCTTTCCTCTTCTTTCTCTTCTTCTTCTTCCTTTTCTTCCCCTCTTTCGTCAACGTGCCGGCGGCACGGCCGGCCACCGTTGGCCGGCGGGACCTCACCGGACTCCACCCGGCGCCGGTGAGGGCCGCCGGCGGCCGGGCCGGCGGCGGCGGCGGGCACGCCGCGGGCCGGACCAACGCGGGAGCCGGTTTGGCTCCCCGCGGCGAGGGAGGGCCATTCGGCCCTCTCCCTTCGCTTCGTCCCATGCGGCGACACCGGCCGGCCACCGGCGGCGGTCGGACCCGCCGGACGCGCCCCGGCGCCGGCGGGGGTCGCCGACCAAGGCTCGAGCCGGCGGGCCGCGGCACGCCGCCGGGCACGAACCCACAATCGAAGGGAGGGCCGTGGGCGGCCCTCCCCTCTTCTTCCTTCTTTGGTGGCACGGCCGGCCACCCCGGCCGGCCGGACCCCACGCCGGACGCCGCCCCGGCGCCGGTGGGGGCTACCGCCCAAGGATCGGGCTCGACGAGCCGGCGGGCACGCCGCCGGGCCCGAACCAAGGGCAGGAGCCCGCTTGTCTCCCGCGTCAGGGGAGGGCCTCCTGCGGCCCTCTCCCTCTCTCTCACGCTCTCTCTCTCTCTCCCTCTCCTCGCCGGTGAAGGGGGGGCTTACCGGACAGCGACGAGGTGTCGGGGACGAGCGGAGGGCGGCACGGCGGCAGGTGCTTGCGAAGAGCAGGAGGGAGGAAGAAGACAGGGGGAGGGGGCTTCAGTCCTCTCCCCAGCTACTTTCCCTTTTTCTTTTAGCGAGGGGAGGGCTGAGCCCTCCCCTGCACCCCCATGTGCGCGCGCGTGGGCGCGCGCGCGCTGGCGCACATGCAGCGCGCCGCGTGTCGTGCACCCACGCCGCTTAATTTATATAAAAAAAATTGCCTGACGGGGGTTTACAGAAGTAGTCCCTACTCCATGGACTCAAGTCCTGAAGCAATCCAAGCAGCTCACAATAGGTCTGCAACAATTTATAGTCTCAAATGGAGTCTTACTTTTAGGTCAAGTCTCAAAGGAAGTCCTACTTCCAGTCTAAAGATAAGTCCTACTTCCAGGCCATCCTTAAAATAGAGTCCTACTTTCTGGCCAACCTTAAAAGGAATCCTACTTCCAAGTTAATCTCAAGAGGAGTTCTGATGCTTTAAATTGAAACAAACCCTAATTAATTAGGCCCAAACCTGGTGATTAAACTTCTAAAAACAGGAAGGGTTCTTAGCTGCATTTCATCAAATACCTTTCACCTCCCATCAAATCCATCTTCCATTCTTAGCGAAATTCTAGAAACTAAATCCTAACTGAAATGCTCTGTAATAATGGTGGAATCAAAAAGGGTTTCAAGGGTTAATCATTTATAAATACCTGGAGCCAAACAAGTTTCCCCTCATTTCCTTTCTTTTTCTTCTTCTTCTTCGCTTTGCTAGAGCCAAGAACCTCTGATCGGAGTCGTTGGAAGTGCTAGCAGCATCCTCTACCACCAATCTTCACCGTCAACCATCGGACAGTTAGGTAAGCCAAATCCATCCCCTATTTCCATTTCGTTGCATTGTTTAAATGGCTTGGTTAGAGGGGATTAGGTGGTAGATAGAATCATAGACTAGTATCTTGGATCTCGCCGGAAGGGAATCGACCACCATGGGCAATGGATGGTCGGCCTGGAGTAGGAGGTGGGCGATGGCTGGAGGTGCAAGGGGCTTGGCTTAAGGAAGAAGACAATTTGTCTTCTTAGATTGGTTGTGAACTGGCTAATGGATTAACTGGGTTCACATTGGTCCGAGCCAAGTTCTAAATTAGTTTGATCTATTTAGATGAATCCAGTTCTAGGTTGGGCTGATTAAATTAGATTAGGCTCAACCTATTGGTTTTGATCAATCCAAAACCATAAGCTTAATCTGTTGGATCTTAACCCCAATTAGCATTGAACTTAACAACATTGGATGGGCTAGATATTGGTTTTGGTCCAAGAAGTCTAGGCCCAAGACCAGTGTTGGATCTAAACACAAACAAATTGTGGAAATGGGATTGAGCTTTGGACCAATTGCTGGACCATAACACCAAAACCTAGATTTTGGCCCAAGTATTGAATTAGTTGCTGAAATTAATTTTATAAATAACTAGAATATTAATTATGCCGGATTAAAATTGGGTTTAGGTAGATTAGTGATGGGTCAATCTAATTAATTCTCTAGTGACCCAATTAAGTTAAGCTAAGACCAATTGCTGATTAGAAATATTGATTAGCTAGTGGTTATTTTCATTTGAATAATGGTTCGTATATATTATAGGGTGAATAAGCATAGGTTAATAAGAAGTAATTTGGTAATTAATTAGTTTAGTAATTTTTATGAAAAAATTAATTAAATAAATTATCAAATGACCTAACTAAGTCATAAACGGTCTAGTTAAGCATAGTTAGGAAGGGTAAAGCGGTAATTTTTAAAATGTGAGCTAAAAGGGCAAAAATGGTAATTTTCTTAATTTATGAATTTTAGTGGATTAATTAATTATTTATATTTAATTATAGATGATCAGTGATAGTTTTGATTTGATTGAAGAAATTAATTTGGATTAACGATCTGAGGTAAGAGTTTTACATCAATTTTTATGCAATATATTTCATATCTTGTATATCTGCATACATTATGAATTTGTTGTTGAACTTCTCAGCATGTTTTTGTGCACAATGATTTATTTTTGAAATTGTTATATATGTTGTAGTATATTATTTTGGTTATAAAATGATTTTGGCTTTGATTAGAGATATATAAGTATGATTTGTTGAGATAGATATCTGATGGGATGATGTGGGCATGTGGACTACACACTGAGATGTGGTAACAACGGCATCGGAAGAGGGCTGAAGGCCGAGTGAGGGCTGAAGGCCGAGAACCAGTGTAAAATCAATCATAGATTGTTGATTGAATTTAATACACTGTGCACTAGTTTGTGGATCTGATGCTACTGTTAATATGTGGTACTAGTTCTGGCAGGATAAGCCTAGATCGGCGACGCTAGGAGAGAGTTGAAGGTCGAATGAAAGCCGAAAGCCGAGAGTCGGTATAGAATTAGTCATGGATTGTTGATTGAGTTTAATACGCTGGACAGTAGTGTGTAGATCTAATGTTATTATTGATCCATGGTACTAATTCTAGTAAGATTGGCCTAGACCAATGGTACTGAAAGAGAGTCGAAGGCTGAGTAAGGGCCAAGGCAGAGAACCGATATAGAACCAGTCATGGACTATTGAATGAATTTAATACGCTGAATACTAGTATGAGAACCAACCTATGCATGTATATATCACCAGGTTAAGTTGTTAGACACAAACTACTAATATGAGGTTGTCAGTATGTATTTGCAGTATATGGATGGTTGAGATATCGACATGGATATATTGGTGATTTTGGTGTTTGGTGTGGTTCATGTTGGTATTTGTTTCGTTTTATGGTTTTGCGGCTAGTTTCATGAATATGTTATGTTACTTTTTTATAAAAATTATTTTGTTATATAATTTCATTTTGGATTTTTTGGCATATTCATGATAGTATGTATAGAATTTCTACTGAGCTTTTAGCTTATTATTCCCCCATTACCATGTTTCAAAGGATGATGATGATGCTTACCTGTTGAATTTAGATTTGGATGTTGGATACTATGAGAGAGATTAGTATATAGTTTTCCTTTATCTTTTGATATTGTAGATACCCGATATGTACTAAGAGATTGATATTTCTAGATTTTCATATCTTAGTAAAATAACTCTGTGACAATATTTTTAAATATATGAGTTTAGCTTTCGTAGATAATTTCATGTTATTGTTTATGTTGAGGTTTAGTAGGCATTACGTGTTCTTAGGGTTCACTTTAAGAGCATGCAGTTGTGTTGCAATGTCCTTGGACTTGGCTCTGAATCGAGGGGTGCGGCATAGGATGGTATCAAAGCCTAGTTTTTAGACCCTAGGGAGAGAGGGATAGAATAAACCCTAGAGATATGTAAGGATACTAAGATATTTAATTATCATAACAAGAATAAAATAAATCCTGAAAGCTTAAAGAATTCACCTTACGACCTACCATGTTCGCCCTGTTTTCCTTAGAATGGTAATAAAGACCATAAGATTTAAAGATTGACATACTGTAATTTACAATATAACACCTCTGGCCATTTTCTTGCAAAAGGTATAATTTGAGCAAAATATCATCATTGGAAACACACAAAAATTCCTTCCATTGCAAACATCGGGTATGAAGACTATTGAAATAACATAGCAGTACAACTTTGATGGATCATAAGTCACTTGTACTCATGTTGCTCTTTTGAACCTTATGTTGATGGTGGGGTTGCTAAGGTTGGTGATCTTACTAATCATCACTTCATCTTTGATTTTTACTTCTTTTTAGGAGAATGTTTTATCTACTACCAATTGGCACAGGAGGAATGCAATTAGAATTAGTGAACCACCTCCCTAGTTTCAACTTCACATTTGAATGCAACTTCACGTATCTTTGCAATGGAGAAGCACTACGATTAAAACTTAGGTTGCCATCCTCGGATGCAAACTCTTGAACCCTTTCATAACGAGTTTCCCTTAATAATACTTAAGACTATATTTCTAGCTCTAATTTAAATGATTTACTGCCTTTAAAAACAGAATAAAGTTTATCAACCGAATCTCGAGCATTTCTTGAAGGGACTTCAGATATGCGTCTCCTCTAAAATCTATTTTAACCACTTTCCCCTTGAACTCGATGTGAGAGTCAATCTCTTGAAGGTGCCATCCGTGCACCTCTCTATTTTATTTGACTAAATAATGGTTGCTCCATGGTATGAACTTCATACAATTCTTCTTGAGCTTGTACATCTGATATTCCTAGTAAAGTATTTCAACTATTTATAGGTCGAACTACTAGATATTAGTTCGGATAGAGCTACCCCTTGCCACTCAAGATTAGGGGCAAAGGTTTAGGTTTAATGCTCAAGGATGTCAACCCTTTTTCAAGTTTTTATTTATTTATTTATTTATTTATTTTTTTAATATGCTAGTTCCATAACTATTAGGATCGGTTTCTTGGGGACTTCAATTATGGCATAGGTAGTGAGGGTGCAAGCATTGAGCAGGGTGTGGGATACAACCCTTGCTCTTAATTATATACTATAAATCTCTCTCTAATTGACATGGTAATGTGTTCCTCAAAAACTAAGCTAAATGTAAGAATCATGTAAGGCACGCCCTATCCCTCTTCAAGCTTAACTTTCATAGCTTAAAGCAATAACGATGATAATATTCTTTCTTTAACTGAACTCTGTCTTTCTCTTTAGCAGATATGACAATGTGTTCCTTAAAGATTAGGCCAAATGCAAAAGCCATACAATGCATGCGGCAACAATGGAGTCTCTATGCCTCTTAAGCTCAACATTTATGGTATTATGAATGTATGGAGATAAAAAGAATACAATAAGAAGTGCTTTGCAAATAGAACCAACACTCGAGCTCCCCCCCTTCTCCAAAAAAAAAAAAAAAAAAAATGTCACCCATGCATGGTTTTTTGGAGAAAATAATGGGCTTCTCAATTCATCCACTTGAAGAGATTACACGATGCAGTCCACAGATTGCCGCCTCATCCAAATTGGGTTGTGGAGTGGAAGATTCCTTAAAAAAATTCAATCAGGTCGGCAAGGTTTAGATTACGAAGCACCAAAAAAAAAAAAAAAAAAAAAAAAGTCTGGTTTTGGCCCAAAGCCAATAAAGCTCCCCCGCTCCATTTCCATTCTCTACCCCTTCCATTCTTCCCCAACCCCCTTGGCCCCGAGGTAGCAGGCTTTTTCCTCTATCTAGTCTTCCTTCATGCTTCACAACCACAAGAAGGTCAGCTGTTTAGCTGCAAAAAAACTTAGAATATTTTCTTTTTTTTACAAAAAAAATTAAAATTTTATATTTGAATCTAATATTAAAAAAATAAAAACTATATTTTTTAATTTTTAAAACGTGCGTTAGATTTAAAAAATATATTTTAATTATTTTTCTATTATTTTCTTTTGAAATGAAGCAATATTTTTTTTTATATTTTCTACTGCCCATCATTACTTTTATCATCCATCCGTTACGATCTATCATCATTGTCACAATCACTATTACCCACCATCCTTCACCACCACCACTATCATAACTTCACTAACTACTCACCGCTAACACCACAATCACTATTATTTACCATCATCATCCCTTTATTATCGCCATTATCCCTCCATTACCTACTTTTACGACCATCGTGCTTATGCTACCCACTACTACCATCACGCCCATCCACCACCTACCATCCATTATGTACTTCTATTATCCACCATCATTGTTACCATTATCACTATTGCTACCATTATCACCATCATATTTCCACCACCTATGCCACTGACTACTGCCGTCGCCTCCGTCCACCAACTACAATCGTATACGTTTATTATCTACCATCACTATTATCACCTATCATCGATACTGCTACTGCTACTGCTGGTACACCTCTCACTGCCACTACTATCGTTACGGGTGAGCAACGGGTTAGAATAGCCCAAAAACCGATACCAACCTAATTTAATTAGATTGGTTTGATTTGGTTCTGAATACTCATAACAAAATCCTAGATACTACTGTCATTGCTATGCCTATCACCGCCAACTACTCTTGTTGGTGGTTAGGATAATTTAAGAGCTAATACCAACCTAATTTAATTAAGTCAGGTTGGTTCGATTCGGACCTTAGATATATTTTATAATTCATCTATCATCTATATTAAAAATATTTAGCATTAAATTAGTCAATAAATATTTATATATCCTTTCTATTTCATACAACAAATGAAAAAAAAGAATAGTCATCAGATATTAGCCAAATGCATCCAAAGGAAAAGAAAAAATCGTATAATATTTATCAATATTGTAAGTATTTTTGAGCATTTTTATGACAATTTTTAGCCTCTCACCTAACTTTTATAAGTAAGAAAAGAACACTTAATATATTAAAAATAATAAAAAAAATTCTAAGCTAACACAAAAAGGAAAAAGAAAAAAGAAAAATAGGTTTTACTCTATAATCGATTTAGAACCGGCCTAATTTGATCTAGCTCAAAAAACAAAAAGGAAAATAGGTTTTACTCTGTAATCGATCTAGAACTGACTTAATTTGATTGGACTAGTTTTAAATTGATTTCAAGATAAGATCGGTTCGATTCTGAATCCAAATTTTAAAGCTGATCTTGATTAGACCAGTTCTAAGTTTTGCCCTCGAATCATCACAACTTATGCTCCCCCGTCCAACACCTAACATCATATACCTCTATTATTCACCATCATTATTATCATCATACCTTTACTATCCACTATTGTCCGTGGTTACCATCATACCTTATCATCCACTACCATCACACTTGTACTACCCACTACCATTACCATCTTCCATTATTCGCCACCATATCTTCGTCATGATGATCTTCCATGGTTTACTTTTTTTTTAAAAAAATATATATATATATCTCCTATTATTTTTATTTTTTATTAAAAAAGAAGGAAATGGAGAAGAAAACCAAAATTTTGTGAAACTAAACTAGCCCCTGGTAATCCCATTCCTTCTCTTTCTCACGGAGAACCTCCCAAAGCTTGGGGGCTTTTGGCCTCCGATAGGACGGCCATTAGCCTTTGCTCGACGGCCGTTAGGTCTCTCTCACGCACGCATCTTGCACCGCTCACAAGGAAGGAGGGCGGACCGCAAAGGGCACCATAACACCGACCTTTCAGAGTTCAAGTCCAGCCAGCCTCAGACAGGCTTCAGGCAGGGTCCAGTCCAGACTGCAGCCTGAATTTCAGGCACAGGCCAAGTTCGAAATACCTTCTCTAGGCTGGGCACCGGCTGTAGAAAAACCCAACCTAGCCTGGACCGCTTTCAACCCCAGAGGTTGAAAATTCTAAACCCCCCCCCTTCTTTTCTTCCGTACATATGGACAAGAGAAGGGTGAACAATTGAGAGCCCTTACCATATTACTCATTATGCCAACGCAAATACTACATTATCCATACAAACTCTCGCAATATCCATTTGTGATCATTTTTCTCCCTTTTTTTTCCCCATCCAGATGGACAAAAGAAGGGCGAACAATTCAGAGCTCTTGCCATATAACCAATGCAAATACTACATTACCCATCTCATGTCTATTCTACCAAACAATGCAAACTCTCCAGCATCCATTTGTGAGACATTGTCCATGTTCCGCCACTCTCGGATCCCGTCTCAATTCCCGGCCACATCATCGGCGACCTCCTGGACCGGTCATAGCCAAGAATAAGTTACAGCCAACTTACCAAATTAATAAACAGAAAAATCCAACACAAATAAAAATGCAATATGTCAAACTTAAAAGTTGCTCAAATATAGGAACTTCAAAAGAATTATTAGCCATGCAGTGCTTGTAGGATTATAGAGGTATTTAATCAACATATTTAATCAGCAATGTTCTAGGTTATGGTCACTGACATGTATTACAACAATATAATACAACTGTCTGAGGGATTAGGGAAAAAAAGCTATGAAACAAAATTGATGCATAGAAATACTGGACGAAAGAAGTAAACCAAAAACAAAATGGCAATTTAAATCAATATATCTTGATAATGATCCATTAGAAAATGTTGATATACATAAACATCACCATCTACCTAAATCACCAGGCCTGAATTTCTTAAGTAAGACCATCAATTGTTGGTAAGCAACTGAAGCAAAGATCGTTCCCTGTAACACAAGATGTGTAGTCAACCAGCTATATATGCATTGGCAAACTAGTGTCCAGGTTGTAGTTTAACTATAACGAGTACTACTTCCACATCTAAGCCAGTAGATGGGTCTAGAATTTGAATTGACCATGTTCTTGCATGTGATCAAATAATCCAAACAATCATCATATTAGCATTGCATGTGACGGATTAAAAGTCAAAATTTTAAGTGATGAGTTTCCCTCAGAAACAAGCAATACTTTAGTTTAAGAAGAAATAATCTAACAGGCTAATAAAATAAAGAACAAGAAAAATGATCAACCATAGAGCTAAACCAAAAGGAAGATTATCTACCAATATTTTGTATATTTTGATTTAAACACTAATTCTGAACTTTCCACTTGGGAGACCGCACTGTTTTATGAGAGACTACAGTAAATGGATTTGTAATCTTCAGTCTATAATGCGCCCAGCACTTTGGAATTCTGTTATCAGTCCTGGACTGCATCAGAGAAATAAGTGTCGAACTGGGCAAATGAAACTCAAGTCATAAGGTAAAATGGGGCAGCCAAAGACCTATGTACATCAAAGGAACAAATCAAACTCAAGCGTACATAAAAGTCATAAGGTAAAAGATACACTGAGCAGCCAAAGACCTATGTACATCAAAGGAACAAATCAGTAAAGCATATCAATCATCTATGCACATATGACTGTACATTATAACTACCTGAAATTATCAAAAAAAAATAAAAGAAAAAGAAAATTTGATTGATAACCAAGACATAAGCTTTTAAGTAGAAACATTACTGCTTAAAGATCTGCCAACCTTGTTGAACCCACAAACCAAAATGGTGGCTCAGAGTTAGCTCATATGGACACAGTAGTGATAGATTGCTGGCCATCATCACAAAGCTTTGTCAATTCTCTGGTTTCAACATTAAAATGAGAAAATTTTCTAACACAGCAGTTGATACAGCGGAAACTGAGCAGCCAGACAACACTGGAAAAGCAGCTCCTCTTCATTTGTACCGTGCATTCAAACATTTGACCTCCCATTACCACTGTGATGGTGATTTTGGAGGACTGCTGGATGACTGCTTGTGTTGTGCACTGAATGTTTTAAAGACTTTGATCTTGTCTTCACCACCTCCGGGTCCTCAATGAAAAGGTTTCTACTTTTAAGAAAGACTCAAGATGGTCCAGAGAACATCCCACTCATGTCTGATGAGTTCCACCAGGATCCTTGTAGTCATAGCAAACCACTCAGCTATTATTAGAGAAGGCTATTTCTGTAAGACCTTGTAAACAACACAATATTTCTGGGGTGTTATAGATAGGAAACTACATTAACATTTTGCTTCTCTATGTCCATGGAAAAGGAGGGCAGATGTCTTGCCACATAAGCCCTTGAAGCTAATCTAAATTGATTTTGTATGGTAGTTATCTTGCAGTCTTGCACTGTCAAATTGAGACAACCAACTCAAAAAATCACCATAA
Organism: Metroxylon sagu; assembly: GCA_017589505.3. Classification (NCBI taxonomy): domain Eukaryota; kingdom Viridiplantae; phylum Streptophyta; class Magnoliopsida; order Arecales; family Arecaceae; genus Metroxylon; species Metroxylon sagu. The sequence continues at coordinate 1,396,601 of JACVBY030000624.1, read as the reverse complement.
CGTTCATTCTCTGGGAACTCATACAATTGTAGTTGCTCAAAATCCTCATTACTGGTCCTATCAACCTGCTACCTGCCTACAGATTTTGATCATTTGCAGAAATGGGTGTCCTTCATCCACCATTTATAGGATGCCCTGCCATCATGGAGTCCTAAAAATCTCCGCTAATAAATTTTCCAGTCTAACCAACCTAAGTTATCTGGTCTAATATGATCAGCTCAGCCTGTCTATTATTGTTCCATATTCACTTGATGGGATGAGGAACCCAGAGGAGGACGTCCATCATATGGATATTTTTCTTCTTTTAATATTTTTCTGATATATTCTTGTGGTTAGTATTGTCTTCCCTTTACCAAGGCCTTAAAATCTAGGAAAGAATTATCTAAACTTCTTAGTTTATGAATGATCGAGATATATTGGTATTCTGCCAAAACATGCAAATGCAATCTCAAAAGGTTCACCTTATGCTACAGTAGAAATAGATCGATCATACTATAATTTCATGGAAGCTGATGGGAAGGTCCACCATCTTGCTTTGTTATTGTATTGAGGATGTTATTAGCATACAGAAGTACTATAATGTGGTTCCATCTAGTCAGAAAGTAGTAATCATCTTTTATTTAATTGGGTGAACTATCAATTAAGTACTATGATGTGAACAACCATTTAGTCTTTTCTTTTTGGTAGTCATTACTTTAATTTTTTTTTTTTTTGTTGCAAGTTTGATGCATAATTAGTTTCCCCTTGACAAGATTTATTAATTTATAAAAGCCACTCAGGTTGCTTATTTTCACTCTGATGACATCTACACAACAAAAAGGAATATATCTATCAATTTTCTATCATAAAAATGTTGTCCATAAAAGGAAAAAAATTGACTTTTTTCTCGAGTTTTTCAAGCAGGTGGGCTCCTTTTACACTATTGCTTCTATTTCTCCAGTCACATTAGCAGTATTCCTCCCCTTAAAAGTTTGAGATATTAATATTTCTAACTACTTTCTGTGATATGACGTGAACTGGCATAAACTGATAATCTCATCTTTTAGTGCCATCTAGAGTCCATTTCCTATTGATCAAGTGGTGGAAGAAACAAAAGCAGACTAGTATGATTTCTAATAGAATCATTATCATTATCATCAGCAGTAAAACTGCTTGGCTTGCAAGTACATATCCTCCGATTGTGGGCAATTATCTAAAGTTGGAATTGATTGTCATTGCTCTTTCACTAACCATCACTACTACACTGAATCATTGTGGTGGCAAATATAGCTCTTCCAGGACTTCCTAGGACATCTATTTTGTATCACCCTCAATAATTCTGCATTTATATCCTTAGTTTGATTGTTAGTAATTCATTATGACTATAAAAATTTTTGCAACATTTGGTTATTGTAATGTTATTACAAGCATGATAATTGTCTTAGGCACAAACAAAATAACTAAGATGTTGTTTGGTATCACTCTCATGTTTTTTTTCTATTTTGAGAAATAAAAAAATATTTTTTTTCTAATTTTTAAAATATAAACACATTTGATATAATTAATTATTTTTTAAAACAAACAATGTGATGGTGATGGAAATGATGGTAGTTGCAGTATAAGCAATAGAAGCAACTATGGTGTTTGTGGCATGGCTAGTTGTAGTATGATGAATATGGATGGCAATGGGGATCGAGAAATCCGATCCCTGTGGGGAACTGCCTTGATGGGGTGGTTTTGAAGCGATTAAATGGAGATGGAGGCAGGGATGGGAAGAATTTTTGAAAACCCGTTGGGTTCGAAGATGGGGATGGGGACCAGGTCTCTATCTCCAAACCCATCCTCAAAACTTGATTATTTTCTTCAAATATAAATATCAGGTTTGACCTCTTAAATATTAGATTTAGGCTCTTAAATTTGAGCTTTTCAATTATTTTAAATATTCACCAATTTATAATAGATTTTGGGCTTCAAATAATTTTTTTTATATAATAAAATTAGGTCTAAAGTTGACAACCCAATTCTAAAAACAAAATAAATGGGGATGTCCCATAGGGAATGGGGAATTGAAGGAATAGGGAGGGGGGAAATCAGTTTTCGTTCGAGGATTAGGACAGGGATGGGATGCAGGGGTGGGGAGTGAGGTCGGGGATGGAGAATGTACCGTTCGCCCCGTTGCCACCTCTAATGGTGAAAGTGATGGCAATGGTGGCAGTAGAATAGTGGAGGAAACTACAATGGTTTTGGTGTAGCAGCAATGATGGCAGTGGTGAGGGTATTAACAATGGGGTTAAGGAGATGATAAAAATAGCTGGAATGTAGGGAAGCAACAATAACGATAGTAGAGGCATCGATTTGGCAGAGATAGCAATAATGGCTGCAATGGTGTAACAATAGTGATGATAGTAACATGGTGACGACAACGGTGGTCACAGCAAAGGCAATGGCAACAGTGGTGGTGGTAAAAAAAAAAAATGAGTTTTTTATTTTTAAAAATATTGAAAGCAAGATTTTTTTTTTTTACTTTCACTTTTCCTAGAAACAATGATAATGACTTTTAAAAAATAGAAAACAAAAATAATAGCATCAAACATATTTTTATCTCGACTTCTGTATTTTTAAAAAAATAAAAAATAAAAGCAAAGCCAAATAGGCCCTATTTTTTTTTAAGAAAAAGAAGGATGACCAAGATAGGTTCCATAGAAATCCAACTGATTGTTAGATCATACTCTCTGCAGCAGTTAGCATTCTTTCTTCCTTCTAAAGAGTCCAGCTTATGAATAGAATTTAGCAGCACCTCTTTCCTGATATTATAGAACTCTTCATATTTCAAGGTCTTGAGCTTTCTCTTCATACACCTCAAATTTGCAGCAATATTCCCAACCCGAGTAGAAGAGCGGTTGAAAAGAAACCACCAATCCTCCAATGAGGGCAATATATTCTGATTAGAAAATCACCTCTTCTCAACTCCAAACAATTTTTGTTTAGAAAATTATTCTCCAAAATTTAGACAGATAGGACCATAATCTGATGTCGGATTAGGTAGAGCAGTCAAGTTTGAGTCTGGAAACAACTGCTCCCAATTAAAATCGATCAAAATACTATCCAGTTTAGCAAAAATAAAACACTCCCTCCTGTTACTCCATATGTATTTTCAACCACTTACTGGAATATCAAAAATATGCATAACTCTAATGGAGCTAATAATTCCATATCACTGGAACTACAAGGGCTACCACTTCTGTCATGAAAGGACCACATCATATTGAAGCCTCCACATAACATCCAAGGTCCTACAAATGAAATTCTTATCTGGTTCAGTTCATTATTAAGTTCCAGTCTCCCTCAGCTCAAAGAGACCATAAACATTAGTCAATAATCAATGAACTCCAGAGTTCAGAAAACAAAACTTTAATGAAAATGAAAATTTCCCCTGAATTTTTCCAAGAAATTAAAACATCTACCTGACCAGCCTCTGGAAGCATAAATAGCATCCAGCCAAAACCAAGGGTTGATTGTTGAACAACTAAAAGATTTCAACAAGTAGTTGGAGGTGAAATTTTAGTTCCTAAAAGCAGACACACACATGCACACGCACATGCACAAAAATAGAAAAAGGTCGCAACAGAACATTTGAAAAGCCTTCTCTTAGCAGGGGTACCCAATCCCCTCACTTTCTAGCAAAGTAGCCTCTTTATGAATATGTAATCACCCTCCAAAAAATCAAAACAAGGAGAAAAAATTAAGAAGAACCATCCTTATTCTACCCCTGCTGATTCCCTGACTTCTTTTCCAAGAAAGTCTTCTCAACTTCAATTATCTTCTTAACTCTATCCACTCCCTTGCTTCTGAGTTTTTCCATTAATACTCCTGCATCCTTGCGTCTGATAGACAGTTTGCATTTGTGGGCCATGCCTATTAATTGATCCCTTGAAAGTCTTTGAAATACTATTATCAAGATAGGGCCATAATTTTCATCTGTTCTAAGATCATCCTTCCTCTTAATCTTCTTACTTGTTCTGATTTCCTTTTCGTTGTTTTATCAAACACTCATATGTGAAGAGCCTTCCAAAATTTGGACTCCTATCTTTAAATTTTGAACATGACAATTTGAAAGCCTGCATTAATTTCAATATCCTATGACTGTGGCTCAATATTTTTGTTGTAGAAATTAATTATACTCCTACAGGCTAACTGATGTTACAGTTCATGCTTAGAATAAACTTCTCTTGTATCTGAGGATTTGATTTTGTGCCTTTTCTTTTGGATGGTAAAACTGTCAAAAATGTGCACAGACAAACCTTCTATTTGATCACGGAATGAAATTTGTTTAGTTTCATAGTTTGTCTGACTTTTGGCTCCAATTTGGGCTTCATCTAATGCCTGAATGTGTTTTTTCCAAAGCTAGTACCAAGATCTGGTATATGGATCTCAGTTGGAATATTTTTCTATTGGTTTTTTTGTGCCAGGTTATTAGATATTTCTTCTTTCCTAATTTCTTTTGATTACATGTCATCATAAAGCATGACAAATTGTTCGTTTTTGTTTTTGTTCCTGCAAAGAAAAGCCAACTGTTTTTATGATATTAAGCTATTGTTATTGGTTATCTGGAAAGGTGTCCACTGGTCCTCGAAGTTAGACATGATATTCATGAAACTTAATGACCCAGTTTTCCTTCGACAATAATGATGATATAAACACATGTATTTGCTTAAAAAGAAAAGAGAGTTCCTTTTGTTTTCCAAAATCTTGCTTGCATATTGCTAGGTTTACACATACAATGTTAATTCACTTTCTGACATTCATGATTTTTTTGCTTCTTCAGAATGTGAATTGGTCTGAACACTAAACTAATAGTTTGACCAGAACAAATTGAGCCTACAATTCATGAAAAACACATGTTAAATCTCCCAGACCAAAAGGTACATGAACCAGGGTTGTGGTTTAAATAAGAGAGCACGATCAAACTAACTGCTATGTATCATAAGCAACTAGAGAGGGACATGGCTAAGATTTAGTAACATCATACACTATCAATATAGTAACTTTTCTCAACTGTTTAGGCCACATGTTGTGACTCTAAGATAGAACTAAAGAAATTATTATACATAGCCAATCAAAATATCCAATCACACTTCAGAAAACAAAATGAAAGAATTCATTTAAAGCAACTCACCAAGTAATTATTTCATATTTCAAGGGAATTAAATATCTTCATCTGATAGTTGAATGTCAGGTCAAATACTTCTGCTCAAATCCCTAATGTAATGTTAGGAAAGTAAGGCATCCTCAGGGTAGCCTAAACCATGCTTCCACATCATTCCAATTACTGTCTGTGCTTCTTCCGGCCTTCCAATTGTCGAGTATGCCTTGTACATGATCAAGAATGTTTTTTTTGTTGGAAAAAACCTGTAATTCTCCATCTCATCCAGAACCTCATGCATCTCCTTCAACCTGTTCTGCTTCCCATACATCACCATCTTGCCATGATACAATGACCGACATAGCCTCCACCCTGCATGCTCAGCTTGCTTAACAAACTCAGCAAGCCGATCCACTGCATTACACTGGAAGTAGCCCGTTACAATCGAACGCATTACAGCAGAGGTTGCGACCACTGTGTCCCGGTGGAATGCCTCAGATATGAACCGCTCCATAGCCTCCACCAATCCTTCTTGGGCATAGACCCTTATCAAAAGCACATTGAGCCAAGGCCTATATTCATCCTCTGGGATAAACTTCATCAAAGCCTCAATCTTTTGAACTCTCTCAGGATGAGAGCTCTTGCAGTAGGCACAAATCATTGCCCTAATCAAAGGCACTTGCTCATCATTGACCTGATCCTTCACGAGCTCATAAGTTCTCTCCATCTTTTCCAAATTACGCGAGTGGGCATATCCACGAAGCATGAGGAGTAGGGTATTGACATCAGGCTTGACAGGCCCTTCCTCCATCGCATGAAAGGTGCTATCCATCCGATCCCACATCCATGCAGTCACGTAAGCAGTAATCAAAGTGTTGTAAGTCTTAAGGTTGCGAGAGAGCTTAGACTCATCGATGGTGCAAAGGACATCCTCCATGTGGTCCACCAGCATCGAGCGACCATAGATGGAGAGAAGGATGTTATAGGTGACAATGGTGGGCTTGTAGCGGAGGTCCTGCTTCAGGACCTCGAAGACAGAGACGGCCTTCTTGGTGAGGCCATTGTACATATAGGCGGTCATCAGGGCGTTGTAGAGGGAGGTCTCCATCATGCCCACAGCTGCGGCTTCGGAGAAGAGGTCAGCGGCGAGGTCCACATTCTTGGCCCGGCCGGCGAGGGCAATCGCTTTGGCATACTCCTCTAGAAGAATCGGGATCTCAGCATCCGCCTCCTTCCTTCGCCAGTTGAAGAACTACAAATCAATCGAAACAAGAAATAAAAGAGAGTTAATCCTAACCCTAATTCCAGTGGACAGGAGAGGAATGAGAGTGGGAGAGCACCTCGAGGGCGAGGAGAGGGCGGGACTTAAGGTGGGAGAGGAGCTCGATGGAGGCGAAGCCATTGGGGGAGCGGCGGAGAAGGGCGGAGGCGGTGGTGGAGAGGGAGTCGACGATGCCGGAGAGGTCTTGGTGGTCGGGGACGGCGAGGAGCTCGTCGGCCAGGGCGGAGACCGCGGCGCGGAGCTCTTCCTTCTCGCCGTCGTTGTAGATGGAGGAGGATTTCTCGGAGAGAGGGAGAACCCGGTCACGGAGATCGGAGATGCCATCGGAGGAGAAACGGCGGAGGGGGGCGATGCCGGAGGGGGAGGGGATTAGGGTTTTGGAGAGGTATGGAGAGGAGACGAAGGGAAGAGGAAGGGGCTTATAGGAGGAGAGCCGCCAGAGGAGGAGGAGAAGACGCCTGCCTTTCGCCGCCGGCCGCATGGAATGGGTTGCTCCTTTTTGATGCGGGGGTGCAAATGCGGCTGGCTGCGGGCGCGGGTGCGGATGCGCGGACTGGGTTTCGGACATTTTTTCTTTTTATCGCCTTGGGGGATTTTCTCGCTTGCTGGACCAGAAGAAACGAGCCGGCGGATTATTTATTTATTTATTCATTTATATATATAATAAATAAATATTTATTTATTTAAAAAAATAAAAAAAAGGGTTTTCTGCTTGATTTGGAAATAATTAAGAATCAGGATAACTAAATAAAATAATCAAAAATAAATAGATAAATTCATTGTTACTATGATTTTGGTTAAAGCACGTAAGAGTAATAATGGATGGTTATTATAAAGAGAAGCCATGCTTTTAAATCAAGCCTAACTCAACATAAAATGGAGCTCTACTCTCAAATTGAGCCTGACTTGACCCAAACTGAAGCTTTACTTTCAAATCAAGTCTAACGCAATCCAATATAAGTTCCTACTCCCAAAATGAGCTTGATTGGGCCCAAATTGGAGCCTTACTCCTAAATCGAGCCCGACTTAACCCAAATTGAAGCCTTGCTCCCTAATCAAGTTGGACTCAATTCAAATTAGAGCCTTACTCCCAATTTAAGCCTAACTTGACCCAAATTAGAACCCTACTCTCAATTTAAGCCTGACTCGACTCAAGTTAGAGCCCTACTCCTAATTCGAGGCTGACTCGACCTAAAGTGAAGTCCTGCTCCCAAATCCACCCTAACTCGATCCAAGTAGAGCCTTGCTCTTAATTCGAGCATGACTTAACTTAAAAAGGAGCATTGCTTCCAAATCGAGCCTAACTCGATTCAGGTATAGCCTTGCTCCTAATTCGAGCCTGACTCAACCAACTAAATCGAGCCTAACTCAATCCAAAGCGGAGTCCTACTCCCAAATCGAGCCTGACTTGATCTAAGTGGAACTCTGCTCTCAAATCGAGCTTAACTCTATCCAAAGTGGAGTCCTGCTTTCAAATTAAGCTTGACTCAACTTAAAGTAGAGCCCTGCTCCCAAATTGAGCCTAACTCAACTCAAGTAGAGGTTTGCTTCCAAATCAAGCTTGACTCGACTCAAAATGGAGCCTTACTCCCCAAATCGAGCTCGACTCGACTCAAAAATGGAGCCCTACTCCCCAAATCGAGCCTAACTCGATTCAAGTAGAGTCTTGTTCTCAAATCAAGCCTAACTCGATCCAAGTGGAGCCCTCCTCCTAATTCAAGCCTGACTCAATCCAAAGTGGAGCTCTGCTCCTAATTCGAGCCTGACTCGACTCAAAGTGGATCCCTACTCGCAAATATATTTGCTAAAGCGTTAAGTGAAACTCTTAGGAGAAATCAATGCCAACAGTTCTATCCCATCAGATATAGGTTCTATTCTAGTGGTTTTGCTATCCAATGGCAAATGTTTTGCTAGTGGTTTTGACATCTAATATAGTCCTTACTTCTTGTAGTATGGTGGCCTTCCTTCTTGCCACCCCTCTTCGTGGAGTCAAGATGGATTTTGAATCTATGTGAGCAAATTAAGTGGTCCTAACCCTTTGATGTTTCTACTTCTTTAGCACTATGTTGGCACATTTGGTAGGCACCCAGAGGGAAGGGGTGCCAGTATTGAGGTAGGTCTTCATTAGCCAACCTAGCTCAATCTAAGTGTCCTAAGCTAATTCCCTAGGTCTTCTATAAGTAAAGTCGAATCATACTATATCTAATTAATAAGCAAGTCTTCAGCTAGAGTCTTATTCCAATAGAACTAGATACAAATGACACATTCTAGATGTGTAATTGAGATAAGTCAACTAAGGTTTTCACTCACCAAAAACCTTTCCTTCAAGTCTATTAGCCACATATCAGCTATATGATATATCATGGGGTTGTAGAACAAATATTGCCATACTAGACCTCTTGGTAAGTATAATGAAATAAGTTAGTCTTCCTATTCCTATACAAGTGATATACTACAATTCAATTCCCTATCATTCCAGTATCCTAGTATGACCATAAGTATGGCAGTATCAAACATTTAATCATAAGATGTCATTACACATTAGAAATTTGGATGATGTCAGACATCCTTTTATGAAAACTATTCATATGAAGCTTTCTTTTGAAAATAATAAACTATTATACATTATAACTTATGAAAATGATTATTTTTAAAATTCTTTTAAGTTATTGAATAGACTCCAAAATATATATGTTTAAACATGTGTATGCTATAATATGGATACTATGCCATTATGATTGTCCAATATTAGTATTATAATTGTCATGCATATCTAAATCCAATGAACTACTATGGTTCCTATTAGGAATAAAGTCTTGGATGTCATGGTCAACATATATATTTGATTACAAATTTAATGACATTAGAATACAATAAAGTGTCTAACCTTTAAGGTTATGAAATTATTTGTAAGCTCATGCCCCTAGTTTATACTTCTATCCCTGATAGTACCTTAAGAGGTGGAATGAGAGTATTGACTATTTAGTGTGATGACACACAAGGGTATCGATGTGAGGTCTAATCTCAATAAAGAAAAACTCTATGTTGTCACTATCCATCTCAATAGCTTTATAAATATGAGGCCTAATTCAGACCTATAACTATGAATAAATTTTAGACACAGATTTATTCAATTCCTCCCCTTAAAAATACACTGCCTACTTAGATAAAACCTTTTAAGTATTCACGAATTCTTTTTTAGCTCTATAGCCAATGTGTGACACGTACTCTATACTGTAGGTGATCATGAAAAGAGAAAACCCATACATTAATATAATAAATTTAAAATTATAACATTAATATAATAAATTTAAAATTATATCTAAATGGCTTTTAGGACATACATTACTCTAACAATTTACAAGGATGATATGATTGTTAAATTGAGAAAGCCAAAAGGATACCTATAAATTTGCTAAGTTTTGTATCAATATGCAAAATGTAAGCTAGAACTAGATCCTATAAAATCTATATTTGGGGCAACCTAAATTTACTACTAGAGGGTGGGGGATAGAAGTTAACACTTCACTTCAAAGTTTAAGCCATCTTAGATATGCAATCCCAATGAACAAAAAGGAGATCAGAAGACTTCTTGGCAGATCCCAATATATTAGCAAGTTTATCATCCAATTAATTTGATTGTAAAGCAATATTTAAGCTCCCCAAAAAAGGTGCTTCAAAAATAATGGGATCAACAAGTTTTTGAGATCAAGAAGTATCTCAAGAATCCACCAATGTTAGTCCCTCTCACTCTTGGCAAGCTATTATTAATATATTTATCCACCATGGAAACTTCAATGGGATATAACCTTAGATAACATGATGAAACATATAGAAAGGAAAGAGTTATTCATTATCTTGGCAAATGTACAACAAATTACGAGACAAGGGATATTGAAATTGAGAAGATTTGCTGAACCTAACTTAGCTCATCCTTTTCTCTTGATTACAAGATTAGATCCTCTTAGATATTGGTGTGACAAACTTGTATTGGTAGGAAGATTACCAAAATATAAGGCTGCAAATGAGCTAGCTCGGGTCGAGTCGAATCAAATCAGGTCATGCTTGATCTCGATCCGATTTAGTTTTATACTCGAATCTTAATTTTGGAGCAGACCCAACCTTAAAAAATATTGATTGCGTCAGAAGGAATTGGATATATGAAAAGAATTTAGACCTAATAGGTTTTTCAAGTCTATTCGGGTTCAACCCAAAATATTGCATTTGAATTAAGCATCTAACTATTGTTTTATTTCTAAAATCTAGTAATTAATAATTAAATAGAGATTCACTAATGAGATTAAAAAGAATCAACTTAAACTTAAATTTTTGTTCAAAAACTCTTATTTCTATCCGATTAAATGATTATCCTTAAGTTTATAAATTATAATATTTAAAATATCTATTGATATACTTAAATATATTATAAATAAGAATTCATCAAAATAAATAATAAAATATAAATATTTAGATATAATTAGAGAAAAAAGATGGGAAGAGATTTAATTATTATCGTAAAAAGGAGAATTAGTTTAAGGTAGGGTTCATTCAACGAATTTATAAAGAAAATTGGATTAAAAAAAATAAGATTTATATAATTAAGGTTTATGGTTCAGAAAGAATTGGATTCGAGTCGGATTGGAGAAAAAAATACAAGATCTGGATTTGATCCAAAAATTAGATCAGGTCTAATTTTCAGATTCGATTCAACTCATGGGTCTTTAAATATGGATCGGATTGGATCTAATCAGGTCGAAACTAGGTTGGATTGTATGCCGACTTGACCCATTTGCAGTCTTACTAAAATGATAGATGATCCTTAGGCAAGAGTAATTGCTTTCATCACTCATAAGGCCATTAAGGGACAAGTATTTGCTGGCCACTTAAAAGAACATGAATTCCTAGATTTCCATCCACTATGTACTAACTTCCCCAATGAGAAAATATTACATATGACTGTAAATGATCCATGCCTCTCTGATAATAAAATTTGAACAATCTGCTTTGAGGGAACAAGCGACAAATATGGTAGTGTTGTACCTACAAAATCTATCTTTTCAGGGGTGGTCAATTACCATTAGCCATCCATTTGGATTTGGACTGCACACACTAACTGGCATAATATGAAGCTTGCATGTGTGATGATAGAAGTCCGTTTCCCTATCAAAGATCTTTAGTTGGACTTATCTAGAATTGCAAACACACCAAACAAGCTATTGGGATTTCATTAGTACTGCAGCTTATGTTGCATCTCATTAACACATCATGCCAGGTCCGGGAGCGTTGGATCATTTGCTGGCATTTTGTCCCGGACTTTGCACGCGCAATTCAGCGTGAGGTCTAACAGGAGTCATGAAAAGAATGTCTTGATGATCTATTTTAACACTACTAGCCACAGAGGGTTCATTTGCTTTCAGTCTATTGTTAGTTCCTATATAAATCAATCGCACATTTTAACCTTGTTATATTAAGCAGCGATTCAAGCCTTGAAGAGACGGAGACCAAAATGAACGAAACCGCTTGTCCCACAAAGGTTCCAACCTTGATTTTGATCGTTCCATTCTATCCGGTCTCAATCATAATATATTATAGTATTAATTTTAAATAAATCTAATTTATTATTAAAAAATAACTTTTAAAGCCTAAATATATTTAAAAATTAAATAAAACATTAAAGCTTTATAAATAATTTTTTTAAAAAAGAGTATTTCAAGCAAGCCTGAGATGCTTAGCCAAATCAAGGATCAAGATAGGGTAGAACGCAGGACTTCTAATTCCATTAAAAAAACTTGAACACCTATGTCCCATAAGATTTACAACGTTGATATTGAGCATCGCCGAGGTTCTTGTACTAAAGCAGGTAAACAGGATTGTAGAAGGTAGATGCTGAGAATGCCGAGTTATAAGTTGATATTTCAGAGTTTTATATTCTTATCACTAGCATGAGAGCCTACATTAATAAGCAGTTAATTCCACATCAGTTATTTACTACGAAGATCCTATGCATTTATATAAGATCAAAGGGTTTAAATAATACTTTATATTTAGTTTTTTTATGTGAGATCTTGAATTATGATAAATAAAATTAGAGCAGACTCAACCCATAATTCATGTAGACTAAGGGATACTGTAGATGGGTTCTATATGTTTGTGATTGGGTTTGATTAAATTTACATGTAGACTTATACATGAACCTTTATTCTAGCAAGATTGCTAGAAGTTGAATGAAGGTATATATATATATATATATATATATATAAATAAGATTAATGAGCTTAAATAATACTTTTTAACTAGTCTTTTTAAGTGAGGCCTTGAGTTGTGAAAATCAAGCTGAGAATTAATTGTCAATTGCGTCATCATTTGCATGGTATTAAGAATTATATGATAACTCAAAACATGATGGAATATAGGGGTTGATACGAGGAAAAGTTTTTCCTCTGATTAAACACTGAAAATATAATGGCAACAACAAGCATATATGCCAACTTTGCTCGACTTATGAAGACGACAATCATCCACCGAGTAAGAATATGATTTATGATATGCCTGATTATTAAAAGAATGCGATGTGGTTTACACTGTTCTTGTATCCGATCCTTCTTTTGGCCTATTATGTCCTATTCTCTAGAATACAAAGAAGTGCTGCCAATTTTCATTGTAGGAAGAACAGATGCTCCACTTTGATATATCCTTGAATATTATATTGCAGCATCCCCACACCCCCTTGAATACAGCTTGGGATCCACTTGTTCATCACTTAGGTTTGATGCATTGTTTATGACCACCCTTGGGTTTTGATGCATGAATATGAAAATCAAATAAGAAAGTGGTCTTGGGTATCCTGATTGCAAAACTGTGGTCGACTTGTGTTTTATCTTTAAACTTTCCTGTTGGCTTATTATGTCCTATCCTCTGTAGCGTACAGCAAGGTGCTGCCAATTGCTCCAGCGAATCAACGTCCCATCACCGTGCAATATAAAAAAAAGCTAAAATATACTTATGGTCCTTAAACTATCGCTCAATTCATTTGGTTCTCCTAACTTTTAATTATTATAATTTAATTTTTTATATTTTAAAAATATTTTATTTTTAATATTTTATTATATAAAATAATTTAAAATCAATGAAATAACTGATATGCTGCTTTCATATAAAGGATACATAGTTATTTTATTAATTTTAATTAACTTTATTAAAAATATAATATTTTTAAATATAAAAAATTAAACTATAATAATTAAAAATTTTAGGATCATAATAAATTTTCAATGAAAAATTTAAAAACTAAAAACATATTTTTACCTTAAAAAAAGTTCATCCATAACCACCCATATTTGTGGTGCTTAAAGAAATTTTTTTTTTGATGTTTTTAGCCTCCTTGGTGTTTTACCTACAGATAAAACAACCACATGAGGCGATAAAATTATCCTTATTTATTAGAATATGTAAGTCATTACTTATTATATTTGTATTATATATTTTGCTGATAGTGTATTACTGGAATATAATTTTATAGTACTATGATATTGTATTTCTATTGTCATAAAATATATATTGTATTATTTATATTTTATTTATTTCTATGTTCATTATAATAATATCGTTATTAATATTATGTCAAGCTATTTTATTAATACAAGTGTGATTAATTATATTAATATCAACGTTACTATGATAGTGATATTGATACTTCTTAATAATGTAGCATGTTATGCCATCATAATTCTATAGCTCATAAAACTGTAAATTATATTGTTATTATTATACATCATTTTTAACTGTTTATATAATCATCATACTATCATATAATATCATATTAATATCAATCAAATTAATATTATTATTAAATAGTAATTATATTAATATCAATAATGATATTTTAATAATATATTAGAATATTTGCCACAAGTATCAAGTTTGCCTGATTCTCAAGAGATTATTTGGGCTTTTTTCGAACATAAAAATTAAAATCAATCATTTTTTATCATTTTTGTGAGTAGGAAAACCATTATTTATTTCGTTTACACCTCTATTTTTGGATTGATATATATATATATATATATATATATATATAGAGAGAGAGAGAGAGAGAGAGAGAGAGAGAGAGAGAGAGAGAGAGAGAGAGGGGATGATGTGGGTCTCATATCAATAATCCAAGCCATTATATATGATTAAATATTTTTAAAATGCTTACATACGAAAGATTAGAAAACTTTTTAACTTATGTATCAATAGATAAAAAAAATAAAAAAAAGTATTATTTTATATTATTTAGACTATTTAATTTTTTACCCTTTTGACGTATGGTTAAGAATATCTAAATTGCATTTTAATAGGAAAATACTTTAAATACAATAAATTATATCCAATAATTCAAATTATATGTTCAATTTTTATCATTTAAATCTAAATATGATCAGATTTAAGTAAAAATACTTTTAAATATAATCAAATCAAGTATGCTCCCTTACATGCTCTCTCTCTATAAATACAGAATATTGATTAATCTTCCAAATGGTCTCCAATGCTACAGCAACAGCAAAAATGGAGATAGTTCAGCACAATAGCCAGGATATGGAAATTTTACATGAATGCAAAAGTTTATGCACCACTTTTTATGTCTCATCCTTCATGGTAGACATTTTTAACATCCTTGCTAGGTGAATGATGATGCTTATCTTGTTGGTCATATTTACCCTATATAAATTGAAAAAGACTAGGCACTATAGGAGGTGATCCAAGGCTGGCTGGAAGACATAACAAGTCCGATGCAAAGGACAAGGCATTTCCTTACGCCCTGCATAAATAAGGCTTGTTATATCCTAACCATGATTCATAGACTACAGAAGATAGGAGAGGCATTAAACTATTCCTTCTGAAGCATGGTTGAGCAACTAACCATTTGACAAGAAGAGGCCTAAGAAGTCAAACAAATGACAGGGCTCCCAAGTCCCTATCAGGCCTAGCTGTAGATGGCATTTAATACTGTGTAAGCCCACGCTTACGTTGTCGCTAATGAGAACACCCTCAATAAATTCCAAAGGGTAGGTGGATTCCCCTCCAAACCGGAACAAAACCCATGTGTTTCTAAGCATCCCAGGCTCCAAAAAAGCTCCCCCACATGAGAACAACCACTCCAGCGAAGCTGCCAAGAAATGGACTGACTGAAATCCAAACAATCCCATTGGAAACTACAATACATATGTGTGTGTATATATAGATATATATATATTCATAGGCTGTGGCATCTTAACTCCTTACTGCTCTCTGGCCACCTCTTCCTATCCGGCAACAGAAACTCTCTCTCTCTCTCTCTCTCTCTCTTTCAATTCTTTCATTGGTTAACTTTTATCAAGAAATATTGCCAAATCTACAACAAATCTCAAACAAGACCACAGACCTAAAGGCTTGCTTGAGCTTTGCAGATGAGCCCATTAAGCACTTGACACAAAAACAAGACTGATTTCCAAATAAATCAGCTCTAGAACTAAGTCAAGATTTCTACAAAACAACAAGGCTAGCCCAGTTCATCATCTATAGGCCTTGTTTGGGTCTGATAAAAATAGAAAGCATCCCATACTGCAGCAAGGAGAACAGAAAAAGCCATGTCTCACCATCATCTCAAACAGGGACCAATGCATTGAGGTGGCAAACCAACCCAAAAAAATAAAATGAAAAATGAAAAAGGAGGTTGAAGTTGCAAACACCAGTAGCATTATATAGCTTTTAATTAGCAGCAAAAGAATTCAGTAAAGAAAAAAAAAAGGAATGAATTAATCATAACATGAGACCAAGAACACAATCATATTAATAGAGAGGGCATTGCCATAATCAGTTTATTGAAGATAATGTCGAGATGAAAGAGAAAAATTGGACATCTTTATATAACTAGAATTTCAAAGAGTATAACATATATGGTTCACAATAACACCATGGAGTGTTCACCATGTTGCTGCAATTAATACTATTACAACATTAGCCAGGTACCCAATTCATTCCCACCAAATGCGAAGCAGATTCAGGATCAGCTCCAGCGTCCTGAACTTTACTATACACACGGCATCGAAGAGATAGAACTGGAGAAACAGCCGGTCGGAGGAAGAAATCCCCGTGATTCTTCCACAGACCAAGTCACCTATTATTTTAGAACCATCTTCCAACCTCACCATATTGGTGCAATTGGATCAGGCACAACTGAAGACTGTTAGTATAAAGGTCAAAAACAGCACTAATTTTACAAACCAAGTTACGTGCGATCCGGAATCCAGACATAACAGTTTTGTGAGCTTCTCCTCTCCATCAGATGCCAGCAACTTTTGTTCACCCACAAAACCAGAATCAAACCTAAGAGCTTCTAGCAAGAACACCGACTTCTCTGGAATCATGTGCATGCATCCCTTGGTACCAGAACCAAAATCAATACCCACAGTAAGAAAGCATAAAAAACAGCAGCAGCAGCAGCAGCAGAAATAGCAGGATTCTCACAAGCTGCAACACATACACCACCCATCGTGCTTGGAAGAACTAAACAAAGACCTGAGTAATATAAGTCAAGCTTCTAATATATAAAGATCTATGTATCTGTAGGTAAGGTATGAAGAGCTTTGTATTGACTAACAGTTAGAACTGACAAAGTTCTTTATCTCCTCCATTACTTCATAGAAATGGTCTGTGTTAGGCAAGAAGTAGAACCCAATAGTGGCCTGCTCACGATAGCAAAGCTTGACATCATGGCCAGCCTTCTTGAGCCCCTCGGCATAAGCCAGCTGCCAATCCTGGGTAAGATCCAATCCTGCCACTATCACAAGGCTTTTTGTGAATGGTAGCTCTTCGAGCTTCACTCCACTGGGACCAAAGGGGTTGCAAGCACCGTGGTCTCTATCCGCTCCCTCAGGGAGGAATGCCTTCCAATACCAGTCCCTGTCCTGAACCGTGACAAAGTACTTTCCATCCAATCTCTTCTCTGATTCGGTTCGTCGGGTTCCACCAAACATGGGGTTGAGAAGAATGTTCCCGGAGACCTCAATTCCTGATTCAGCAGCCCGCACGGCGACATGGTGAGCAATGTTCCCACCGGAGCTATCCCCTGAGAGGAAAACCCGGAGCTTGGCATCCTTACCACTGTGGAGCCATGGCTCAGTGGAGGCCCATTTAAGGGCAGTCCAACCATCATCATAGGCACAGGGATACCGGTGCTCTGGTGATCGGCGGTAGTTCACAGATATGACAACAGCACTGCAGAGGGAGACAAAGCGTCGGCAGAGGTTGTCATAGATTGTGGTATTCGAGGATGAGTGGGCGAAGCTGCCACCATGGAAGAAGATGATGACAGGGAAAGGGTCAGGGGATGGCGCGGATTGGAGGTCAGCATGGAGGGATGGTCTCTGGGAGTCAGAGGGGTCAGTGGGGCCAGGCCGGTAGATGCGGGCAAGGAGATTGGTTGCGCGATCAATGAGGAGGTCAAAGGAGATTACACCATTAACAGGGAAGACATTGGCAGGGACCTTGCGGTCGAGGAATTCAGCAAGGTGGCGGTCGAAGGTGCCATCGGGGCGGCGGAGCATGTTGTAGGCCAGCTTGAAGTTTGAGATGAGGACCCATGTGTTGAGGGGAACCACCATCTGTAGGCATAAAGAGAGAACAACCCAAAACAAGAAAGAGATTAGGAGGGCCTTGGGGTTACTTTGTGTATGTCTTTTAGGTACAGAGGAATGAAAAGAGAAGAGCATAAGGAATCATAATTCAAACTTTTTGTTCCATTATTTCACAAGAATGGGAAGACCTAAAATTTTGCTTTTTTTTTTTTTTTCCTCCTCTCTCTAATACTTTGGAATTTAAGAAAGAGGCAAAGACAACAAGAAGATTAAAAAAGGTTTTCTGTCTTTGTTTCTATTTTTTTGTCTTCTTTTTTCCCTACTCTGGCGGGAATAGAAAAGAATGTTGATAAGAATTTAAACTATTTCAGTTTTGTGAGTGCCCCTCTGACATATTGAGGATCTATTTTCACTGTATAATTACTTGCTTAAAAATTCAGAGAAATTAATAGATAAGAAGAAGAAACCCTAGAGGACAAAAAGGAATCGGATTGGAAACAGTCCAAACTCCAATTTTTATCAAAATAACGGTGTTACAAGGATTCACAACAAAAACCCAGAAATCGTAACAAATCTTAAAATCCTGATATCAGAAGTTTTGCAGGGAAACATATCAAGAGTCCCAAAACAAAAAACAAAAAGATCAAATTTTTGCATCAATTTCGCAACAAAAAAGAATAAATTGAGGAGGGGAGGGAGAGCCAATACCTTGGATTCATTCGCGTTAACCTCGTTGCTTCCGGCCATGGCGAAACGGGACTCAAATAGAGCTTCACAAGGATGAACAAAGAGGAGAAGAGAAGAAGAAACAAAGCAAGGTGGCGCCTTTACCCATGACATGGGTCGAAACCCCACTACATCTCTCTCTATCTCAAGCCGGATTCCTCTTCTTCATCAAATCCTCTTCGCTTCCAAGACCAATCTCACAGCAAGGAGCGGCCTTTAAAGATCCCAGCACGGGGCAAAAGGGAGAGCAACTCACGGGAAACGCCTGAGAGATGAAAGAGAAAGGGCGACAGGAGGCAGAGAGTGGGGAGGAAGAGAAGGATAAAAGGAAGGAGAAGGGAGAGAAGAGAAAGCGAGGCAGAGGCGAAAGGGAGGAGGAGAGGAGTCAAACGCAAATGGACAGAGAGAGGGTAGCGAGAGCGAGGGTGGGGAGGAGACGAAGGAGGCGACGAATTGGGACGGCTCAAAAATAAACTAAAGGGTGGGGCCCGCCCATCCCCCCCCCCCCTCCTTCCCTTAGCTTCATGGTTTAACGTCTTGATCAATATATCTCTCCATCTTTGAGGTTTATGCGTGTAGACCCCGGAGACTTACCCCACTATCATGTAGAACCCTACAATTTTATTTGCATGTAGGTCCTTGTAAACTATAATAAACATTGTAGGCTAATCTACTAACCAAAAGGGGTAATGATCTAACCTTTGATTAACACTTTTCCTGTCCTATTCTTGGCTTATTCATCTTCTTCCACTTTCAAAAACAGAGCTTAGTGTCTCTTTCTTATTTTGTATTTATATGGTAAAATGATATATATAGGTTGTTAAACTTTAAAAATGACTTATTACTAAAATGATTATTTAGAATATCTTTTTGGTATACAACTTTTAACAGTAAATTGCATTGACATAAGTGATTATTTGAATTGTTATGTAAGTAAATCCAATGAGCTTAAAAGATTTATATGCAATTAATAAGAGGAAGTTAAACTCCTAAGTATGAATCTAGTAAAGAAAACTTAGTTGTTACATAAATCTTGCTTTTTTTTTTTATGATTACATTCAAGTCCTTACAAGTCATCTAACGAGAGAAAAAAAAAAAAAAAAAAAGCTAATAACATGCCATAAAATAAATACATTGTTGTTTCTCTTCAATAACCACTTAGGTTAATGTCTGGATTTACTTGTGAATGCAAAGTCTGTAGATAATTTTTATTTTAAAATGAACAAGAGATATTTTGATGATGGTGATCTTAATAATTAGTGTTGATTAGTAAATTTGACTATGATTAGTGGCATAACTCTTGAAGCAAATGGTCTAATTTATATATATATAATCTTTGCCTTTAATACGATTGCGCTCTAACTAGCTATGCTTATGTAGCAAAGCTTCTAATTCCAAATACCTATGCTACTAGCTAGGATTATGAGCAG
Source organism: Metroxylon sagu (assembly GCA_017589505.3). Taxonomy (NCBI): domain Eukaryota; kingdom Viridiplantae; phylum Streptophyta; class Magnoliopsida; order Arecales; family Arecaceae; genus Metroxylon; species Metroxylon sagu. The sequence continues at coordinate 1,376,444 of JACVBY030000624.1, read as the reverse complement.
ACAAAAATTTTGCCCATAATATTGAATTTTATATGTAGTTTTATACAGAAACTTCGGTAATACTTAAAAACATGAAGGAAAAAAGAGAACAATCAAAAGCTTCCTGTTAGTAAACTATTCTCTCATGTCAAAGTTATATCCATTCATTCAATAATATTTTACCAACTCAGTGTAAGTTAATTACATAAATCACATGAAAATACTAATTAGTTCAATTGATAAAGTTATCGAATGATTTTAATAGGACTTTTTATCCAAACTGATGGATTTGCTTAAAAAACCAAAACTTAGAGGGAGTTGTATGCAAAGTCTTTACAGATGGTGGAAAAACTGGGGAGGAAGGAATAGTAGAAGTGGGGAGAAGACAAAGGTTTCCAGCGTGAGGTCGACGCGAACGCGCCTCAAGACAAAAGAAAGACGCCCCCCCCTCGTTGAATGACTAAAGGGACGTCCCCTGAGCTTTTTCTTTATTTTTGCCAACAAAAATCATATGCCCAACCAAAATGCTCCCCTCAACAGCTTTACTTTTGTCTCTTAGTGGGTTGGGAAGGGGAGGTAGGGGATGCTTCTCCTCTTCGAAACGTGACTCCCTTCCCATTTCACACACACAACCTATGGTCTAAGTGCATCCATCTCATCCACCTCTCTCTCTCTCTCTCTCTCTCTCTAGACTCTCCCGAGATCTCCATGATGCCCCTTTAACTAGGGATTAGATCAAAAGGACTTGGTCAAGCAAGACAGATATTGTATCAATCAGTGGGACTGCTGAGGTGGTGAGTTTTAAGTGGCTGTGTTGCAGAGGCATTGCTGTGGTCAAAGTCTACAAACTTTGCTTTGTAGCCCTAAGATGGATCACTAATTAGACTAATGCCGAGATTAACCCCACTTCTGCACCCTCCCATCCTCACAATTCTTGGTCATTCTTATGCACCATTGCGTGGACACTTGGTGAGTTTGGATAGGCTTGGCTCGGTCGGTGTCAAACTATTGACTTTTTAACTTGATCGCAATTATATAACTTGTATGCTTGCATGGATCTGACTCACTAAAACTCATCCTATTCAATCCAAATCCTTGACCAATCCAATAGCTTCATTCATTTGTGCATCAAGTGACTTGAAGTTTATTACAACTTTGCTTGCCTAACCCAAGTTGACTTGTCTTCGTATTTTCTTTGATAAGTTGACCGAAAAATCGGTAATAATGAAGTAAAACTACTCATAGCATTTTAAATATAGATGTTTTAGTTATTTTGATGGGTGATCAAGTTCAAGATATATCGAGATCTCAATTTATATTTTTTGATCAATATAGTAAGCCAAAAAAATAGTGAAGAACTTGGCTTTTGCAAGATTTGATTCAATATTTTTAGATTGAGATGAAAAACTGAGCTAATAATGTATGTTTAAAAATTAGAACTATGTTGAATCATTAATTTCAAGTTTTATTAATTAAAAAATATCTAAAGAAATAAAAAATAACTAATAAATATTAATCAATATAAATATATTAGATCAGTGAGATCTTGGATTTTATTTGTTTCTATTAGTCAAGTAAATAAAGCCAAAGATTTTTACATATATCATACTAAGATGTGTCTGATACCAATACAAACCAAAATCTCAGTCATGATGAACTTGCTCAAACAAAACAAATTGAGCAAATTCAAGTAATGAGATTAGATCCCAAACTATTAAAATAATCAAAGTAGACTTAGACCATAAACTATCTAAGTCTAAAAAACAATGGGCTGCAAGCAATAATGAGACCTCCTTGTTTCTACAAAAATTCTCAAATAATCCACTTGTTAGAAAAACTAATCTTGTTAGTCATATTTGAATGGGCCAAACGCATTATCTACTTACTATAATGTGATTTTTGTTAGAATATTGGCTTTATAGACATAAGAGAAAGGAGTTAACTATAAAGCCATCTTTATATTTTTAACCAGCCATGATTGAAGTGGGCTGTTGTTAAGAGATAGCAAATTATGCTACCACCCATCAACTCTACTTTTATTTAACCTACAATAAATAGGTTTAGATTTGAACTAAGTAGGTTCCATCATAAACAAGTCGATCCATCTTGTTCTATTTATTAAATGAGGTGGGTTCAAGTTTTAGAGTCTTAACCTATTTAATAATTGACTTGAGTTGAGTTAGGTTAAACTTATTTATCCATATATCTATTTACCTTTTTTATCCTTTACTTATTCACCTGAATTGTAGAGTGGTTCAAATCTCTTAGCATTGATCTAGGATTCTACAACTAGTTTTTGGAGAGTTTGCTACTAACTTTGACTTGAAAGGATTAATAAATAGAGGTAAGCATGGATTTGGTTGGATCAGTTACAGGTCAGAACCTAAAACCAATCTAATCAGGATTAGTTCTAATATTTTGAACCTAAAACTGACTCAATCATATCTTAGAACTATTGCAAAACCATCCTAATCAGATTAGTTTGATTTTAGGTTAGTTCTAGAATGTAGAACAAATATATATATATATATTTTTAGTTTGACACTTGTCTGATATCTATTAGAATGTTTTTCTTAATTATATTTAATAAAAAGGATATGCATAGTATTTGTTAAGTAGCACTTTAATTTTATTTTTTTAAATCTTCCTTTAAAAAAAGGGATGATTGGTGCAACTGAATTTTGGAACCAAAAATCAACCCAATGAAGGTCCATTTTAAGATTGTGAACTTACAGCTAATTCTATTATTATTCAAAACCGAACCAACTTAATCCTCTTAAATTAGATTAGTATCAATTCAATTTTTACATTATCTTAATCCGTGGCTCACTCTTGCTAAGAAGAAGTGAAGGGTACCTTGGCCACTTGTCCTTTCCTCTTCTCTTCAGCTAATTAGGAGAGGCTGCTGAAGTGAGCTAGATTCGATTTCCTTGCTAATGGGTTTGTCACAAAGAAACTAATAGACTAGTCTAAGATTAGCTCTTCCCTCTTTCCTTCTTCTCTGTGGACGAAACTCACAGTCTTCCCTTTCCTCTCCTCTCGATTTCTTTTTTCCTTCAGTGGTTTGGCAGCTGCATCTAGCTGTTTGAAAAAAGCCCTTGAATGGTTGACCCACTGATCTGCTACTCATTGCTCACATTATATTCATTTTGGTGTGGCAACTTGCCTGTCTTTTGCTCTTTCTTTATTACCATGCGTTTCTTTTGTAGAGTTATGATATATGGCTACGCTTTTGGTGGTTGCCACTGGGCTACTTCTACGTGATTAAAGAAATGCCCTTGAATGGTGAAGCGACCGAACTATTACTTATGCGATCTTGCTATCTTCCTCTGTGTTTCATTTATATGCTATCTTCTTTGTAGATCTTTGGAGCTTTGATGGGTAAAGCAGGATTATTTTATTGAATCTTTGCTTTGTTTTTGCTGCCGCCTTGGCACCTAGATAGAATGACTGATGTTGCTAATTTCTATCGCATGTGCTTGGCTTTGTGGAGGGTTTCTTAGATGGGTAAATAGGTTAACTATGTTAAACAAGTCAACCAAAGTTCAATTTAAATAGGCCATATATAAGTGATCAACAGTTAAACAGATTCATTGCAGACCCAACCAGTATGATATATTTATTTAAGAAGTCAGACAGGTCGAATCAGGATATCTGTTTATTAAACAAATCAAGTCTAGATTTTAAATATTAACTTGTTTAATAAATAAGTTTGGATTGATGATATCTTGACTTAACTCATACTTGGTCCGGACTGCACTAATTAAATAATCCATGGAACATCAATTATTCCGGTGATATGAGTTTTAATGCATCCCATGTGTTCTCCTGTCTCGTTGCTATTGCTTTTTGGGTTTGATATCTAGTAGAGCCACAACGGGGTTGCCTTTGCTATAAAGATGAACCAAGCATTCATTCCGTCTTCTTTATAGTGTGTAAAGTTGACCGGGGTGGATGGTTGATGTCGGCAAACATACAAATAGGTGCAATGGAGATTAAGACTTCATGGATCTTTGTAGTTGTCTCTTTGACATGAACCGGTTTCCCTAGCAATGGAGATAAAGAGAAGGGTTTTGGATACTCTTTTATTGTTTTTTAACAAAAATATGTTCAAACCAGAACCATTATCATGGTAAAGAAACTTTTAGCCATTTAACTTCAATGACCGGCTAAACCAACAAAAGCTGCTCCAAATTTGCTTCGATAAAAGTCTTCGTCTTATGTACCGTTGACGTTTTCTTCATTTTCCCATTGGACCGATTATCTTCTTCAACTTCTTCTCTGGAGTTGCCATCTCCTTCATTCTTCTAATTTCGCTTTCGTTGCCTTATCAAAGTCATCGTCTCCTCCGTGGCCTCACAGAAATAATAGTGGTCACCTCTCCTCAAAAGTAATGGCAATTCCATTTGATAACAAAGCCTTCATCAGAGCTATTGTCTTCTCTATCCTATCTTGACAATGGACTTTGCAAAAGCGGACAACCTCACTGTATGCACTGTTATATGCTAGATTTTTTTTTTTTTTAATTTTACTATACCATCTTAAAAAGGTCAACTTTTTTTCTATACCAATCATATGCATAATCGATTAGAATCGGCTGTTAGTAAAAATCTGCATCCCTTAAAATAAAAACAAATAATTAATATTTTCATATTTAAAAAATAAAAAAAATGCAGTAGCAGAATCTTTTTGGAAAATATTTATAATAAGAGCCATGAGTATTTTGACCTATTTGGGATAGATCTCATTAGAGGTGTCCAAGATAGTGCATGAAAGCTAATTGAAATGCGCTGTACTATTGAGATTCCATTGTAGCAAAAGTATCTCAAATTGTTGATCAGGTACGTTTTTCTTTTCCCTTTCATGCACAACCTGTATTAGTGCCTCTCTGCACTGTTATATAAAGCAGCTTCTTCTTTGGCAATCACTAGTGGCTTTTAGAAAAGAAAGCACTCATTAGAAAACTGAGATTCCCAAGCCCCAAACATGCTAAATCTCTACGCGAGTCTTTTCTCTAGATAGAAACAAGAGCATGACCCAGTTGTTGATCAAAATGGACAGGTCACAACCTTATCCTGCTTTCTTATTATGTCAATTGCATGTATGGAAATATGCCATATTATTGAGATAAAAAGTGAATTCATAAGGATCTTATTAAATCTAATGCTATGTTAGATTAGGGTTTGTGAAATACTAACCTTTTTTTTGATGTTAGATAGAAAGTTGGAGCATTTTGACATTAATTAAGATACTTTATTGATGGTACCAAATTCTTCTTACCTTCAGTGAGGCAATATGTGGTGATCCTTGTTGCACTAGTATCACCAGCAACACAGTCAATAAGACAACTGCCAACCATCATCTTTAGAATATGACCCACAACATCCAATGCGATCACAAAAGATAGGCCCATCATGGTGAGGCATATAGCTCACTTTCGAATAAGCTATGTAGTTTTGTCATTACATATAGAAACCGGCTATAAAAAGAAAATTCATCTCAAGGCAAAAACACGTCTTTTCTCTTCCACTGCTCTTCATCCCTAACTCCCTCTTTTCTTTTTTCCTTTGCCCTCTTCTCTCTTTAATTAAAAGAGACTACAAAGTTTGCCTTTAGCCTCCATTGCCATCTCTTTTCACTGACTTGACTCTTCGATAGCTCTTGTCAGGAAGCTTCTTAGCATCTCTTTCTCTTTGTTACTGCAAAGATCTTTTAGCTTGTTCGATTGCTGTCATCGTCACTCTTTTTCCGGATCATCATCTTCGTTATGATTTAGTTAGCATATAGGTGCCATCGATGTGATCTGTGACCGCCACTTATATATTAATCAATATAGAGCAATCCCAACAACAATAAAAACATCTAGTTTTTGATATATGAAAAATGATCCATGACTTATAAATGTAATAGGCTTACAAATAATTGTTAGCCAAGTATAAAATATTTCCACATGACTTATAAATGTAATTGGCATGTTCCACATTATTCATATTTGTTTCATATTCATGCCGTGATACTTAGGGGATAATTAGTGGTCAACGAAACAGACAATCTCTATGCGTGGGACCACCCCCACTAAATGGACAGAAGAAGAGGCCTCTAATAGCAGTTGGCGGATGGTGATGCCGTGAGAGAAACGAGAGGGTGCGGACAAGTGCGGCACTTCGTACCAATCCTAATATGCTCCCCTCTCCAATCCACCAGACTGCAGTCGAAGCTACCAAAACCGAGGGCGATCTCTTGGAAAGAGAGGGAGATTCTCCACCCCCCCACTCGTAAACGTGTCACCCCTCTCCTCTCTCTCTCTCTCTCTCTCCCTCCCTCTCTCTCCATTTTTGTCTTGGCTTCTTTTGCCGTTGTTGGGACGATAACTTTTTCCCTGCTTCTTTGGTGGTAGCAATGGAGTGCAGATTATATCATTTGCATCCCATATGAAACTTCACATGGCCAAAACGTGACAACTTAAATGAATGATTGAGTTGATAAGTCGTAGCTAGTTTTCCTACCATTTTTACCTACTTTACCATCATCATCATCATCATTTAATATAATAGATTTATTTAAAATTCAAGGCTAAAATATACCTTTAGTCCACTAATATTTACTCGAAATTCATTTTAATTTTTAAACTCTAAGTTATTGCGATTTAGCTCTTCATGTTTTAAGTATGCTATGGTTAAAATTAATTAAATAATTAATATGTTAATAAAAGAAAACTTTCATTTGTTTACGTTGCAAGTGTTATGTCAGCTATTTTAATATGATATAAAAGAGTAGGCTATAAAAATTAAAAGTTTAATAACCAAAATGAATTTTGAGTGAAAGTTTTGGGACCAGAAGTATATTTTTATTAAAGTTTAATTTTTTATGCAATAAATTAGCAGAGCCTATCTCACATTTTATCAAAAATAAAAGGAGATTAAAAAAAGGAATCAATCTCAAGCCACATGAGAAGGCTGAGAAAAGATTGTTGAAGCCACACTCATACCACTCTAACTATGCGCAAACACTAGAATCAGCTTGGTATGCAATGAGCTAAATTTGAATATTCACTTTTGAGCATATAGCTTAAACTCATTTCAATCCTTAGGACCCCTTCTTTTTTATTAGTTATGAGGTAATTGAGATTCTAACAATATTAAATGGACTCACTATAAGAAAATATAGAATCTATAATTTTATTTTGTTGATATTTAAATTAATAAAAAATAATAATTTGCTTTGCATCTATGATGAGTAGTCAAAAACTTGAAATCTATGGTATTATTTTAGTAATATTTCTAAAAAATGCTAAGAGATAATACTTTATCCTTCATTAGTGATAAATTGCTGGATAATAATTTGTATGCTGTCTTTGCTTTTTCATTGATAAGTTAGAAATATTAGTTAAGGTCTTATTTGGAACAACTAATGGAAGGAGATGATAGCCCCTTTTCGCTATCAACCCACCTAAAATAGTTTTCTAACCATTGGGGCCAATAATTAGAAGTGTAATTTCAATCTCAAATAAAGATGTGCGAGATTAATTGGCTCAAAAAACTCAATCACTAATTTAACTAGATTTAATATTAAAAATTATAAATTATTTAAATAAAATATATTATATAAAAGTATTAAAAATTTATATAGCATAAATAAGATTATCCATATGTTAGATTACTTATAGGAATATGTTGAGGCTATTGTTATTTTTAAATAATCTTGAAAACATTATAAAGAATATAATGTAGCTATTTCTTTTCATTTTTATAAAAGAGAAAAGATTTTTTTATGAAAATAATAATTAAAATATGAAAAATCATAATATTTTTTAAATGAGTATACTTTATATTGTGGTTAAGCTTTGAATAAATATAATAAAACTTGGTTTTAACAAGAATGTTATTATGGTGCTAGGCATTTATTAGCTAATTAAGAAATATATATTTTTTTAAACCTTTCAGAAGTACTTTTGAAAAATATTAGTGATATAATAGGTGGCATCATTTTTTTTTCATTATTGTTAACCTTCCGGAGGTTTTATAATTTTCTACAACGACTGTCATCTCCAACTACTAGATACATTATTGGCAAAAAAAAAAAAATCCTCAAATTTTCTTCTAAAATTTATTTTGGTACTTAAATTTTTAATTATATAATTTAATTTCTTATATTTTAAGAATATTATATAATAGTTGATGTGTGAACCTGCCTACCAAATTATGTGTTGAAATGTGATAAAATGTCGTAAGCTGATTTGCTGAGCTAACCAATTTGTTATCTGGTCTTAAGAAGATGAGTGCAAGTTAATTGATAGTAAGTGAATTTAAGTTATAATTTTTAAAAATATTCTTTTTTCATATGATATGAGGTTATTCTAATATGGGGTTATTCATGCATGGGAATTGTAATACCTTAAAAATAATACTACATCGGATGGAAAAGAAAAGTTTGAAGTGCTTATAACTCAAGTTCACCTACTACCAATTAACTTCCACTCGAGTTTTTGGGCTATGTGGTTTCGGTCAGCTAACAATTTAATTGAGCTAATAAGCGGGCTTGGAGCGTTGCAAATGGTATGCAAGCCAACCCGCGTATGTGAAAGTTGGTGGGCATAAGAAAAGGACTATACATAGAATTGATGGTAGAATTTCGTCGTGGTATAGAGCTATCCTTACAGCATCAACGATCTGACTATAAGTAAATTCTGGCTAGCTTATAGTATGCAACGAGAATGCTTCGTTATAAGTGAAAGAGATTGTCATACCTTAAAAATAATTGTTTCATATCGAATAGAAGAGAAAAGTTTGAAATGCTTATAACTTAAGTTACCTGTTATCAATTAACTTTCACCAGAGTTTTTGAAATATATGATTTTGATTTGTTAATAAATTAATGAAGCTAGCGAATGAGCTTAAGGTATTACATAAAAATTTTGTTGATTTTAATTAGAATTTGAAAGTTTGAGGATCAAAATGAGCTTTGAGTGATTTCCTTGGCGACAGTTTCCACAAAATCCTTCTTTACCTTCTCCTTCCTCGCTGGCCAGACCTCTCCAGTGTTTCATTCACTCATGGCAGCGTAAATTACCCTTGAGAGCTACGCTTGGTGGCATGTGGTCCACAAGTTTTCGGAACTGGGCTAGACTCGTCAATTCAATCAGGTCAGAGCGTAACTTTTAGTCTGTTGGTCATGTCAGGGGATGACCCAGGAGCAACCTGCAATCGAGCCATATGACGAGAATGGTCCCACTGTCAAGTCGTACCAATGGAATGAATTCTTAATGGAATTTCTTGGGCACAAGCGGAATTGCCTCAAAGAATTAGATAGCTCTCTTGGAACCATATCGAGGATCATTTTTCCAATTGGTTTGATCCCACTAAATGGCTTTTAATGATCAATAAATGCACCATCGTCTTAATAGTTATATTTTCCTCCTTGTGTGTGGTTCATGGATTGCTTGAAATTAATCATGGTTAAGTTTTATTTTACAAAATTTCATAATTATATTTTTAAAATACTGTAAAATTTTAATACTAACTTAGTAACTAAATTAGGTTACGAGGAATGATAAAAGATAGTGTATAATACCTTCAATTTTCTAACCATTTGTATTGTTAAAAATAATTATAACACTAACATAATATAATATTCTTATACTAACACACAATATTATAGTATGATGTAATATTATAATATTATTATATTATCTTATTTTCTACCATATAATTATATTATAGTTATAATAATATTTCATATAATATTTATTAATTATTATAAAAATATAATATTATTATCATGTTTTAATGTTAAATGTGATTGTTCTTATAGTTCAAATTTATGATATTTAAGTTTGATGAAAATAGCTTTCTCAAGGAAAGGTTTCTTTGAAAAAGCTCTAAATTGATATTATTTTCAAGTATAGCATTTAACTGATTTTGAGTCACCTTAAAAATATTTTTATTTTTTTTATCAAATAATATAAAAACATTGAAAAGTACTTTTATTTCTTTAAAAGCTTTTTTGGGTTATCCAAAAGCTCTTTCAATTAAGATCTGAGATTAATAATGTAGATGCCTTTAATCCAACTTGGTTGATAACAATCTTTCCAAAGCAAAAATTATCAAATCTTCATCAATATGCAATTTGTGAAAAAAATAAAAAATTTATATGTGAAAACAATTCTTCTAAATTTTTTATTGTGATATATGATTTATTTTATTATTCTTCTTTTGGCATAATTATACTTTACCCAATTAAGGTATAGTCCGATTTTGTTTAGCCCATCCATAGTTTAAAAAGGTAAGCTCCTTTCAACTCTATTAGGTCTTGCTATTATCTAATGCTTTATTTGACGTAGAATGTTTTTTTTTTTTTAAAAGGGAGGAAAATAAGAGGACCCAAGGAAAAAGATGAAGGGAAATATTTAAAAATTAATTTTATTCAGATTTTTTTGAAAAATTATGGGATTCTTGCATCTTTTGAAGTTTATTTTGATCAGGTCGATCGATATTGAATGCGCAATTCAAAAATTTGATTCTTAATTTGGGATAAGCATTGAATTTAAATTTTAAATTTTATTAAACCTTAAAATCCACAAAATATGTTTGTAAAATGAAGACATGTTTGAAAACATGATTTAAAAAAAAATCTATATCACCTCATTTCATGAAAATCTATGAGTAATCCAAAAAAATCATTAAAATATTAATTCTAAAAAATTATAAAATATCTCATTAGATTTATAAAGTACGATAAAAGGAACCTTAATTTTTTAAAATAAAGGAAAACCATAAAAGTGGGCCAAAATGGCTTCTTTTTTTTTTTTTTTTCGACTCAAGAGGATTCCAACCTTTAAATTTGGGGGATAAAATGATAAATATAACCTATGCCACTATGTTTTGAACTTTTAGATGGGTAGCAAGACTTAACAAATTCAAATGGAGCTTATTTTACGTAGGTTAAGTGCTACTTTTTAAAGAACAGTGGGTTAAGTAAAACCAAATTATACCTGATGGTTAAATGTAACTGCCTCTAATTTTTTTTTTCCATTGCTTTCTTTTAAGGAAAGTTCTTTTACCATTTTTTTTTAGTAAAAATTTCAAATGACAATCTTCTCCCTCTCCCTTTAACGTTTTTTTATGAAAACAGTGAGTTGAAACTCACGCAGTTGAAAAAGATACATCAGAATATTAGAAAGGTCCTCACCAATGATGCAATCTTATAATTAAAGTACTAGAATTGAGGTAAGAAAAACCATTGCTTTCGACAAGCTTGTCCTAACCTTTCTTCATGATGGTTGGTGGTGGCGGTGGTAAGAGTATGATGCAAGGCCGGAAGCCGGTTGCCGATTTCTCTCATCCACTTTTTTCCACATACAAGAGGGCTTTCTCAAATTAATATATATGACTCCTTTAAACAAAGGCTACAAACCATACGCACATATCGCTAGTCTTCTAGTACCACATGAAGTAAATATAATATTCATGAATTGAATACTTTATTGCATCAATGAATCATGCTGAATTGGCTTTTGACTCCCAATTTTGAACTGGAATTCTGCACCACATGGATGTAATCAATGAGATTACTGACATTGTCCCTAAAGATGTCCTTTTAATATCTTTAATGTTTATTATGGTTCAAAAGCATCCATCCCCCTTGCAGCAAAGAGCCACTGCTTCCTTTCCAGCCTATAAAGTTTTTTTTAAATATATCCTAAATGTTGTTTCATAATTTGTCGGCTTGCCAAAATGATTGCTTGCTAATGCCACCGAAGCTGACTAAAATCATAGACAATCGTATCCAATATGTTGAGAAATAAGTGGAAGGAATGGAAAGGCACTAGGGTTCAACTGCTTTCTTATATTTTTTTCTTAGAAAACCGATCCAATCTCATCCACTGACGTTCATCTTTAAATTTTCATCCATTACCTTGTCCCTTTAAATTTTTCATAAATTATAACATCATTCACGTTCAATTAAAAGCATAATACTAAAATTTATATATATATATATATAATATAAAAAAAATAAAATATAAGCAAGACATGCTAATAAAAATATTTTTTTAAAGATAAGTAGACTATTGGAATCTTATTTCCATAATACAATACTTAAAATAATAAGCTTAAACTCTTTGTTACCCAATTGACTTAGGAACCAATATACCCAACTCAATGATAAGAGTTGAAAGAAACTATTAGAGAATAAAGAATTTTTATTTATAAGAAAAAGTGGAAGAGTATTATGTATATTATATCTCTCATTCAAATGCATCAGTATTTATAGAACCAATAGAAGATTGCGACTGTATAACTATTTATTTTCTAAAGAAGGCATCACATTTAAACTAAGTCTTGCGCTAATTCTCACTTTAGCAACTTTAGAGCAGTTTATATCAATAGCTCGTTAAAAAAAGCCTTATTTTTTACGAATGTTTTATGCTTCAGCTGTTGAAAAATAACTACCTTAAATGATCATGACAACAACAATTATTGACCCCTTCAACAGTTGTCTTATATATGATCCTAGTCTAAAAGAAAGATATATTAAGTTTTATTATCTTTATTTATAGAGAGAAAAAAAAAATGCATGGAAAGTTAGAAAAACTTGTAAAAAGTTGAGTAGGCTTTCTTGTGAAGAGCAATGACTCCAAAATTTTTTTTTGGGAAAAAATTTCACCCACAAAAAATTTCTTCTTTGTAAAAAGACTCCTCTTTAGAGAAATCCTTTTACAAAAAAATTGTATGTTTTCACAAAATATCGTACAAAGAAACTAATCATAGATACCTGCCAACAGATTAAATAAATAAATAGATTAAATAAAATTATAAACCTTATATAAACAAATAAATATGATTTCTTAAAATACATGATCTATATTTGGAAAATTGAGTATATAAATATTTCTACTTCGTAATTATTAAAAAATATTTTTGTTATAAAATAAAAAAATTAGTATAGGGTATAAAAATATAAATAAAAATAAGTAAAAAAATTATTACTAATTTTTGTAGGTATGATGCTGATGAGTACATAGAATACATTCAATATGGTCAATTAATAGAAGATTTTTATCCTCGACTTTTTATAGTCATGGCCATCAAGCTACTCTAACCTTTCTATTTCAATGATAAGATTCTTGATCATGATTGAACCAGTGAAGGATAACCATTGCCTTAAAATGTTGAAAAAATTAGTGCAAGAAATAGAAAGAAAAAAGAAAAATATATAAAAGAGAAAGAGAGAATTTAGAAAATAAGATATGAGTAAGACATACTAACTAAAGCACTGCCTTAAAGATGACAACCTTTTTTTTTTTTTTTTTTTTGCATATTATAGATGTAGATGGGTTGCTAGAAATGCTATCCCTCTAATATATTGTCCAAAATGATAAGTCTACCTAAGCTTTACACTATCCAATTGGCTTACATAACCAACATATCTAACCTAAAATATAAATATGAAAAGTAAGAAGAAGAGTTTAAAAATAAAAATTAGAGCATTTATAAATATAAAAGAGAGCAAAAGAGTACCTTGCATACCATATTTCATACCTAATACACCTATATCTATAGAAAATAGAAGGTTATGGGCACATGATCATTCACTCCCAAATAATCACCAAAAATCAAGAGAAGTGATTATTTATGTATCATCAAGTTTAAATAAAATAAAAATTAAAAGTTTAACCCTAAATTAAGTAATAATATTCATGACTAAAAAAACAAATAATATTCATGGCCAAAAAAACAATGGCCAATTCAATTATAAAATTCTCGGCACAGCAACCTTTAATCATTTCAATTCAAAAAAAGTTTTTTTTTTTTTTTTGACAAAATATACACTTATATCTGAACTCTCACAACAAAATCAACCATACCACTGCCATTTCTGTTCTAGATCCGAGGTTACAAATAATTCTCCCGTAACTCATAGAATCAAAGGAAAAAAATCCAGCCAAATAAGAAGAAAACAGTGGAATCAAGCTATGTTGCTCTTATTTTTTTAACCAAAGAAATCGTACATCAAAAGACGACAAACTTATCTTGCCACCGAGACTAGCAGCCAAGCAGCCAAGATGTCCTGTTGCCATCAAATGTTTGATTCCGTGGCACCCCTTCCAACAATACCTGTTTCCCATTTTTGCTTTGTACCATCTATACTTTACGTATAAATTAGATTAAATCACCTCCCACCCACAATTACTTCCATGTGGCTGCCACAAACCGGGGCCAAGGCTGAAGACAAGCTTGGCTCTTGTCCTCTTGTGGGACGTGGCTCCACCACTGCTGCATGCACTGAGACCAAAGTATTTTGTCTTCACCTCCAAGAGGTCCATCCCACTACAACTCTAGAACATGGTTTGCTTTGGTAAACCAGGCATCATTCCTCAAACCTACTCCGCCGCCTGAGTACGAAATTTATATTACTGCTTGCTCGCTTATCTGGCATCACTATCTGGTTGTTTTTTAAGTATTAGGTTGTTACAATGATTTTATTTTTTAAAGGATGAAACACTGACCAACCAGCGCTCACTCTAATAAACCCTAGTACTTGGAACTTAGAATCCGCTTACTGAAGCAGCAGGTATAATGATTGGGGGCAAGCCTTAATTTATATTTTAATCTTTTGTTTTTTAGTTTCATTTCCTGATCTTCTTCATGAGTAAACTTTCAAAAGAGATGGTATTTAACTGAATTAATGGTTAAATCTATTTCTAATCTTCTATGAAGTCCAGACCATTGGAAACCTTTCTTGCATAAGTTTAGTCAACAGCAGAGAAAGATGCCACTTTAAAAGAGCTACAATCCTACCCTTGTGTCCGAGTCCTAAATAGGAAGCATGAAGATTTTAAAAATATATAATTTTACCTTCAAAAATAACTTTTCTAGTTGAAAAATACATTATATTACTATCTTTTAATCACAATCATTTTATTTTAATATATTTATATATATATATATTTGAAGATACACTGATTCTTTAGCTACAAATTCATTTGGGATTGAGATTAAGTTCAAATTTGATGGGTTTTTTTAATCAAACCGTAGGCTTGTGCTTCATGGCTCTCTCTTGGTAGCAGAAGGTATCTTCATTACCATGTGTCTTATGTGGATGAGAAATTCACACCCCTAGCATGCCACATGACATAAAACAACTTTTCTTTTTTAATTTTATCTTTGGTACTATTGTTAGGCCTAGATGAGGTAGCATCTGTCTATTTACTCAAATTGGTGCTCCTATGATTGGTCCCAAAACCTAGTTTGCTTCACATAGAAGATCCCAGTGGAGTATCCCATCGAAGAGTTCTCGGCTCTTTTGGAATAGTCTTTCTTTTCTATATCTTTAGGCTTGCTTTCAAAGCGAACCGGATTGCTTCAGCATGAAGCAAACATAAATTATAACGCATTTTTTTCTCATGGTTTCCTGGACCTTTTTAACTTACTTTTGGAACTATCTTTCAGTGGATTTGTTTATGAATTCATTGGATTTGCAAATCTCAAAGCACATCAAGGAAAGCAAGTGTGCAACAAAGCTAGTGTTTAGGTCCTCAACTTGTGTGTGTGTGTGTGTGTGTGTGAGAGAGAGAGAGAGAGAGAGAGAGAGAGAGAGGGATTAGACATCCATATAATGTTATGTTGTGTTATCTGATGTCCCACCAAATGATAAATATGTATTCATGTTGGGTTAAGCCTTGTGTACCCAAACCCAACATGAATAAGTTGTTGGGTTAAGCCTTGGTTTAAGCCTTGAGAGAGAGAGAGAGAGAGAGAGAGAGAGAGAGAAAGGTTATACATCCATATAAGGTCACAGGATAAGTTGTCCTTGCCTGCCAAGAGTCGAATTGGCCCACCCAAGATATATCCTTGATTTGCTGTTCTTAAATACAGAAGAAATGTGCCATAAGGCAGTTCTTTTCACCAATTAATCATGCACCAGATGATAAAGATATTTGGAGTACATTGGATCATAATGCATCAGGACAATCGACTGAATCTAGTTTCACTAACATCAAGGGATGTGGATAATTTCTAGAGATTGAGGCTAACAATCAATAATTAAGCAAAAGAATATACATATAGCAGTAGTTCTAAGCAGTGATAGCAACTTTTTATGATGAACAATAAAAGAATATATAATTTGTAGGTAAGAGTTGTTGGGGGTAAATTTTGCTTTGATAGAAGAGGAAGAGGGGGTTGGCATTTGCATTGATATGCAATTCACAACAAGGTCCTAGAATCTAGAGAGATGTTTCAATCCGAGAACACCCACTTTGGATGCTCTTCTCAATCCTTTTAAGCTGGGGGATGATGAAGAGAGCTAGTGCTTGTGCAAATAGAAGCTAGACATTGGAGATCTCATGGCCACCTCAACTTGATTACTTGATACCAAAGGGATAAAAGGAGAGAATTCAGTCAACTTCAAGTCATATTTTGAGGACTTCATTTACCCAATCATAAGATGGTTAACTTCTCAAGCAAGAGGTTCTACATGCTCGTTAACAGTGGAAGCCTTTATCTCTCCTTTTGCTTCCTCTTATTTGGAATGAAATTCTACCATGTGGCAAGGTCTTCAATTGGTTCGTCATCAAAAAATTAATCTTGACTTAAAAGTGTTTAAGAAAATGGAATTTAGCTGACACCCAAACACGGGTGTTTCTTCCGTGCAAGTCATGGGGAAACAATCAGCCATTGCTCGTACGCCCAAGGAAAAAAAAAAAAAAATCACCGATTGCTCTCTTGTCGTTTTGTGTGGAAATGAGAGTCGTGGGCTTCACAAGGCCACCAAAAGTACCTTCTTTTTAGCAAAACAGGCAAGGCAAAAGCAACTGGCGGAGCAGCTGGTTTTCTGCTAAGAGTATTTGGCTAAAAGGGAATGTTTCGAAAATTCTCCAGCTAATGCTCACATCAATGAAAAAAATTGATGGGTTTTTGCCAGCACAAAGGATTGCTTGCTTTCCAGCAGCTTCAGAAATAAGAAATTTTGGTGGTGGATAATTAGGCTTTTGCCCAAGTTTTCCCACAAAAAACAGAAGACTTGGCCAGGGCCTCCCTGGATGGTCAAGAACATTCTGGTTTCCACTCCATTCTAGCTTCTTTTCCTCAATGTTACCTCCAAAGGCAGTATAACATCAAGCAATGGCTATTTTCTCCATTATTAACACAAGAATAGAAGTCACAGTGCACACCAAAATGGTTTTATGAAAACCATTGCAATTTATAACATCCTTTGCATGGATCATAGTTTAATTCCACCAGTCTTGCGAGATTACTGTGGCTCTCCACCACAATTCTTTAGGATGCTACTTTGTTAGGGTCAACAAGTTGAACAGCCTTTGTCTTTTGGTGCATGCCCTCTCTCCATCACAACAGAAGAAAAGAGGCCTGCGCTTTAAAATAAAAATGTGGTGCAAAAGAAATCCACAGTCCACCTACCATCAGACCCCAATATGGTGTCTTTTGGCAGCATGCGCCTGTTGGACCATAGGCTCATCCCTTGTTTGCATCCCCCTCTTCCTTTCTTCTACGCCAACAAGACTACTGTGGATGGAGACAAAAGCTGATTGGAACTTGTGGCCAACCCATACTGTGTCCAGCCCATGGGATATGTGGTTGGGAGGCTCTCATCAAAAGGTTCACATTTTGTCACGGGAATTGGCTGGAATAATTACTGCATGAAGAAAAACAGCACCAAATCATGGGGGGGGGAGGTAGACTTCTGTCATAGGATTATGGCTTTTCTCAGGGTGAATTAGTCTTTCACTTTTGCTTGGAATGTAAAATAACCTTTCTTAGCCACTAACTTTTGTTTTATCATGCAAGTAAAATAATAAAGATATGAAAGCGCTGCATCATTTTTTTATTCGAGCAACAGGGTAAGTGAATGAAGGATATATTCAAAATCAGATCTTGGAGGGACATATGTAGCATGATGGTTAATTAGAAAATTAGAGAAAGATAAATGTGAGACTAGGTAAAAGGATACTGAGATCTATCTTGATAAGAGGAATCTGAGTAAGCTCCTTTTACAGTTGAATAAATGCTTCTGGGTCCTGCCAAATTATGCTGCCAAGAAGATTTGATTCAATTTGTAATGAATGAAGAGTACTGGCTGGTGCGCCTTTGGATGCACAAAAATTGATTCAATTCTGGTAGATGAGGCCATTTTAATTTTTCTATGAATTTATTGCTTGGAAGGATAAAAAGGTAACGAAATGATTTCATTTTGATAATTAGGATGATAACCCATTTTGACGTCCCATAAAACTCCTGCCATGGATTCATATGTGCCATATAAGATGCAGATGGTTCATAAAGGGCTTTACTGCTCATCTTACTTTTGATAGCTGCCTGCTAATTAAGTAGGGTGGGGTTAGGCTTTGGGGTATGTTAAAGGATACATTAACCCACAAAAAAAAATAAAAAAACATTGGTTCAATTACAATGTGCCATGCTGAGATGATGTCAATACAAGAAACAAATAGGCTATTTGAATAGCACCCTGTAGCATCTCTTTGTTCATTTATAAAACGGAGCAATGGTGTTCCTATAACTAAGCAAATCTGAAAATAATCATATTTTTTTTTTATAGAAAAGACAATAAAAACGCATTACAAAATCAAAATTATCATGCAGCTCTCTTATTCTATAAATATGACGAAAAAGAAAAACCTGGAAATTTGGCATGTGGATTGGGGGAAAAAAATTGCCCTAGTTAAATGAGTCCACCAATTTGTTTTTAAGATGCTTGTTTTCTGGAGTCCTCCATACTTTTTTTTAAGAACTAAAGAAGTCAAGATGGTCAATTTCTGCTGCAAGTGGACTGGGCTATGATATATTCATCTCACAGAAGTACAACGCCCAGTAGATGATGGAACCAATTCCCCTAGAAAAATAATTCAGTGTTTTCCTAGGCTTAATTTAGAAAAATAATTCAGTGTTTTCCTAGGCTTAATTTAGTTTCAAGATAATGAAACCAAGATGATCAAGTTAATAGGAATAATTTTTGAGCATAAAGCTGGGATAACCCGAGTTAAACCAGGTTAACTGTGAAAAAGTGGATGCCGGTCATGTTTAGGTATTTTACTAGTGCCCCTTTTGCCATTGGCTTAACCTAGGTTGCTATTGACCTCCATGTTGTCTTCTGCCTCAGTGAAACCATCTCGCTTGAGATGATACAGGTTTTAAGAGTATGTTTATTTGAGTTTTGCACTTTTTAATAGTAACTTTATTTTAGGTGATGTGGGGTCCAAATTAATTCAGTCTTAGGAGCTGAAAAATTCTGATTAAGAGATGATAATTATTGTTAGTCTTTTAATGCAGATGCGCATATATTTTTTTAATTATTATTTAGTTTTATTTTGTCACAAAGTTTTAAGGCTACATTATTATTATTATTGTTGTTAGGCTTAGGGCAATCTAAGAAGGAGGGTCAATTGGGTTTTACAAAATTAAACTTAAAAACTTTATTCTTGAAAGACAAGTATGACAAATTAAAACTTAAGCAAAAAGAGCCAAATACTAGAGCACTAGGAAGATAGATCAGACTAAATCAAGTGCTCAAAAAATACTTAAAACAAAGCCTAAGTTTTAACTATATCAAACTTAAGGCAAAGTGTAAGAACTTTAATATAAGAGCATAGACAAGTAATTGTAGTAGAATGACAATAAGTATATGAAAGTAAATGAGCAAGAAAAAAAGAGGCACAAGATTTATAATCATTTGGTGCCCTTGCCTACATCTACTACCAAAGATATATTAGGATTTTTATCACCAATCCTTTTAAATTGAGTGAGGACTAAACCTTACACTCCTTTTATAGGGCTTAGGAGGAACCCTTACATTCCTTTCTCTGGACTAAGGATGAACTCACTCACTCCTTTTTCATGGATTAAGAAGAAAGCCAATACTTTCTTCTACAAAAGAAATAGTAGAAGCACTCTCACAATAAAAGTATATTTTTAATTATAGCACTAAACTTGGAAGGAGAGGGTTTTACACAATAAGGCTCAAAAACAAATTATCTTACTCAAAACCAATATCTAATATCTTCTAAACCATATTAAAAATAAGTGCCTAAGTCTCTAATTTATAGAAATCAAGAAACTAGCCATTAGGGATCAAAGGCACCTTCCAACAATTATTTAAACTAGCCATTATGGTTATTAGACTGGCCTGCAGTCAAGCACTAGGGCTAGAACTGGTCGATCACCCTAACCTATAGCAGTTGATCGTCCAAAGGCTAGAAAGTTAAATTTTGGGCCCTGCTTCTCTTTAGTCGATTGCCGATTGGTCCGATCAATCGCTAAAACTATGTTGTAATTTTTTTCAGAGTTTTTCATATTATTCTCAATCAAAACCTATTCTAATTGATTTTAATAATCTTTAATCTTTGTACTATTATCCTTCTACCAAGTTTTATAACCAAGGCCCTTAAAAAAATAAAATTATAAATGGAACCTTTGCCTTTGGACTTCTTATGTCGGTTAAATGTTGATTTGATCTTCCTTTTTCATCGACTATAGGATTTCTTGCATACTGCTTGAGTTCTTCAAACTGAAGAAATAAGGACATAGGTGAACATGAAAGCATAGAAGACTTAATTTTCATTGTATGTTGAGCATATATATAAACACGGTCCAAGTTGACTAGATAATTAAAAATATAGAAAGAAATATTTTAATTTACATCAAAAAAAATTTTAGCAACTCTTGATTCCTCAAATCATGGAATATAAAATGTTATGAAAGTCTTAGCCTAATTAGCATCTTTGAAAGCCTACCTTAACAACCTGATACTTGATTTAAGATTTTCTTATCATAATTCTTCAAATCATGGGACATGATTTTTCAAATTATGAGGATAGAAATCTTCGACTGATTTACGAAATCTTGGATGGTCTACCTAATTTGCAGTATCCTTGATAGTCTGGTGTGATCATGCCTGATTTATGGTTCCTCAACTGATTTGTAGCATCTTTGGTTGTCTACTATGATGATTCTTGATTAGAAATTTCCTTAATACGCTCCTACAAGATGATACTCCCATTAGAGACACCAATCTCGGGTTGAAGGAGCTGAAGGCATTGACTGAACAAAGGCTTGGTTAAGGTATCGACAAATTGATCTTTGAAGGAAACATGAGATACTTGAAGTTCACCATTAGGAATCTTATCATAAATAAAGTGATAGTCTATTGCTATATGCTTCACTCAAGAATGAAGAACAACATTGGTGCATAAATAAGCAACACTTATATTGTCGCAATAGAATTCTGTAGAAGAACCTCAATCTCCATTCTCCTCATGTCCTTAAGAATGTGTTTTTGTTTTGTAATTATGGTAGCCATATTTACTAATTGTCTTTCTACTCAAGGCATAGGCTACTATATTAGCACTTCTAGGAAGGTAATTAATAGTTAGGTCATAATCCTTAAGTAACTCAAGCTACCTTCGTTGTCTCATGTTCAATTCCTTCTAAATGAATATATATTTCAAATTCTTATGCTCTGTATATACTTCATAGGATTCTCCATATAGATAATGCCTCCATATCTTCAAGGAAAAAACCACTGCAGCTAATTCTAGGTCATGAGTGGGGTAGTTTTGCTCATAGGGTTTGAGTTGTCTGAAAACGTAGGCCATAACCTCGCCATGCCACATTAATACACATCCCAGACCTTTCTTATAAGCATCACTATATACGGTGCAACCTCTATCCCTTGATGGTATAGTAAGAATAAGTGTTGGCACAAATCTTGTTTTTTTTAGTTCTTAAAAACTTCTTTCACATTCCTCGGTCCATCCAAACTTGACTTCTCTTTGTGTTAATCTGGTTAATGGTGTTGCTATGCGAGAGAACCTATTAACAAACCTTTTGTAATATCTTGTATACCTAAGAAGCTGCGTATCTCAGTGACATTTGCTGGACTATTCCATTCTTTAACGGTTTCATCTTTTTAAGATCCACCAAGATTCCCTTCTTAAAGATGATATGACCTAGAAATGCTAATTTAGCAAAAAGTCTCTTCTTCCTTAGGATTAACAACACGTCCCTTAAATGTTTCTCATGCTCTTCTTTACTTTTGGAATATACCAATATATCATTGATAAACACAACAATGAAACGATCTAGGAAGGGCTTGAATACTCTGTTCATTAAGTCTATGAGTGCTGCTATTGCATTTGTCAACCCAAATGGCATAACCAAGAACTCATAGTGGCCGTAACGAGTATAAAATGTTGTCTTTGACATATCTTCTACCTTAATTTTTAATTGATGATATCTTAATTGAAGGTCAATCTTTGAGAAAATCTAAACTCCTTATGGCTGATTAAATAAGTCATATATTCTTGGTAATGGGTATTTATTTCTTATAATCATCTTATTCAACTCCCAATAATTAATGCAAAGTCTAATGCTTCCATCCTTCTTTACAAATAATAACAGGGCTCTCCATGGGGACACACTAGGTCATATAAATTCTTTATCTAGAAGATCTTGTAAGCTCCTTAAGTTCCCTTAACTCAATTGGGGCCACACAGTATGGAGCCTTAGAAACTAGTCCAGCTCCTGGTACCAAATCAAAAGAGAATTCAATCTTTCGGTCCGACGGTAGTTTTGACAAATCCTCTACAAACACATTAAAAAATTCTCGCACTATGTTAATGTCTTCTAATACTAATTCTTCCTACTGCATATCCTTGGCAGTGGCTAAATAAGCCTCATAACCTTTATGTAACATTTTTCTAGCTTGCAACACAGATATGATTTGGGAGGGAGTATTTCCTATGCTTCGAATGTATTTGAATTCCTCTTCCTGCAGAATATGAAAACTTATGATTTTCTTTTGATAGTCGATTGAGGCATGGTGTGTGGAAAACCAATTCATTCCTAATATGATATCAAAATCCCACATTCCCAGTGCAATTAGTTGGCTAGCAGTGTTATGTTTCTTATTTTGAGGGAGTAAGTCTTACATATGGTACTAGAGTTCAATGTACCTCCTACAAGAGTAACTATGCATATCTCTATGTCATTAGGCTCAACAATCCAATTATGTTTTTTAACAAAGGTAGTAGAGATAAATGAATGCGTAGCTTCTGTATCAAATAATGTTAAGGCATATGTATTAAATATAGGGATAGTACCTAGCACCACAGTGTTTGAGTTTTGAGCATCTTGTTGTGGGAGAGTAAACATTCTTCCCAAAATCTTTGGTTTTGGATTCTTTTCCTTGTTCTAAGTGGGAGCTTATTTTTCCTTTTTCTATGGATAGTCAACAGTTTTGTATCCTTTCACACCACATTTGAAGCAGGATCCTATTATAAGAGAGGACTCCTTCATAGCATAGTTCCTTTGGCATCTGGAGCATTTGTGGTCATCGTCTGAACCTTTAGTAGATTTTTTGGCCTTCTATTGGTTTTGCCCATCACTACTTCTAGGTCTCTTTTTCTAATTCCTTTCCTTTTCAGCTCGTTCCTCATTGTCTTCTCTTTCTATTATCAAGGCTTTGTTAACAACTGCTGCATATGAGGGTAGTTCCAAAACAGCCACTCCCTTTCGATATCGGTCTTGAGACCCATCTTAAACTTACGAGCCTTACTTTCTTCATCCTCTATCATCCTTGGAGAAAACTTAACCAATTCTGTAAATTTGGCTTCATACTCTGCTATAGTCAAGCTCCTTTGTCTCAATATTATGAACTCTTGCATCTTCTGTGTCTTCATGCTCTGTTCAAAATACTTCTCATAAAAGATCTTGTGAAATTTTTCTCGAGTCAGTGGCTCAGCCTCATATTTATATCTATTCTTCAGCATCTCCCATCAATCATAAGCTTCACCTTGTAACATGCACACTACAAAGGTTACTTTGTCCTCCTCCTAACACCTCAATGCTACAAAGGCTTTCTCCATTTCCTTGATCCACAGTTCAGCTTCAGAGGGTTCAGTGGTACCCTTGAATAGAGGTGGTGCTAGCCTCTTAAATTCTAAAATAATGCTCCTCCGTTCCTGATGAGTCTAGCCCACCTCCTATTGTTGTTGCTGTTGCATTCGCTGCTGCAGTAACTATTGTTGCATCTACATCACACCAACTAATGTTTACATTAGTTGGTGCATCCTTGACTCTTGAGGATTAGTCGGAGCATTTCCTAGGGGATTGCTTACTCCTTTCTTCACAGGGGTATCATCAGCTTATCGATTTGAAGATTCCCCTCGTAACATTATTAGCATATCACCTTCCTTTACGTGGAGCCATGTGATCCTATTCCACCAAGAACAAGACTTAGTGACTAGGTTTCCCTAGTAATCCCTTCTCTAAGTGTAGGTTTATTCTTTATTTGATAGTATGCTTGACCCACCTTATTTGTTGTCATTTACCCACCTACACTCATTTCTTTTCTTTTATTCTTGTTTTGTTACCTATCTTAGCTTGCTTTGATACTACTTAAGTTGTCATGCCCCATACTTAAAATTCAAGCTAGAAGTCCTGACAACCGCCATATAGTTATAAGGAGTTTCTTACAAATATGCAAAGTATCTCATATGATATCATAACACAACAATATAAAGTTCTAATCACAAAATTTAAAAGTTTCTCAAGTAAATAAAAATAAATATTTAGTTACAAAACTATTGTTTAAAACACTAAGTCTCAATAACTAATTAATAATAATTTTTTTATTCTCCTTGCATATTTAAGTACTCTCCCAGTAGTATCCCTACGTAGTTATTGAATAGAATCTAGAAGAGAAAAAAAAAAAAATCATGAGCTCCACAGCCCATTGAGCAACGATTAGCTATCTAGAAATATAACATAATATCAATATACATATATAATTTTAATAGTTAAAACATATAATCTATATCTTTCACATTCTTAGTTCAATTATGTCATGTCATCTAATCCTACTATAATCGAATGATCTTACCAGTGTTTCATCCCTGCAGGTAGGGTATCAATCAATGTATATCCTTCAAAGTTATTGGTATCACTAACGTTTAATTCTTACTGGTAGGATATCGACCAATGTATGTCCCTCAAGGTTGTGCATATCACTAGCGTTTAATCCTCACTGGTAGAGATTCAAGTTATCTAGCATAGTTAGATTCAGAAGCTTAAATTCAGTTTTATCGTCTCTTATGCATTAATCATCAGTCTAACATCATTTATCAAATCATCATAAATAATAAGCAATATATGAGCATAATTATGGCAATCATAGTCAATATGCATGGTATATAATATCCATAAGCTAAGCATCTCAAAGATGATAAATAATTATTTATTATAAAAATATGATAAATTCTAGAAGTGGCTAGACACTACTTATAGATACAAAAAAATCAGCTATTCTAACTTAGGGTTCTTCTTTCAGACCTAACATATAATTTAGGTTTAATCTTCACATATCTATATCATTCTCATTGATTTAAACCCTTTCATATTAGTCTATGAATTAATATTGCTGGGCCCTAAGGTCCCTTCCTAGGGTCATGGTAGTAAGATTCATTATCTGGTAATTCTAGGCTTATTCCACATACTTAGGTTAGGGTTTATTATTGAATTAGTAAATTAATACATCTTAAATGTCATTCTTTTTAAATTTGGTTCTAAATAAATTATCCCAAATATTTATTGTGAAATAGCTTCCAAGTTTATTCCTAACCTTAAGCTCAAAAGGACACACACGTCATTTTAATTAGGGACATACGCATCATTTTCATGAAAGAAGGATAGATGCAGCATTATAATGGTTAGAAGGGCATTTGGGTCTTTTGCAAGCTAAAGACATGCACGTCAATTATTAGAAAGAAGGGATATGTGCGGTATTTTAATGCTTGGAAGGGCATTCAGGTCATTGGCCAATTATAGGACAAACATGATATAACTTTTTATGGGATAGAAATAGGGGATTTGATCTCCGTTTGGAATTCTAGCATTGTGACCTTCTTCGATGGCCCCTATGGCTAGCCGAACACCTCCTCTAAGGTGGCTTAGTTCATCGATGATCATTCACCTCCTTTCCGGTACCCCTGATCGGTTAAGAATGGGTTACAGTGGCTAGAAGCCACTAGCTTGGTGTCCTCCTCCCAACCATGGGAGGTTGATCGAGAGTTACCTTACATGGACCTCAAGGGTCCTACGGTAGCATGCCTCCTCATGGCGTACCTTGACTACCCCAGCAACGTCGGAGTGGTTGGCCGATGATCGACTCTTGCCTAGCTTTTCTAACTAAGTTGCAAGAACAAAGCATTTGGCCCTCTCTTAACTTCGATGCTTGCTGATAGCCCACCAGCGGCTTGATGACGCTAAGAGGATAGGCAAAGAGGTGAGTAAGGGGGAAGGAGGAAGAGCTTACCTCCTCTGGCATCGTCCCGATCACTCTCCTTCCTTGACATTAGCCCAAACCCATCAGCCTTTTTCCTACAACAACTATCTTGATCCACCCTAGCATGAACCCTAGGGTCCCTTACTAATAGAGGATCATATCTTCTTAATCCTCCTTCAATTAGGTTTTGGTTTCCTTGGTTAATTAGGGGTCCTTCTCCCTATTTTAGGAAAGAAAGATCATGGTCTATTCTTGATCTTGTTTCCCTGTTTCGGTTGGTGCTCATTTGTTGTTGTGTTTTTTTTCATGTTGAACTTGGCCCATTTAGAATTGGCCTAATTAACCTTAAGTCCCTTGTTAAACTTGGTCCTAGGGCTAGGTTTCATAGTTAATGTTGATAAATCTCTAGAAAAATATGACAATATCATTTCATAGCCAATGATGAAAAAGATTTTTTTTATTTTTGTTAAATTCCTAAGTTTATTTCTTCTATTAGATAGGTTAGAAGTTAGTTAGCAGTTAGGATCCATTTTTAGATATTTAATTGATATTTATAGCTTTAGTTTGCTTTAAAAAGTTTGTATCCTAGGAAGCTAGGAAGGTTTGTACTTGATTATTATTAACAAATTAGTTATAAAATTTGATGCTTACTTCACCCCCTTGAATGGAGAAATTTCTTGCTTGTCATGGTGTAAGATGATTTTATGAGAGGTAATAGGTGTAAGGCCGTAAACATCAAGCATTTCTCAAAGAAGTTAGAAGTGCCTAATCGAAGACCTATAAGGAGTTGACATGAGGCTAATTGCTATCCCTTCAATGTAGGTTGGCTAGATTAGATTTGGATTTTAGAGATAAATTCAGTAATACCCTCTGTTCATTCCTCTTTCAGCTTCATAGCTCCATCTTGATTTTTGTAGTTGCAAACCCTAATTGATCATTGTGAGAAAAAAACTCAATGCCAAACCTAGTGAGTCAAACTCATCCGATATCAAGCCTAATCCTTGTTTAGGAATTGGATTTGGGTATGCTTTCACGTACCATCTTTTCCTAATTTTCAATTGTTTGAAGTTAGGGGCCATAATCTCCATGTCAAACTAGGTTTACCTAGCAGATTTAACTTGGATTTCTTAGGTTGAGTCAAAATCTTCTAATGCACAATTATAGCCATCAATCACTTTAGCATCCATGAATATTGCATGTAGCTATAGAATGGTTGTGTCGTACCTATTATGATAACTTAGAATCCTAGTAGTAGCAGCAATAGTAATCCTCCATCAGTTCTTAATGGCTATTGCTCAACTAGAAAATTAATTTGATGATATAATGGTCATCCTATACAACCTAACAACCTAAGTAGATGTATTTCTGCATGCTACCCTATCTCCAATATGGTAACAATAAAATTTTAGAAGTTTCCTAACTAAGTTAGAGTCAAAGTAGAAGACTTCTACAAAGACCTAGATCCAAATGCTTTTATTAATTGAATCATGTCTATTGAAATCTATCTCAATTAGTATAAGCTAATAGGAGCAAAAAGTGTTGAATTTGTTAAAAATGAGGTCAAGGGATAAAAGTTTGAATCTAATAAAAGAAAGTTAAAGATATTATTTGTAAACCCATTAATAATTATAATGCCAAGCATATAAAGTTGAAAGATAAGTACCTACCTCCTAATTATTGTAAAAAGTTCAAAAAGTGTTTACAAGCTAACCTTTTAAGCAGAGAAGTACTAGGACCAAGCATTTTCTTCTACTTGTACTGAACTAGTAGTCTATAATCCTACACTTCCTAAGATCTTGTCTAGTAAAATTAAAGATTTATAAACTTTGAAAATATTCCTATACACGTATATTAGAGATGCAACTTGGGCTATTTAGGCCAATTTAAGGGATAGTCCTAGAACTACCCAAGCAAGAAAGTACCTAAATCTAAACCTAGCTTAAATCTAATTATGAACTTGACCATCTAAACCAAACCTATCTCAACACAAAAATTTCAACCCAAGTGTGGGTTGCATAATGCTATGTCAGGTCAAGTTAAAAGATAATTGAAGTTCGCTTAAAAGCTCCAATTTGAAAGTGAAGGATGATGTTCATATTCGGAATGCTTAAGATGTTCAAGTTAGGGTACTAAACTTGCTAAGAAAATTCTAATCGGGCAAGGTTGCCAACTCTATTCCAAGTAGTATTGACATAGGCTTCACCTACATGTTGTGGAGAGAGAAGTAGGAACATGGAGAGGAAAAGTGAGAAAGTTTCATGAAAGTTTGATGAATCAATCAAAACAAGTCTAGTGCAAAGGAAATCTAAGCAACCTTACATAGATGAGTCATGTAAAGTTTGACTATCAATAGAAAACTTAAATAAAACTAAAGTATATTATGTTGCAATGCGTGCATAGCAAGAGAAGAAGAAAGATAAACAAAAGAGAAAACAAAGGAAAAATAAGAGAACAACACACAAAGGATTTATGATGGTTTGGTCACATTGAGCTACATCCGTCCTAACAAAGATGATAGAAATTTCTTAAGAAAATAACTAGAGATTATAAGACTCTCTCACGAAACCCTAGACCCTTTTACACCTAACAGAACTATCTCCTCGATCTTTCAATAACGCTCTGGGTTATCCTGAAAACCAAGGTTACATATGCTTACATAGAGGAGGGATCTGGAGTATTTTATATGAACTAGGATTTGTATACTCTTCACGATGCAAACATATCGATATCAGACCATGTCCATATCAAGCTATCTCTGTATTAGCCTTGTGGACCTCGAGTCAAACTCTAACAAATCTCTACCTTTTAGCTTGAGGTTTAGCAAGCCAACCATCTTGAAACTCCATCATTTTTGCTACCTACCTTGACAGAAATTAGTCTCTATGAACTTCAATCAAGTCCAAGCAATGCTTGAACTTATCTTTGTTCATAGCGACTACTCTTCCAATAGACTCCTTGCTCTTCATTGCTTCCTTATATCCAATGCTCATTCTCCATACTTTCAGCCATGGGAAACACATAAGCAACCATGTCTGCGTATCGTACAAGTGGCCTGATATACCTTTTCTCGTATCGGATAGCTATGCTATAAAGTAGTTGTAAAGATGCTCCTACACTTTGTATAGCTTTCTTATATTACAGCTCTACCTTAGACTAAGCTGGAGAGTCTTGTGACTCTTTCCTTGAAGCTTTTTCCTCAAGCTCCACCTTCTTGCTAACACCGTTGTCCTTTGCATGACTTTCAATAGTTCCTCTCTTCTAATTTACTATAGCAGATTCAATAAAGGTGACATCTCTGTTATGAACAAGTTTGGATGACCCGGAATCTTCTATACACTATAGTATGTATTCCTTCACCCTAGTATCATAACCTAGGAATATGTGCTTCCTTACCCTTCGTTCAAGTTTGTTATCATTAACATGAACACATGCAAGGCAACCAAAGATCCTCAAACCAAAACAATTAACTGGATGACTGGACCATACCTTCCAAGGAATTTTTAAGTTGATGGTAGTCGATAGAAACTGATTCATTAAGAAACTAGCTGTATTCCCTACCTTAGCCCAAAATAATTTCCTAAATCTAGCATTAAAGAGCTTATAGTAGGCTCTCTCTGTAAGTATTCTTGTCATCAATCTATAATTCTATTCTACTATAGTATTATCCATACAGTGCGGTGTGTTACTATACTTTCATTCTTACAGAACTCATCAAATTTGCCTTTATAGTATTTTAAGCCATTATCTGTACGCAATGTCTTAATTTGTTATCCAGTCTTTTTCTTTACCATGGCTTTCCATCGTTTGAATTTAACAACTATCTCATCCTCATCTTTTAAGAAATAAACCCAACTCTTCCTTGAATCGTCATCAACAAACGTTCAAAAAATATCAATGCCCACTCATCGACCCATAAGGGCTAGGTCTCTATAGATTTGAATGGATGAAGTCTAATACTCCTTTAAAATAGAAAGTACTATCTTTAAATTTCACTTTGCTCTGCTTTTCATTCACATAGTGCTCATAGAAGTTTAGCTTATTGATCTTCACACTATTAAGTAGACTTCTTTTGGACAACTCCAACATCTCTCTCTCGTTCATATGCCCCAGCCGCATATGCCATAATCGAGTAACATCTGAGTCTAACAACTTTATAGATGAAGAAATTGTACCAGTGCTGGTAACAGTGCTTCTATTTATATGATACAAGATATTCACTATCCTTTCCTTGATCACTATAAGAGCAGCCTTAGAAACTTTAAGCATACTATTCTTAGCCTTATATTTGTAACCATGAGAATCAAGTGTGCCCAAGGAAAACAGGTTCTTTATCAGCTTCGGGACATGCCAAGCCTCCAAGGACCTCATAATGCCATCAAACATCTTAATATGAATAGTCCCAATTCCAACAATATCTGCAACTTTGTTATCACCTAGTAGAACCTTCCATATCTTCGATCAATAGGTAGGAAACCAACTTCTATTTGGAGTCATATGAAAAAAACAACCAAAGTTAAGAATACACTGCTTTTCAAAATTACTAATGTTGATCGAGAGTGCCTCCCTTCCTATATCATTGAAGCTTTCCAAGGTATTCTCTTCAGCTATACTCGCTCTAACTTTAAAGACATTTTCCTTCACACCTTTTTCTTTTCTCTTTAAATAGTTCCTTTTAATGTGCCCTTCCTTATAACAAGAGTAACAATGAAGTTTTTGATGTCTTGACTTCAACTTTGATTTTCCTCCACTACTTGAACCCTTCTCCTTGCTCCTAATCTACTAATTCAGTTAACTTTGTTAGCGAGCCGAAACCGCATGATCCAAAAACTCGAGTGGAAGCTAATAGGTAGCAAGTGGACTTGAGTTATAAGCACATGATACATTTCTTTTCTATCCAATGTGGGACTAAATTTGGGGTATCACACGGTGCCACTGCCTCTTTGCCACTCGGCCTTAGGGCTCGTCTATTGTTAGTCCTTTGGCACCGACTGAGGTCACCTTTGCTGGCTTTTGCTCGGTCGCAATTATCGACAGCCTCAAAACAGGTGGTCCGAGCTCTCCTTGCAGCCTCCTCTTCGCAGCGTGATTCATCATTGATCAGTCCTCCACTACCACTGCTCGAGAGGGGATGGAAACCTCCCCACACCACAAGTCCTTCCCCCGGCCGACAACACTTCATCACCGGTTGGGTCCTCCTCTCACCACCTGCCTTATTTCGCCAACTAACGGAAGAGATGACTGTGCAACTCATAACTACGTTGCTTGGCTGCCCGGTGACTCTTCGATCCGCAGCAAGCGCCTCTACTGCACGGCCTCTTTCTTGACCATCTGACACAATAAAGGGCGCCACCGCTCACCTCGCACCAATGGCTCGTCTCTGAAAAGAGCCGAGTCTACTACCTTGAAGCCGTCGGAGCAGACCTCATCGACTTTAACACTCCACTCACCGTGGGAATGCCTCAGTGGGTTGTTTCAAGATCTGTGCCGCTCTAGAATCATGTAGATCTGTGCTGCCTCAGGACTTGTGCTGCACAACACGCCTCAGGGGTGTGGATCTCCTCAAGGTTGAAACTCTAGGTTCAAGGAACCATAGGGCTCGTACCACTTGTTGCAAGCACAGCAAAAAAGAAGAAGGATAAGCGGAAAAGAAAACAAGAGAAAAATTATGGAAATACACACCTAGAATTTACGGTGGTTCAATCAATCAATCTGTAACACTTCAAATCCAAGATGATTCTAAAGCATCCATCGTACTTTAAAAAATAAATTTTCAGCATGCAAGACATTATATGTAGAATAATTTTGCATAATTACTTGAGATAAAGGGTCAACTTCTATCTTGTAATACTCTAAATTTAGAATGGATATAAAGCATTCACCACACGCAAGAAAATAAATCTCCAGCATAGGCGTCATATATAGAGCAATTTCACATAATTACTTGAGATAAAAGGCCAGCTTCTATCTAACTTCTGCTTATGTCTCGGTCTTTGAAACAAAATAATAATAGAGTTTTATAAGCATTCGCTTAATAAGTAACACAAAGTATAAATTAATGAATTAAACAAGTGAAGATTTATAAAACTTTTTATGCAACAAAGTATATCATTAATTAAAAACCAAAAAACTTTAGTTCATAACTTCACATATCATTAATATACTAATACTTATAAATTTCAAGGTATCTTTAGCCAGTATACAAAACTTTTCATGTAATATCTTTCATGTTATCATATTCAAAATTTTTAAGTCATTAATAATTAGTAATTTCTATGTCATCATTCATTAATTATGTACATGTCATTATTTATTAATAGTATCATGTCATTAGTTTCCATATCATCAGTTTGCATGACATTATTAATTTATTCTCCACAATCATGGACTACGATTACATTTATCCTTGTGATGGGACTATAGCATATTTAATCCTATGAATGGGAGCCATAGCACCATATTTAACCCTATGGATGGGGGCCATAGCACCATATTTAATTCTGTGGATGAAGGTGTATCCTCCACATATATCCCCTATAGAGATGGATCCTGATATCAATGCATGATCATGAGCCATTATATAGTGGACCGAGAGTTGCATATTTTTAAACATATTTTATTATCCATAATTCTATATTCATTAATATTTACTTATTCATATTATAAAATTCTCATAATAATAATAATTCTTTAATATTTGCAATAAATAGCTATGCAAAAATAACTGTATAACCTACTTACTTGATTTAGATTTACAACAAACATGCTATGTATAATTTAAATCTTTAATAACATTTTAGAAATAATTACAAATTCTCATTATTTCAAATCAACTATTTATATGAAAGTTTAGTAATTATTTTAATTCAAATAATCATTCATTAACTATAAAATAAATTTTGCAATCCTGCAATATTTTTTAAAAAAGTTTGAAATCCCTTTTAACAGACATAAACAATTTATAAAATACTCTAACTTATGATTAAGTTACTTACCAAGGTTTAAAATCCTTTTTAACATTGAGAACAATTTATAAAATATCTAACTTATGATTAGGTTACTTACAAAAGTTTGAAATCCCTTTTAATAAACATAAATAATTTATAAAATATTCTAATTTATGATTAGATTACTTATCTCTCTAGATAAAATCACTAAAAACTAATCCTTAATTTCTGATGCTCCAGGGCTCCATCAACCTTCTTGATCTTTCAATCTTTGCATTTTTCATGCTTTTGAACTATTGATTTATCATTAAAAACCTTAATTGAGTCCTATTTATTGAGACATTTCTTAGGTTCCTACTCTTCATTGGATTTTAATATCTTATAACCAATAAACTTTTCAATTCTTGTACGATAATAATTTTATTAAGAAAATAAAAGAGATAAATATGCATTAAATATTTAAAAATAAATTCTTGATTCAAAACTAACTCCTAAATCATCCAATATAATTTTAAAATATAAAAAATCTGATAAAAACACCTAAAATCATCCTTATCTTAATCAATGGCATTTTTGTAATTTATTAAAAATTTGTCAACTATGATGTACCTTCATAAAATTGCTTCTAACTTCCTCCATTGACCTCCAATTTGAGTTATTTAAGATGCATTAAAAAGCTTACTCAATACAAACATTATGAATATAGATTCAATCAAAAATTCTATTTATATTTTTTTTATAATTTTTTTTAACTCAATCCAGTCCAATTACATCTTAATTTAAAGTAAGCTATCTAAAAGGACTGGATCTCACACTACCCAACTCCTGTTTATATTTGGTCTCTGAAACAAAATAATAATAGAATTTTATGAGCCTTCGCTCACTAAGTAGTACAAAGCATAAATTAGTGGATCAAGCAAGTGAAAATTTATAAAACTTTTTATAAAACAATGTATATCATTAATTAAAAATCGAAAACTTCAGTTCACAACTTCATGTATCATTGAAATACTAATACTTATAAATTTCAAGGTATCTTTAGTTAGTATTCAAAACTTTTTGTATAATATCTGTTTTTTCAATCATCAATCAATAATTTTCATATTATCTTATTTGTGTCATCAGTAATTCATGTTATCAGTAATTCATGTTATCAGTAATACATGTCATTAGTAGTTTATACTCTATGGTCCCAGACTATAGTTACATTTATCCATGTAACAAGGCCATAGCATCACATTTAACTCTATAGATGGAGCCATAGCATCACATTTAACCTTATGTTTAGGGGTGTATCCTTCATATATATCCTCTATGGAGGTAGGTTTCAGTATTAAAGCATAATCATGAGTCATTACATAGTGAACCAGGAGCTACATATTTTTAAACATATTTTATTATTAATAATTCTGTATTCATTAATATTTACTTATTCATATCATAAAATTCTAGCAATAACAATAGTTCTCTAATATTTGCAATAACTAGCTATGCAAAAATAACTATATAACCTACTTACTTGATCTAGATTTATAATAAACAGGCTATGCAGAATTTAAACTTTTAATAATATATCAAAATAATTACAAAATCTCATTATTTCAAATCAACTAATTATATAAAAATTTAGCAATTATTTTAATTTAAATAATTATTTATTAACTATAAAATAAAGTTTTGCGATTCTGCAATGTTTTTATAGAAGTTTGAAATCCTTTTTAACAAATATGAATAATTTATAAAATATTCAATTTATGATGCTCAATGGCTTCATCGACCTTCTTGATCCTTCAACCTTCGCATTCTTCATACTTTTGAACTATTGATTTATTATCAAAGACTTTAATTAAGCCCTATTTATAGAGAAATTTCCTAAGTTCTTACTCTTCATAAGATTTTAATCTTGTAAAACCAATAAACTCCCCAATTCTTTGAAGGATAATGATTTCAAAATAAAAGAGATAAATATCCATTAAATATTTAAAAATAAATTCTTAATTTAAAAGTAGCTTCTAAGTCATCCAATATAATTTTGAAATATAAAAATTTGGATAACAACACCAAAAATTGTCCTTATCTCAATCAATGGTAATTTCGTAATTTTTCTAAAGTTCGTCATAATATTTGTTGAGTAAATTGCTTCTAACTTCCTCAATAAACCTTTGATTTGAGTAATTCAAAATGCGTTAGAAAGTTAACTCAATATTGAACATCATTAATATTGATTAAAAATTCTAGTTACATTATTTTTTATAATTTTTTAACTTAATCCAATCAGATTGCATCTTAATTTAAAGTAAGCTAGCCAAAAGGATTGTGTCTCACACAACCTACATCCACTCTGTGATAGAAATTCCCTAAGAAAATAATTAAAGATTACAAGACTCTGTCATAAAATCCTAAACCCTTTTATACCCAATAAAGCCTTCTCCTACATCTCTCAATAACTCTCTGACTTACCCTGAACACACCAGAGCTACATATGCTTATATAAAAAAGAGATTTATGGTATTTTACATAAATTAGGATTCCTATTCTTCTCATGGAAATATGTCCACATCAGGTCATGTCCATATCGGAACATCGTCATGCTGGATTTGTGAACCTCAAGTCAAACTTTAAGATATTAGGAGTATTAAACTAGAAAATTTAAAAATTAGGTGAAAAAATAAAACCATCTCTAACAGAAAATTTGTAAGAGTTTGAATCAAAATTCTTTAAGTTTTGGGATCTTAGGTTGTACACCCACTGGCTTCTAGAGACCTGGTATGATCTAATCGATCATGATACTTGCTAATTGAATCCTACATGGTATCGAATTTGCATATTAATCTAGCTTTAACGTAAAGATGTGGTTGCTTCCTTATTACATTTTATTTATCATACTAAGTGCAGATAGTGGAGCCTTAGGAATCAAATGGAGCATATCCATTCCCGTTCTTAATTAATTCCAACCCAATCAATCCTTCTATCCATGCGTAAAACTTTGCGTCTTCCCAGCAATATCCTTTCTTCTTGTCATGACCGAGTTAATTATATTTTCTTTAAAATTTTGTCAATTTTACAGGTTGCCCCCTCGCTAGTGTATCTCGCTGGTTCCAACGAGATCTTTCATGGCGCTCGAACGAGACCATATGATTCAGTAGATCGCGAAAATCTACACTCCTCTTTCCAAATATAGGTGCTAGGAATCTCTAGTCCATGGATAACTCCTCATGCACTCCTGTAAATACCCTGGCAAGCCCGTGAGCACCAATCCATCGTGAGCGCTCATTGCCTCTTGCCCTTGTCCTTGCTTTCCCCTCTGCCAATGCCAACGAAGGCAGAAACTTGCCTCCTGATTACCAGGAGCTGATGACAGTGGTGGGTGCCAGTGGCCCATCGTTACAACCTCGGACGTGTCCATACCGTCAAAAGACCTTCCATAATTCACAAGCTTTGGGTGGTCACATGTCCACCCACCATGCCAACGCTGTGAAACCAAATCGACGTCAAGAATTCGAGGGCGCCCGAAATCCGAGTCTGAAGGTGACTGTAGCTCGACAAGATCATGGCCAAGGGGTCAAGAAGCGTGGTTTCAGCTGACTTGGGGGAACGTGATTCCCGACGCAGCAACCTGCGAATGGAGACAATTTCTCCAGACACCGGATCTCAGAAAGCCCAGAAGCATCCCCAGATGGCTGACCATATCGGAGTAATGGAGCATGGAGAGGGTGCTGAGACCTCCTCAGATGAGAAACCAAAGCTGAGGCCGCTGGGAAAATCTGCGCCCAAGGTGAAAAGGCGACTTCAGTGGGCGGATGCAAAGCTGGGCTTGGGCTCCAACCGAGTTGACCTCGCCTTGAAGCTGTGAGGAGAAATTCATGACTCCTGGTCGGATGAAATCAGAATAAAACTTTCGTGCTTGATGTGAAAACTGATGGTTTTCTGGTTTCTCCGGAACTCATCTCGTATTGTTTTGTTTTCGTGGTTGATTTGAATGCCATCTCAGTTACATACTTATATGATAGGACCGTACGTGCTTTGTTTTGCTTTTTATCACACAAAAGGATATCAATGTCATGGACATGAGGATGGATTCAAGCATACCAGTCCAAATATTTTACTCGATATTTCTCATAGAAAAGATTGTTTTAACTGATTTATGTATTTAAATATCATACAAAAAATATCATATTTCTCATCCAAACAACCAAATTAACTTAAAAATTTTAGAAAATCAATACTTTGTAAAATTATTTTAATTTGTGTATCATTATCCAATTTCTGAAAAGAATAAAACCTAACTTTGAGCATTATTATAGCGGAACATCTGGATTATCAATTTCCAAAGATTGAAATGAATAGATTTTTTTTTATTATTATTTTTCATTTTTCTTATAATAGGACTTCAAACCAGTTCAATATACATCTGGCATAATATTTTCTTTTAATTTTTATTTCATTTTTTATAAGGGAAAAATAGCTCTGGGATCTCTAACTAGAAAATGTCCTTGAAATTTCTCCATTTCTAAGGGCATGCTTGAGAAAATCCTGTGGAACCTCGCAACATAAGGCAGAAAGACAGGGAGCAGCTGAAGAGGCAGAGCGAGAGGTCCTCTCTTGTGCACCCTTTTTATTATTATTATTATTATTTATTTATTTATTTTCCCCCGATAACCACCAGACCATGATAATCTTTCGCTGTACCACGCATTACTGCATTGAATGCATGCCTCTCAAAATTAGAATGATTCATTTGAAGTGTGGACTAATGCGTTCAAAGAAGCAAATCAGATGGGTGATTTCATGGCAAATCATTTTGAAATATGGGAGTCTAGCGCTCATCAATTAGATATCTTCGTTTGGAAAGGATATATGCAAAAATTAATATTTGCAAAAATCAAGATGGTTTTACAATTGTTCATACTTCAAACTAGGGAATGAACAAGATGGTTTTACAATTGTTCATACTTCAAACTAGGGAATGAACAAAATCTTAGATACTAGGAGGATTCTTGGATAGGACCGATATCTTTAACATTTCTATTTATCAATCTATATCAAAGAACAGTCAGATGCAATTTTTTAGTTGCTTCTCAATGAAATTGACATTCTCTAAGGTGGAATATCAAAGTCCGAGGGCCTCTTTCATTGAAAGAAAATGATAGTGGTTATTAATCAACTTAGAAAAAATGGTGAAACACTGGTTGATGTTTGAGTGATAGAAAATGTGCTGTAGTCTTTAGACTCAAAATTTGATTATATGATTGTAGTCATTGAAGAATCAAAAGACTTATGGGAAATAACCATGGAACAACTCATGAGTTCTTTACAAACCCATGAACTGAAGTCAACAAAAGAGAAGAAAGCTACTAGAGCAAACACTTCGAGCAAAGCTCATGCTACATGGCAAGAAAGAGGATTTAAAAACAAAACTAAAAGGTCAGGGCCATGGGTGAAGAGGAAGAGGAGGGCGATTTCAAGAAGCTTCACAAGGTCAAGGAAGAGGACAAACAAGTAAAGAAAAAAAGGGCAGTACCTTGGCAACAATTGCAAAGAGGTTGAGCAAGAGGAACATATATAAATAGATCAAGGTGTGAAAAATCTAAAGTCCAATATGATATTTGCAGAAAGGTTGGTCATTATAGTTTCAAAATGTTGGCATAAAGATGCTAGCAATGAAAGGAGAAATTTAATTTTGTTGAAAAGAGAGAAGGCACATTATTGTTGGCTTATAAAGAAGACAAAGAAAATCAACTTGACACTAGGGCTAGTATCATAGCATAGAAGAAAGGAATTATTCATGGAACTTGACGAAGGATACAAAGAAGTCATCATTTTTGGAGATTTGTCAAAAAGGTTGGTAGAAGGAAAAGGTAAAATCCTTATCAAACTTAAAAATGGAGCACAAGAGTTTTTTTTCTAATATGAGAAGCAATATATTGAGTTTAGATCAATTGCTTGAAAAGAGATATGATATTCATGTGAAGGAGTTAAGCCCTTCAACTTGAGAAAAAAACAATACCTTAATCACATATACACATGTCAAAGAATAAAATGTTTCAGTTGAATTTGCTAGCTAACTAATCTAAATGCCTTGGAGTAGAAACCAAAGATAGCACGACCTTACGGTATCTTAGATTTGATCATTTAAATTTTGATGAGCTAAATCTGTTATTAAAGAAAAAAATTGTGATAAAAATTCCTTGGACTGATGGGCCTCATCACAAGTGTGAAGCAAAATATGCGTACTTGAGAAGTAAAATATAGGAAGTAAAATATGTGTGGATATAAAGGTAGAAAGGACAATAGAATTTGGACTTGGCTACATGTAAGTGTAGCTAAGTCCATCTCTCTCTCCTTCTTTATCGGGCCTCCTTTCCAACGGCATGATTTCTTATGAAAATTGGGTAGAGATCTACTAGTTTTTATGCTAAGTACCATAAAGCTCAAGCAATCCCTATCCAATTACCATAAGTTACATGCACAAAATACTGAACCTGCTAAAAACTTTTAACCTGCTCATTTCATTTATACTATTTACAAGATCACATCACAATTTATTTCATCCTACTCAGATAATATAAGATTTTCAATTCTATTCATCACATGATTCTACGCAATATAACTTTCATCACTATACTGCTATAAAAAAAACTATATACACAAATCAATTCCACAATGACAGTCATTTCTCATAACCATCCAAGTCCAAAATACATCATAGGGTTACAGTTATACACATCCATCCATATCCATTTCAAATATATATACAATCCAAGTAACATAAGTCTATGTCATCAACCAATTTATACACATCTAGCAGCTCATATCAAAATCAGGCATCCAAGAGTCAACCTGCTATCTCTGATCTGAAATCCAAAAATTTCAACAGTAGAGGGGTAAGACCTAAGTCCTAGTAACTGGATAGCTATCTAACAATGGGAAGAACTAAGAACCACATTTTAAAACCAATAAATATACTGATACATCATATCACAATAGATATAGAAATCTTTTCAAATGAGATAAGAAAACTCATAAGTTAGCTTATGCTTCCAACAATATAACTCAAGTAAGAAAATGTCACTTTTACAAAATCTCATGATGCTGGGTTGTGTGTGCTACCACTAAGGTACATCTCTACAGTCGCCCTCCTACAGGTGTACCCTCAGTGGTTGAGTGTACTGAGCGCCGAGGATCCCCGCACCACATGGCACCCCTCACATGTGCGGTTCACCCCAGGTGTGAGCTTGCCCCTTTTCCCTAGGCCTCCTGCTTGCCCCCTCCATGGGCCTATATCTCTATGCCCCCTCGGGCTATATAGTAACCTAACTCTTAACCGAGCTGTGATTCTTGCCCCACTGGGCTGCTTGCAATCTGCCCCACTGGGCTAATCTAGCTTATACTCCCCCTAGCCTTGGGATCATAGTACGATTGAGTCGCAAGGAGGTGCCGACTATAATAGTGTGTGCAATGCTTATGCTATGGCACAGTTTACAGGGTGATCAGTCCCATAGATGGCCCCAAGCTCTTTATGCTTATACTGTAAAAATACTTCAATATAAGTTTATAATCCAATATACAACCAGCTATATTTTCTTTGAAACATTGATTTTCATGCATGCCCATGCATCTCTTTGAAACATAAATCTGAAAAGTAAATTCCATGCTTTACTAAAACATGTGTTTTTATCCAAACCATGCTTTTCATGAAACTCTATACTTTGCTTTGAAATATGCTCTAATCCATGTTTTCTTTTTCTTTCTTAAATTCATGCTTTGCTGAAATTTATGCTTTTCTGAAACTTATGCTTTGTTGAAACTCACTTTGCTTTGAAACATACTCTAGTCCATGTTTCTTTTTCTTTTCTTAAATTCATGCTTTGCTGAAACTCATACTTTTTCTGAAACTCATGCTTTTTTTTAAACTCATGCTTTTTCTTTAGAATATGCTTTAACCCATGCTTTGCTCTTAAACTCATGCTTTGCTTTAAAATATGCTTTAAACTCATACTTTGCTTTCGAACATACTTTAAACCCATGCTTTGCTCTTAAACTCATGCTTTGCTTTAAAATATGCTTTAAACTCATGCTTTGCTTTCGAACATGCTTTAAGAATAAGATACATCATAACTGAGTTCTCATTTCCCATATTTAACTACTTGAAATACTATACTTAGCATAACATACTCTGATTTATAGCAAAATATCACTATGCTATCATAAAACATTTCCCAAAGCTAGATGATAAACTCACTCACCTTAGCTGCTAGCACACTATTATAGCTGCTATTTCCCTTGATCTGGCTCTCTTGAACCAATCTCTTGGCCTAAGTTATCATCATACATGCATTATTAGGGTCACAAGCACCAAGGGTTTCATGAAACCATGCATACATGCTTTATGCCTTAATATCTTAGCATAATACCCTTCAATCCCTAACATGCTTAAAAATTCGTAATATATGCATGCTATCACCTCATTCACCTCTAAATCATGAGATTTTAACATCATTCTCTAGCTTAGGGAAGTTTGGACTTACCTTAGAAAAGATGGCTAAACCACCAAGCTTTCTTTCCTCCTTCTCTTCCTCTTTTTCTCTGCTTCTTCTCTTCTTCTTTTCTTTTCTTCTTCCTCACGGCTGGAACCCTCTCCTCTTTCTTTCTCTTTTCTTTTCCTTTTCTTTCTTTTTCTCTCCTTTCACATGACCGCTTAAGGGTTAAGGAAAGATGGGTGGCTTTAAATACACTTGAAAATTCCTATTCTGCCCATCTCTACTCTTAAGTCACGCTTTTTAAATCCCACATGGCTTCCTCCTCCATCAAGCATTTTTGCCCTTTAATTTTTTTTCCTATCTTGCCCTTGATCAAATCCTCAAATGACTTTTTATCAAATTTTATTTTTATTCCTAGTCAAATTTTCATTAATGCCCCTAGCCAAATTTCGTTATGAGATGAAAAACAGGGATTATCCACCTATTAGTCAACATGGATGCTAGATCATGAGTGAAATTATCCTCAAACCACTTCTACAGAAGATTTTTGTCTACCTGAAACCTCAGTTAAGCGTGCTTGGATGAGAGCGATGGGTGACCCACTGGGAAGTCCTTAATTAATAGTGAAATTGGTCTCAAACCAAAACCGTAGATAAAATTCCCACAGTAGTCGACTAGTTAGTCTACTACTATGGTCAAAATCTCTTCCAAACCACTTTTACAGAAAGATTTTCCAAAGTACTCGACTACTTTGGCCAAAATTTCTCACAGGCTCATTTTACAAAACGTTTTCCTATAATAGTCGACTAACTAGTCGACTACTGTGGCAAAAAATTTTCTCCCAGCCTTTGAACAGTGAGCTTCAGAGAGTTAGCTGACTAAAGAGTCAGCTAACTTCTCCTGTTAGCTCACCAGAAATCCAACGGCCAGCCAAAATGTCAAAGTTAGCTGACTAAAGAGTCAGCTAACTTCCAAATTTGGCTCACTAACAACTCAAAAATTTCAGCCATCTTCCCAATCAGCTGATAAATGAGTTACAAACATCATGAAACCTTTCCAAAAGCCATTCTAATGCATTCCAACCTCCAAAATCTTCATTCTAACTTCTCCCAAGGATCAAAAACAACTAGCAAACATTGAAATCATCACAAAAACTTCGATTAAAAGCCCAAATAAGTGACTTCATTAACTTTTGGAAGGATCATGGGAGAAAACTCAAAATAACCTCCAAAATTTCAGCTTTCACATTTTCTTAAGATTCCCACTCAATCATTTACACTAGAAGGCTAAACTAACAATAAAAATATGCTTAAAATGAAATTACAAGTCTTTCAAGTTCAGGATATTACAATCTTTCCTCCTTTAAGAAATTTCGTCCCCGAAATTTAGCTATTTTCAACTTGGAACAAATGAGGGTACTTCAATCTCATCTTATCCTCTCTCTCCCATGTAGCTTCCTCTCTTTGATGATTCTGCCACTGCACTTTAACTAAAGGAATCTTTTTGCTACGGAGCTATTTAACCTTCCTGCTCAAAATTTCCACTAGCTCTATTACATAAGATAAATCTTTCTGCAATTCTATTGGCTCTAACTGAAGCACATAAGA
This sequence comes from Metroxylon sagu, assembly GCA_017589505.3. NCBI lineage: Eukaryota > Viridiplantae > Streptophyta > Magnoliopsida > Arecales > Arecaceae > Metroxylon > Metroxylon sagu. Next base: position 1,333,118 of record JACVBY030000624.1, on the reverse strand, counting down.
GGAATCTGGCACATACTTTCTAAGCATTGATACATGAAATACATTATGGATCTGAGAGAGTTGTGGCGGCAAGGCCAATCTAGATGCAAGTATCCCAATCTTCTCAATAATTTCATAAGGTCCAATGTATCGGGGACTTAATTTTCCTTTCTTCCCAAATCTCATGATACCCTTCCAAGGAGATACCTTCAAGAACACCTTATCTCCTACTTCAAATTTCACATCTCTATGCTTCTTATCTGCATATCTCTTCTGTATATCCTGAGCTGCCTTTAATTTAGCTCTAATAATTCTAACATGATCAGCTATGAGCTGTACCAACTCTGGGTCTAGTAGCCTCCTTTCACCTTCCTCATCCCAACACACTGGAGTTCTACATTTTCTTCTATATAAAGCTTCAGAAGGTGCCATATCAATGCTAGAATGATAACTGTTATTATATGCAAACTTAATCAATGGCAAGTGCTCATCCCAACTACCTAAAAATTCAATAACACATGCTCTCAACATATCCTCCAGTGTCTGGATAATTCTTTTAGATTGCCCATCAGTTTGAGGGTGAAATGCTATACTAAATCTCAACTTAGTGCCTAAAGCTTTCTGCAACTCTGCACAGAAATGAGATGTGAACCTTGGATCTCTATCTGATACAATGGATACTAGCACCCCATGTTTACTTACAATTTCATTCACATACAACTTTGCTAATCTGTCTAAGGTAAATGAAATCTGGATAGGCAAAAAGTTGGCAGATTTTGCTAATCTATCTACTATCACCCAAATAGAATCATTACCTCTCCTTGTCTTTGAGAGACCCACAACAAAATCCATAGTAATGTGCTCACACTTCCATTCAGGTACAAAGAGTGGTTGCATTTTGCCAGCTGGGCTCTGATGTTCTGCTTTAATCTGCTGGCATACTAAACATTTAGAGACAAATTCAGCTATCTCCCTTTTCATCCCATGCCACCAATAATTTTGCTTAATAGTTCTATACATCTTAGTGCTTTTTAGGTGCATTGCATAAGCTGAACTATGGGCTTCCTTTAAAATTTGCTCTTTTAATGATTCTATTGCTGGCACACATACTCTATTCTTAAATAACAATATACCATCACTTCTAACTGAAAATTCTGACTGGGACCTACTCTGAACTAATTCTTTAGCTTTTTGCAACTGTGGATCCTACACTTGAGCCTCTTTTATTTCCTCAAACAATATTAGTTTGACTCTAAAATTTGCTAATAAGGCTCCTGAACTATCTGCTGTCAGCTCTGCATCTAACTCTCTCAATTCTAACATCAGGGGTAACTGCACTGCTCTAATGGAAGCTAAGGTTGCAGTAGACTTCCGACTCAATGCATCAGCCACTACATTGGCTTTCCCTGGGTGATACTCTATAGTGCAGTCATAATCTTTTATCAACTCTATCCATCTCCTTTGCTTGAGATTCAATTCTTTTTATGTTATGATATACTTTAGGCTTTTGTGATCTGTAAATATCTGGCATTTCATCCCATACAAATAATGTCTCCATACTTTTAATGCAAATACTACTGCTGTTAGTTCTAGATCATGGGTAGGGTAATTCTTTTCATGGGACCTTAACTGTCTAGAGATATAGGCAATCACCTTCCCATTTTGCATCAATATACACCCCAAACTTTTGAAAGATGAATCACTATATATCACATAATCACTGCTACTATTTGGGAGTGTGAGCAATGGAGCTGAAGTCAATCTTTTCTTCAATTCATCCATACTTTCCTGACATTCATTAGACCATTCAAATTTGGTATTCTTTCTTAGCAACTTGGTCATGGGAGAAGCTATAATAGAGAAGTTTTCTATAAATCTTCTATAATATCCTGCCAAGCCCAAGAAACTTCTCACCTTTGTCTGATTTGTAGGTGCTTCCCAATTCACTATTGCCTCTATTTTCTAGGGGTTTACCATAATACCCTTAGCTGATATCACATGTCCCAAAAATTTAACCTCATCTAGCCAAAATTCACTTTTACTCAACTTGGCATACAACTGCTTCTCCCTCAAGATCTGCAACATTGTCCTCAAATGCTGCTCATGTTCTTCTCTGCTTCTAGAATAGATTAGGATATCATCAGTAAACACTATCACAAATTTATCTAAAAATTTCTAGAACACCTGATTCATTAGTCCCATAAAAGCAGCTGAGGCATTGGTCAAGCCAAAAGGCATCACCAAAAACTTATAATGACCATATCTAGTCCTGAAAGCAGTCTTTGGTATATCCTCTTTCTTTATTTTCAACTGGTGATACCCAGATCTAAGATCAATCTTTGAAAACACTACTGCTCCCTGAAGCTAATCAAACAAATCATCTATCCTTGGCAAAGGATAATTATTTCTAATGGTCACCTTGTTGAGCTGTCCATAGTCTATGCATAACCTCAAGGTACCATCTTTCTTCTTTACAAACAACACAAGTGCACCTCAAGGCAAAACACTGGGTTTAATGAATCCTTTATCAAGCAATTCCTGAAGCTGGACTTTTAATTCTTTTAAGTCTACTAGAGCCATCCTATAGGGTGCCCTGGCTATAGGTCTAGTATCTGGGGTCAGTTCTATACTGAACTCTATCTCTCTGTCTGGTGGTAATCCTGGCAACTCCTCAGGAAATACATCTAAAAATTCACATACCACTGGAATATCAGATATCTCTGGACCACTATCCTCTAAATTCACCACACAAGCTAGATAGGCTTCATGCCCCTTTCTTAGCATTCTGCTAGCTGTCAAGGCTAAAATCACACTTGAGGGCAATACTCTCTTTTCTCCTACAAAATAGATCTTTCTATCATCTAAAGCATGAAACACTACTTCTTTCTTTGAACAATCTACTTTGGCCCTATGCATTGATAACCAATCAATCCCTAATATAGCATCAAATTCTTTTAGATTTAATGGAATCAGATCTGCTAACAATTCTTAGCCCTCTACTAAAATGGCACAATCTTTATACACCTAATCTGCAATGAAAGGCTTCCCTACTGATACAGCTACTACCAACTGACTACCCAACAAACTCACAACTTTATCTAGATGCTTGATAAAATCTACTACTATGAATGAATGTGTAGATCCAGAATCAATTAAAACATAAGCATCAGAATTACAAATAGGTAATATACTTGTCACCATATCTGGGTTGACCTAAGCCTCCTGCCTGGTCATTGCAAAAACTCTAGCTTCAGCCCTTGGAACACTAGGAATCATCCCTTGCTGATTAGCACTAGATCTCATCTGACTGGCTGAAGCTGGGATACTGCTATCTCCTCTCCTAGCAGGCTGTCCTCTAGGTGCAGCTGATCCTTGAGGATGATCACTGCCCTGCACTCTCTTGGGACAATCTCTCTTCAAGTGGTCCATCTGACCACAGATATAACATCCTCTATTACCCATCTTACATTCCCCAGAGTGCATCTTCCCACAAACACTGCACTAGGGTAGAGCTCTCCCACTACCAAAGGAGTGGCTCTGATCTCTTATCTCTCCTGCCACTCTACTACTAACAGCCTGAGACATCCCTCCATATGTGGGTTTCCTCTGGACAGGACTAGATACTGACACAGATGCTGACCCTCTACCAACATCTGCAGGAGCTCCATGACTGGAACTAAACTGCTCTGCCCTTTGGGGCTTCTTGAACTGCTGAATTCCTCCTGCACCCAAAGGAAAAATAGGTGCACCCCTTTTTGACCTCTTTTGCCTCCTACTAAGGAACTCCTTCTCTATCTCCTCTGCCCTAAGAACCTCTTGCACCAGCTCAAAATAACTATTATAACACTGCATGCTGGTCTTAGCCTTGATGGGGATATTTAATCCATCCTGAAATAGTCTACATTTCTCCCTTTCATCCACTACTAGGGCTTCAGCAAATCGGGACAACTTAATAAAGGTAGCCTCATACTCAGCTATCGACATCTTCCTCTAAGAAATTCTCTTCTTTTCTGATCTCTATACACCTCTAAATAATATTGCTGATAGAACTTCTTAAAACTCTCCCAGGTTAGTGGTCCCCTGAAACTCTATTACTAATAGATCTCCACCAATTTTGTGCTCTACCTTCCAACAAGAAGGTTGCTATACTCAGCTTTTGCTCCTCAGAGCACTTCATCACTTCAAAGACTCTTTCTATCCTCTGAAGCCAAACATCAGCCTGAATAGGGTCAGTGATCCCCTGAAACTCTAGAGACCCCAACTTTCTAGCTCTCTCTACATTCCTTTCCACTTCCAGATTTCTAGACTGAAGGCTAGAACTAGAGGTTACTGCTGCTACCACTGCCTGAGTGATCATCCCCACCAAATCTGGCATACTCGGCCCCTGGGCCTGTGCCTGGGATGGATCCACTGGCATCGGGGTAGCAGAATAGGAATGAGAATCATGCATATGCTCCTGAGATACTTCCACCCCTGTACCATCAGATGGTGGATCACTAGAAAAGGCTCTATTATGTTGGCCTTCCCTATCAAACTTTTTGGGCCTACCCCTACCTTTGCCTCTCTTTGAGAACTATTCTCCATTCATTCTTGTCCTGGTAGAAACCATCCTACAAGACATAATTCATTTGATCAGGTTCATCATCCAAAGCTATACTCACTATACTAGACTCATGGTTATGCCCCTAAGCTCTAATACCTAGGCTCTAATACCAAAACCTGTCGGGCCCTCTTCCCGACGACATGATTTCTTATAAAAATTGGGTAGAGATCTACTAGTCTTTATGCTAAGTACCATAAAGCCCAAGTGATTCCTATCCAATTGCCATAAGTTACATGCACAAAATACTGAACCTGCTAAAAACTTTTGACCTGCTCATTTCATTCATACTATTTACCAGATCACATCACAATTTATTTCATCATGCTCAGATAACATAAGATTTTCACATCTATTCATCACATGATTCTACGCAATATAACTTTCATCACTATACTGCTATAAAAAAAATCATATACACAAATCCATTCCACAATAACAGTCATTTCTCATAACCACCCAAGTCCAAAATATATCATAGGGTTACAGTTATACACATACATCCATATCCATTTCAAATACATATACAATCTAAGTAACATAAGTCCATGTCATCAACCAATTCATACACATCTAGCAGCACATATCAAAATCAGGCATCCAAGAGTCAACCTATTATCTCTGATCTGAAATCCAAAAATTTCAACAGTAAAGGGGTGAGACCTAAGTCCCAGTGACTAGATAGCCATCTAACAATGGAAAAAACTGAGAACCATATTTTAAAACCAATAAATATACTGATACATCATATCACAATAGATATAGAAATCTTTTCAAATGAGATAAGAAAACTCATAAGTTAACTTATGCTTCCAATAATATAACTTAAGTAAGAAAATGCCACTTTTACAAAATCTCATGATGCTGGGCTGTGTGTACTACCACTAAAGTACATCTCTACAGTCGCCCTCCTGCAGGTGTACCCTCAGTGGATGAGTGTACTGAGTACCGAGGATCCCCGCACCACATGGCACCCCTCACATGTCTGGTTCACCCCAGGTGTGAGCTTGCCCCTTTTCCCTGAGCCTCCTGCTTGCCCCCTCCATGGGTCTATATCTCTGTGCCCCCTCGGGCTATATAGTAACCAAGCACTTAACCGAGCTATGATTCTTGCCTCACTGGGCTGCTTGCAATCTGCCCTACTGGGCTGATCTAGCTTGTACCCCCCTTGGCCTCAGGATCATAGTACGATTGAGTCACAAGAAGGTGCCAGCTATAATAGTGTGTGCAATGCTTATACTATGGCACAGTCTACAGGGTGATGAGCCCCATAGATGGCCCCATGCTCTTTATGCTTTGTTGTAAAAATACTCCAATATAAGTTTATAATCCAATATACAACCAGCTATACTTTCTTTGAAACATTGATTTTCATGTATGCCCATGCATCTCTTTGAAACATAAATCTGAAAAGTAAATTCCATGCTTTACTGAAATATGTGTTTTTATCGAAACCATGCTTTTCATGAAACTCTATACTTTGCTTTGAAACATGCTCTAGCCTATGTTTCCTTTTCTTTTATGAAATTCATGCTTTTTTTGAAACTTATGCTTTGCTGAAACTCACTTTGCTTTGAAATATGCTCTAGCTCATGTTTCCTTTTCTTTTCTTAAATTCATGCTTTGCTGAAACTCATTCTTTTTCTGAAACTCATGCTTTTTCTTTAGAATATGCTTTAAACCCATGCTTTGCTTTTAAACTCATGCTTTGCTTTAAAATATACTTTAAACCTATGCTTTACTTTCGAACATGCTTTAAACCCATGCTTTGCTCTCAAACTCATGCTTTGCTTTAAAATATGCTTTAAACTCATGCTTTACTTTCGAACATGCTTTAAGAATAAGATACATCATAACTGGGTTCTCATTTCCCATATTTAACTACTTGAAATACTATACTTAGCATAACATACTCTGATTTATAGCAAAATATCACTATGCTATCATAAAATATTTTTCAAAGCTAAATGAGAAACCCACTTACCTTAGCTGCTAGCACACTACTATAGCTGCTATTTCCCTTGATCTGGCTCCCTTGAACCAATCTCTTGGCCTAAGTCATCATACATGCATTATTAGGGTCACAAGCACCAAGGGTTTCATGAAACAATGCATACATGTTTTATGCCTTAATATCTTAGCATAATACCTTTCAATCCCTAACATGCTCAAGGATTCACAATATATGCATGCTATCACCTCATTTACCTCTAAATCATGAGATTTTAATATCATTCTCTAGCTTAGGGAAGTTTGGACTTACCTTAGAAAAGATGGCTAAACCACCAAGCTTTCTTCCCTCCTTCTCTTCCTCTTTTTCTCTTCTTCTTTTCTTCTTCTTTTCTTTTTCTTCTTCTTTTCTTCTTCCTCACGGCTGGAACCCTCTCCTCTTTCTTTCTCTTTTCTCCTCCTTTTCTCTCTTTTTCTCTCCTTTCACACGGCCGCTTAAGGGTTAAGGAAGGATGGGTGGCTTTAAATGCTCTTAAAAATTCTTATTCTACCCCTCTCTACTCTTAAGTCATGCTTTTCAAAGCTCACATGGCTCCCTTCTCTATCAAGCATTTTTGTCCTTCAATTTTCTTTCCTATCTTGCCCTTGATCAAATCCTTAAATAATTTTTTATCAAATTCCACTTTTGTTTCTAGTCAAATTTTCATTAATGTCCTTGGCCAAATTCCATTATCAAATGAAAAATAGGGGCTATCCACCTATTAGTCAACATGGATGCTAGCTAATGAGAGTGAAATTATCCTATCAAACCACTTCCACAGAAGATTTTTGTCCACATGAAACCTCAGTTGGGTGAGAGCGATGGGTGACCCATTGGGAAGTCCTTAATTAAGAATGAAATTGGTCTCAAACTAACTCCACAGATAAAATTTCCACAGTAGTCGACTAACTAGTCGGCTACTGTGGCCAAAATCTCTTCCAAACCATTTTTACAGAGAGATTTTCTAAAGTAGTCGACTACTTTGGCCAAAATTTCTCGCAGGCTCATTTTACAGAACGTTTTCCTACAGTAGTCGGCTAGCAAAAATTTTTCTCCCAGCCTCTAAACAGTGAGCTTCAGGGAGTTAGCTGACTAAAGAGTTAGCTAACTTCCCCTGTTAGCTCACCAGAAATCCAACAGCCAGCCAAAATGTCAAAGTTAGCTGACTAAAGAGTCAGCTAACTTCCAAATTTGGTTGACTAACAACTCAAAAATTTCAACCATCTTCCCAATTAGCTGATAAATGAGTTACAAACATCATGAAACCTTTCCAAAAGCCATTCTAATGCATTCCAACCTCTAAAATCTTTATTCTAACTTTTCCCAAGGATCAAAAACAACCAGCAAACATTGAAATCATCACAAAAACTTCGATTAAAAGCCTAAATAAGTGACTTCATTAACTTTTGAAAGGATCATGAGAGAAAACTCAAAATAACCTCCAAAATTTCAGATTTCATATTTTCTTAAGATTCCCACTCAATCATTCATATTAGAAGGCTAAGCTAACAATAAAAATATGCTTAAAATAAAATTACAAGTCTTCCAAGTTCAGAATATTACACACTCTCTCTCATTATATATATGTTGTGGGCGGAGTGGGGGGCACACAAGATATATACATTCATATACATACATACATGCATACATATATATACATACATATATATATATGTATATATATATATATATATGTATATATATATATATATGTGTATATATATATATATATATATATATATATATATATATATATATATATATATATATATATATATATATATACACGCGAGGGGGGGGGCACACAAGATATATACATTCATATACATGCATACATGCACACATATATATACATACATACATACATACATACATACATACATACATATATATATATGTATGTATGTATGTATGTATGTATGTATGTATGTATGTATGTATGTATGTATATGTATATATATATGAGTGTATATTTATAAAGAATGTGCTTGACTTAGCTATACCCAATAAGCTTGCTACTCAAATTTGGTCAAATGAAAATTTGGATGTTGAAATTTCACATCAATAATCCTTTTTTACGTATACATAGATATATGTATGTATGTATGTGTGTATATTTATAAAGAATGTGCTTGACTTAGCTATACCCGTTAAGCTCACTACTCAAATTTGGTCAAATGAAAATTTGGATGTTGAAATTTCACTTCGATAATCCGAACTATAGGATATGATTTACTACCTCTAAAATACTTATGCGTAAAAAAATAAGCGATTTGGAGACCCCTACTTCATGCATCGAAAGGCCAGAAAAATATGTATTATTTCATGTTATCTAAATAATTAAATTTTTTGTTACGTAAATATTTTAAAGATAATAGATCATATCCAACAGCTTTGATCATCAATTATTCATAATGCAATATAGACCTAATCAAAACTAATTGAATGGTCCACGCAAGTATAAACTCATCGAATTTAAGTGGATGGTCGCCTTGAGTGTAATCAATACATACTATATACATACCTATGTGTGCGAGTAAATATGCATATAAACATATGTATGCGAGTATATGTATGTATGTATGTATATATAAAAGTAGACTTGGCTACATTCGAATGTAGCCAAGTTTATGATTCGGTTACCTTTTTCATCCTTAAATCTATACGGATCCCAAAGCCACCATACCTTTTCACTTTTTTATCTTTGGAATTTGTAAACTATATGGATTTAAGGGTGGGGAACATGACCGGATCTAAGCTTATTGCATTCGAATATAGTCAAGTCTACCTACACATATATGTACATACATACGTATAGCTTAATTTGGCTACATTGAAAGGATTTTTACTCAAATCTGTTACCGTCTAAATTTGGATGAAAAAACTCGCACATTGATAATCTAAATTATTGAATATGATTTACTATCTTTAAAATGCTTGCATAAAAATAAAAAAAAATGATTTATAGACTCCAACCCATACATCAAGAGTTCAAAAAATAAGTATTATTTTATATTATTTTAGCTATGCAATTTTTTAATCGCTTGATATACCAAGTAAAAGCCTCCAAATCACATAATATTTGATGTGTAAAAATTTTAGACATAATCGATCGCATCCAGTGGCTTGAATTATTGATATAAATTCTCCATCATTTAAATTTATACCTAATTGAATTTAAGAAGAGATCTTTTTGAGCATAACCAAGTCCAGCTCATGTATACATTTATGCATAGAACTTGACTTAGCTACACTTAAATAGACCATATACTCAATCTAGTCCAATATACATTGAATCATGAAGGTTCTATATTGATAGTTTGACCTATTTACTGATAGAAAACACGCAATATAGACACCCATAATCCACACATCAACTGGCCAAAATATTGAATGGTTTGAATAACATGAAATATCACCTTTTTTTTTTTTTTTTGACTTCTTAATGTATATGATAATAATCTTTGTATCACATAAATTTTGATACATAAAAATTTTAAAGATAGCAAATCAAATCTAATAGCTTAAATTACCATTATGAGACTCCCATCATTGAAATGTAGAACCAACCAGAATCTAAATGGAAATCTGAATTGATTATTATGATTATTATTGCTATATATGTATGCATGAATATTAAGCTTCCTCCAAATTGATTCTTTATGAATGAATCCCCATCATTGCTATTATTATGATTATTATTACTATCATTATTACTGCTATTCTTCCTCCTTTTTTTATTTCTACTCTTCCTGCTACTGCTATTTTCATGAACACCTCTACCACCATTTCTATTATAGTTACAGCTGCTACTATTGCTACCATTACAGCTGTTGTTGCTGCTTCGTTACGGGTTACCACATTGGGAGTTTGCGGGGGAGTTAAATCCTGCACTGGGAACTTGTGCCAGAATTTTTCCGGCGATTCTATTTCCCTTGAAAGAGGCTATCCTGAGTCGGTATCCAACACCTTCGTCCGCCCTTGTCCATTCGCGGCCGCTCGGCCACCTCGCACAGCATTCATTTTTTTTAATTTTATGCACAAAACAACAATATCTTCTGTGAGTACTGGAAACCATTCTGCGCGTTTATTTTGTGGCAAGGTCCAGCTACAAGTTTTATTTTTTTAAATAAACTAAAACACATCTTGTATAGCATCTGCAGTAAAATACTTTAATTTTAAATTCTGATGCAACTAGAAATCAAAGATTTGTATTAAATTGGCCTAACACCAGTGATGTGCTTTACCTAATCGTCCATCTCTGATGTCACCGTTAGGGCTACAATGCAGATTGAGATGAACATCCCTGTAAACAGCACATCAAATTCTGCATGGTGAATGGGTGTGCTGAATGCAAAGTACTAGAGAGAGAGAGAGAGAGAGAGAGAGAGAGAGCACATATATTTCTATATATATATATATATATATACAGGCTAGCATCACGGTCCAACCATTGAACAAATGTTTGTTCTTAAACAGGCAGCACACGAGTTGGAGGCTAGATATTCCCGTAATAGAAATATGATTAGATGAACCTCTGGTATTTTGAAACAGCAGCATAAAACAAGGTCTTTGCAAGATAGGGAGTGCTTTATACCAAAAATATAAAGCCTTTGGTAGACACCACGGTCAACTGTGGTGCACAGATATGGAGTGATAATGCATTTGTTTCAACTTTCATGCAATCGTCCTTTCAATCTCAGAAGAAAAGGCCAAAATTGTCAATCTTGCCGGCAACCGAACAAATGCACACGGTAGCTTGACAGTTTTATTGGCTGGGAAAAAACAGAGTGCCCGCCCATTTTCTACAGCATGAAACCACCAGACAAACACCTTCTTACAGAAACTGCAAATTCCCTCCCACTACGAGGGTGGAAAAGGAGAATACATGCTGCAAAACACACAACACTAACCATTACAATTATAGCAAGAGGTCTTCTCATGATGCTAGCGGGGAAAATATTGTCCCAAGATTGACGATGCCATTTGGAACCCGGTTGTGCGTAACAGTATCGCCTTTGAATAATCTGTTCGCTTACAAGAGGAACATCTTCATCATCCTCTTCAGCTGCTAAATTTGCGACTGAGCACAGGCTGTCTTGGTTCCTTGCTCTTTTGTCCTGCTATAAATTTATCGATGATTTTAGTTATTTCAGTGAAAAGGTAATAGTTAGTTTGAAGCAACAACAGGATTGACCATCATCTTGATACAACATTCAAAAGTTTTAAATCCAAATGATTTTTTTTTTTTCCTTTTTGTTGTGATATACTAAAAGATTATTCTTTGTATGAAAACAATTAAACTGTATCACAAGCTTGTCAAAATTTACTGAAACAATTTGCCAACAGTCCATATTATATAATAGCTATTCTTATCGATTGAGCACAAAATGGAGCTGAGATTATATAAATTGGAAATAGCTCCATATTTGAAGACGAAAAACATTAAGTTCATAACTTGTCCGCATGCTAGAAAGATTTGAGCATTACACTAAAAGCAAGGGCACTAGGAAGGGCTCAATTCATGCATCAGAAAACAGGGAACACTTACCAATAGGCTTGGAATTTAAACTATCAGATCCAAATAAATGAGATGAAGATGACCAGCAAGAGACAACCCCATTGAAGAGGAATATCGCCAAAATGAGAACCACTTATCTACATTGATAGTCCCATATGAATCCTTAACAATTAAGATTCCCATTACAACTCTCCAAATTCACTGAATGCAAATGGTTGGTTTGATAGAGAATGATACCTTGGTAGCAAGATTTGAGATGACAAATCATAAACTAGATTTCGATGGGCAGGGCATGGCTCAAGCTTGCTTGACATGCCAGCTGGTTGGGACAGGTTTAGAATGATGGCATATAAACCATTGGATCATATTATGCCATCTAAGAGTGAAATTAAAATATTAAACATTGGCAAAAGATCCAACGGTTCAAAACTCCAATCAAATCCCTCATCCATTTCAGATAATAGGAGACAAACCTGATCTCTAAATTTCTTCTCTCTGCATCCCATTCTCATCCGTCTGATCTTCTCACCCAGACCTCACCTGAGCTTGCCCCCTCCCCATCCCATCTTCTCTTCTGCTCCACACTCATCGGCAAGGCACCCAGCAAGCACCCACACCCATCATCTGGGAACTCAACAACCATCCACTACCCTACCACAGGGACATCTTTGTAGCCACCCCACCCTGCCACCAGGATGACAATCCACACCCCACCCTAAAACCACCAAAAAGTAGCCAAAAATAGCCTTGACCTAACCCAGTAACTGGGTTCTTCAGATAACCAAGCCTCAAATCCAAAACTTTATCTTCCTAAGAGAAGGGGTGTTACCTCTGCACTAATGCCCATTTCATTGATAAAAGAGAGATTAATATAAAGATTCCACTCGAAGATAAGAAAGCCACAAACTCTGTTTTGAGTTAAAGATGGTAATAATAGTACCAATAGAGGTATGCTGGTAAACATTAGGCTTTTGCTCAGTTGTTAAGAAAGCACAATAAAGGAAAGCTAGGGTATTTGGCAATAAAATGAGAAAAACAGATAAAGGAAAACCTAAAGAACATAAAGGGGGCAAAATTTTCAAGAGACCTGATTTTTTTTCCCAAGTTACAGAAACCAAGTGGTTCGGCAATGATAATTGAAAGCTTTGAAATATCAAGTACCAAACCTGTATGAACCAAGAGTATGTGCTGCAACTTCATATTAAATGTTGTACCAATAAAAGGTATCCACCAATATGTCTTGACGTGGTTGGTATGCCACTACGCCTATTTTGGCCTCCAAAATTATCATTTGTGTTTTATGTTTTTAGTCTTAATGCTATGGTTTTGCAAGACATGGTAAGAGTATAGCTATAGGTGCCCTCATCATCCTATTCAATGTGTTGAAGTTTTTAAAATAGCAAAAGAAGTCAACAACAATCATATTTTAACATGATAACCGCTAATAGGCTATAAATTACAATTATTATAAAACAAATTGATTTTTTCAGTTTGTATCAAGTAAAAAATAATAATAATATCAATATATTTTGTAAATTGTTAGTGGACATAATATAAAGGAAAAGGCAAACCATATGTAAAAGGATGACTTCCCACTAAAGCATTATCTCTTCATTTTAATGCTACAGATTACTTATATACATTGCTTAACAAAGCAAATAACAAGATCCCATGGATTTAAGTAAAACACTTTTTATTATATAAAAGACCATTAGTCCCACGAATATATGTTGGTCCTGAAAAAATACATTTGAAGTTTTCCACACCACTTAGTTTCTTAAATAAATTACTTTTTTTTCATCTTAACGCCTTCTCAGATGATCATATACCTTTGATTAAGAAAATTATTCTGATGTTAACTTTGACAGTTAAGATTACAAAACCCTGCTATTTTCCTAATTGATGAAAATATAAATTAGTATCATGAGTAATCAAGTATTTCTATTCAAATTTTCTTAGAGAACTAATCTTCTTTTTCTTGGTTGCCATAGAATTGAGTGCATTCAAATGTCAGGCAGAGAATAGGTTTCAGAGGAAAGGATAACTGTGCCAGTTTCATAAAATTCATTGCACAATAACAGGAGGTGCAGTTACATTGGATCAATAGATTCTGATACTGCTGATATCTAGTAGGTATTATATACAAACACTGGTGATTATCAGTAAATTCAAAATAAAGCATCAATGCTAGAGTGAAATTGATTGCAAAAGCCTCCTCAAAAATGAAACTGATTGCAAAAATAAACAGTGCTGTGCGGTTACACTTAATCAAAAGATTCTAATACAACAAATACCTAGAAGGTATTATATATAAATGCTATAGTGTTTCTTAATAAATTCAAAATAAAGGATGAATGCTCATGTGAAATTGATGGCAAAAATCTCCTCAAAAAAATAAACTAATGGCAAAAATAAATGGTATTTGTGTAGTAACACTTGAGCAATAGATTCTGATATTGCTGATACCTATGGTCAGCCGAACTATCTCAAACTGGATAGTTCGGAGCAAACCGAGCTGAACCAACCTAGCCTGTCAATTCGATACAGAGGGAGAACCGATCATACTGAACTGAACCACTCGGTTTGAACCAATTTGGGACGGTTCATGGCTTGGGATACCCTGATCCATCTGATTAGTACACCACCAGTTCAGTACGGCACACTCTGTACCAGACGTATCGGTCTGGTACCAAAATGATATCGATTCCTGGTACAACAAACCTCGTTGATACCTAAAAGGTATTATATACAAATGCACTAATTGCAAAAGCCTCCTTGAAAAAATAAAGATTGAAAAAATAAGCAGGGTTTGCAAGGAAAAATTTGAAAATATGTAATTAGTTGGAATGAAACATGAGCCTAGATCCAACCGATAATTGCTTGAAGATTATTTGCAAATCTTTTTCTCCATGTACTTGTCCACTACAGATAGGTAGAGAGAGAGAGAGAGAGGAGGAGGAACATGAAGATATAATTTTTTTCTTTTTTTTGTGAAATACCTTGTTCTCTCTTTTCTCTTGCACCCCACACCCAACCCCCCCACCCGGGCCCAACCCAAAAACTACCATTCGAACTCCTTGCCAGGTTGCAGTGGTATGCCTTGAGTAACAACCAAGGAGAAGGCAGGTGGTGAGAAACGTGAAGATATCTAACCGCATCAGAGCAAAGTCAAAAAAATCAGTAGGTTTTGGAAAATTATGTAATTACCTTACATGACATGAATAATTTTTAAATAACTAGTCAAAGCCTATTACACTGTGGAATCAATGTACTAGGCAAAGCAAGAGTCACAATACCAATGCACATCACCCTATACAGCTGTAATGTAATAATATCAAACTGATACCTGATTTTGGGGTTGCATATCGAATATGGGTATACCAAACCAACTACCATACTGGGCATACTGACACAATTCCAACATGGTACGAGTATAAGGTTCTGTTCCGAGATTGAAAACCTTGTAATCAAGCTTTTTTTTTTTTAATTTGAATAAGCTTATCATTACAGATCAAAGTTGGACAGCTGCTCTTGAATAAGATGTTTAGGCAACATATCTCTGGTGATTTATCTAGATAGTCTTTTGTCTTAATGATCATGACAAGTAGATTCAAATTCACATGCATTTTCTTTAGCAACTAATGACTACAATGACATATGACACCTATAATTAAAGAGAGTGATGTCAGGAAAAATTTCAACCAATTATTGTGATGAGAATGCTCAGAGCATGATAACCAAGAATCATGGTTCACAAGTAAAACAGAATTGGGGAAATAGGAAAAAAAATACTGACTTGATTTGTACAAGGTATGGTATAGATCAAATCACTCTTCAAATAGCTCTGCAGCACAAGATCTCCATGGACTGGGTTTCTCGAATCTGGTTCTGGCTTCACATCATGTGAAGTTCTCTGACAAAGAATTTCTTGAGCATTGTTCACATACTCATGTATTAGCCTTATTTCAGCATCAGAATACCAATTTTCTGACTTATCAAAACCCCCTCCATCAACTATCTTATCCCAACAGTGCAGTATGACCTCGATGATGCTAACAAACCTGTTTTGTATCAAAAATTGCAGTAAAGAAGTTAATCTCTGAATATTTTTTGAACTAAAAAAAGGTTTCCTTTCATCTACGTGAGGCTCCTTCAGTAACCAGGCAATGTCCAAAAGCAGTTCTGACATTGCATTTTGTCTTGCCGCAAAAAACTCACACAAGGCTGGACTAGCACCACTAACTGCATCTTGAGACATGATGCCATCTGAACAACAAGGTTCACTGAGTGTGGCTTCGATCTTCTCCATTTCAGAACATACATGCTTGTTGCCAACAAGGATCGGGACAAAGTTGGATATTCCAGATGCATTCTCAAACTACAAAAGAAAAACTGGACTAACTATACTGCAGCTGATTCTCAATAATGACCAGCTGTTTCAGAAATAATTTTTCATGTCCTAATCTACAAAATGGCATGGCAGACTGAAGCAAGCAAAATCATAATGACAGCAATTAGATCAGTCAAAAATAATGTATCTTATTTAATAATGAATTCCTTTATCATACCAATATTTGACAGTATCTTTTATTCAAACTCCAAATAAGGCAACAGAAGCATCAAGAATACAGTTCTAGCATAAATAATAAACTTAACCATCAATGAGAGCAGACTAGGAAGTAAAAATCACAGACACACACAGACACACACAGACACACAGAGCACAGGGAATGGAGGCAGCGATCGCATACCACCAAGTAATTTAATTTCTTTTCCCAACATCTCCCCTGTAAGAAAATCTACCAACAACTCAATATGTAGATACAATAGTCAGGTTAACTAGAGAAATGTCTGCCAAAATCAGGAATACTATTGGACCTGTGAAGCAAGTTATGGTTAATATTGTCGATTGATTCAATATATCTCACACAAGAAGTTACACATTAAAGATTCCTATAGCTTGAAGGGCATATCTGCACAATCTTGTGCTACAACATCAGGAAAATGTTGAATCCTAGGATGTGTAGGTGTTTTCCACAATTTGGTCCCAATGGAATGTTAAAACTAACCATTTTTTCAGAGATGTGGTGGTCTTTCCAATCATTTTGTAATAAAAACCAACCTTTCTTAGTTATGATCAACTTTCATGGAGAGTTTTTACCTTCACCCAAGGAATTTAGATGCTAAAGACCTCTATTTTAGTCTCCATTATCCTTATATTTGATAGGAGGGAACAGTTGGTCCTCGATCTATCATACTGATCTATTCAAATGTTTCCAATTTGCTACCTAGGTTGATTTTAGTCTTCTTTAATTTCTTTAGATGTTAATATCTAGGGATGTCAATAGGTCAGGTTGGGTCGAGTCTAGTTAGAACAATTACATATGCAATGATGACCTGCACCTTACCGACTAGACATCAACCTGGGACATTCTGAGCCATAATGGCCTACAAGTTGACTCCCACTGACCAAGCTGACTAGGCTGACATGGAATATACTCTACCATGCATAACCCAACTTGGTTCAACCTGTCTGATCCATAACCTATGATACCATATGACTCGAGGCCTATCCCAATCTCACCCTTATGCCTCACTACTATTTCACGACTCAATTTTGAGCAGTACTGGACAAGAAGAATAAAAGACAACAACCATTCTTAGCAACATTGACATTACCAAACAGATTTATAAAACTCCCCACTTTTTGTAATTGTTAAATAAAATTTTGCCATGATCTAGAGTCAATTGCCATGCATGAAAGGCTTTCACCTCCGCCTAAGGAATAGGGGTGCCCATGATTTCCTCAGTGATATGCTTTTGAAAAGCTTACTGCAACAAAGGCACAGTCCATCTCATGTCCTGATGCAAGAGTGATAACCAAATTAGCATTCTCCATTATGCTAATAGCATCAATGAGATTTAAAATAAATAAAAAAGGTGGAAGATAGCCAGATGAAAAAGAGGTATGCTCGTGGCTCCAGCCTGCCACTTTTACAGATTGCTGACTTATTCATAGCCATTAACAGCCCACTAGGTTGGTGGTAGCCTTTGCTACCCTCTCACATGTTCCATTTGGAGCTCAAATAAGGAAGGAAAGCTTAAAAAGAAATTCTTAAAGACGTAGAGCTCAAGCTGGCTTGGCCTAGGCAGCCTGACCAAATTAAGAGCCCAAGCAGCCACTCTTAACAACTGCTAACCCACGAGTTGACTCTCATGACTTGAGCTGGCCTGGCTAATTCATACCATGACATGAGCAGAACTTCAACTTATGCCACCCCAATCCATAACCAAACACACTTTGCATCAAGGTTTGTCATATCAATCAGTACATACTGCTATATCATATGTATCATATCATACTAGTAATAAACTAAGACTCAATACAAGAGGCATACTAGTCTTTATATGCCAAACCAACCCCTACATTGGGCGTACGAAGACTGTACCAATATGGTACCAGTATAGGATCCAATATCGAGGTTGCAAACCTTGCTTTACATGACCCAACTTTATTCCAATCATGTTGAATCATAATATCTTGATTTTGAGGTGAACTAAACACTAGACAAATTAAAAGAGACCAAACATCCTTAAGAACCTTGCCCACACAATCAAGTCCTTACTTAGCCCAAGTTGAAGCAAACAAAACTCTACCCTCCTAACCTAACTCGAGTAAAAGCTTTGATCCATACCTGATCCATTCTCAAATACTTAAAATTGATATGAAGCTTGAAGAGGGAGAATTTTGTCAAGACATAAAGTATCACACCACTGATTTATTCTATTCAGACAACCAACTAGAACAGAACAATTAGGTGTTAAGATTTGCTTTATAGGCAATTATCCATCAAGTAATGAATTCCAATGTTGCACGCACTCGCACACACATATATCATGATTCTTATTTACCACCTTAAATAGCGACTTCCAGAAAAGTAAATATGGAAAAAACTAAGAGCATGCGAGCAAGTCTATAAAAGGCTGTTCATTTCAAATGCATGTGGTTACAAAAATGCTAAAGTTTTGAATATGAGGACTTTGGGTGATAAATGATAAGCTTTAATTTCTGGTCCAACAAGAAAAAAAATTGGGATTTATGGAATTTTGAAGATGAGCTCTAAAGTAACATCACTGCCCAATGCAGCACTTATTAAGCATTGCCAACACATTCACATTCTATTCTAGGTGTTATGGTCATAAAACACAAATATGAAACTGCATGTTAGATAACTTTTCCACCCTATGGGTGGCTGCTCATGCAGGTTGGTTAGGTTTTGGATCAGGTCAACAGGCTGGTTAGGTCTTTTAATCCATAAAATAAGCAAGAGCTTTGTTTGGTAAATAATTTATAGTTGTGTATATGCAACTCACCCTGGAGGATAAAATATTAGACCTGAACTTTTAAGAAACTCTCAGCCTTAGAATCATAATGTTTTTTTTAAGCTTAAACAACCAGACACTCATGATATCCTCCACAATGACAGAATCAGTGGGTTGTTTTTGCTACCAAAAACATACAAAGAAGGGAGCAGTAGATGGAAAGATTCAGAGGTCACCGCTGAAGTGTTTATGTAAAGTGGATGACCAATGGTAGGCTATGCTTATAAATAAAACCCTAAAAGAGCCTTTGGTTCGAGAATATAGCAGCCATAAGACTTTGAATAAGCTTTAGTTATGTCAAACAGCTTTTTCAAAAACAGGCATAAGGAATAGTTAGTGTAAATGAATGAACCACTTGTGATAATCATATCTCTCATAAGCAGTTCCTGGCATGCATTCAATTTTTACTGCTTCTATTGACAAAAGCATTGTCAGCCTAAAATTATTTCAAAATGTTAGGCCAACAAAAATAGGGATAACTTTTGAATAATAATTCCTATTAGGAATGACTATTCTTATTCCACTTTTTCTTATTCCTCAAACTAAACACAGCCTATGCCCTTAACCTCTTCCTTATACTATGGTGCCCTTCTCCCTTTCATTTTTTTTTTTTTTTTTTTAATTTCAGCTAAGAATGAGATGACAGAAAGTATTTTCTTTTGGTTTTCTGATTGGATTTAAGAACAGGACTAGAAGAAGGAAAGAGTAGAGTAAGCCTTCAGATAATGTCACTCCCCTTTTTTTTATCCAATCCCATTTCTTTGATATAATTTACTTCTTTACTGGTTATGCACTTAGATTCTCTTGCACCATAGGGTTGTTCGCTCATAGATTTTTTTTTTTTTTTTTTGAGTGTGTGTGCGCACGCATGTTGAGGGAGAGGGAGCCATGGGGATTGGGATTGAATAAGTGTCTATCAAACACTTCTAAATTCCCCATGACAACCGATTCCCATCCCTAGTAAAAAGTTACACAAGGCATTTGATAAGCCCAATGACAACCTAAAACCAGCTTTTTATGGGTGGGTTGGTGGGTCCAGGATCAGGTTCATCTTCAATCACCATGGCATTGTAAAAGTGGTGAACGACTCAAGCCTAAGTGCTTTTCAGAATGGTGAAGTCTAAATGGTGAGACGGTGAACTGGTAAACTGAAGTTCCTATATATAAGCACATGAAGAGGGTAGAAGGACATGGTTTCATGTGCAAGATCTATGGTTTGACAAATGTAACACCTAGATATGGAATGTGAGCACCTTGCTTTAATCAGACAATCACCTTGAACATAATAAATTAGGTGTACGGATTTCTTTCTTCAGATGACCACCCATCAAGCATGAAGGCATTCAAACAATCCAACCATTAAATTGTCAAAACTGATCTAAATGTACACCTGATTGCATGTTTCTTCAGTTCAACACATGCATTTTTACCAGTCAGAATTAAAAACATATGAATAGTCAATAAAGGTAACTGACTTACCAGCCGACAAGACCAGAATGATGATATTCAATGGTAGATATACCATGACAAGCAATGTTGATCACTTACATAATCAAACAAGAAACCAAAAGTAATTAAAAAATACCTCATTTTTTTCATCTTCTTTTACAGAAACAAATGTCAATGAAACAACAATAGAAGAGAGGTTACAAAGTCAATGAGATTGAGAAAGAGAAAGACCTCAATAAATGCAGGGCCAAAAGCATCTAAGTCTGTCTGAGTAATATTTATCCTGAACATCTCATGGTCGGAAGTGTTGACATACTCCACTCCATTTTCATCATAATACTTGGTCTTCCCATGAGATATGACAGAACAAGAATTGTAATCAAGATACTTTCCAGCAAATGACACGAGAAACCTGCCATTAAACATAAACTCCATCAATTTAACGTCTTCTCTTCTTAATATAATATTTTGATCATTAACAACAGTTAAAGACCTAAAATATATATGAGCCCGAATAACTTACAAGCAGAAATTTCAAACACTGACATAATTCAATGTTATTGCATAAAAATACCAAAATAACATATTCACAAGGCATTCGCGGCCTCAAAAAAAGGTACACATAAAATATACAAAGCAAAGTTACCATGATTATAGTAGTAATAACATGTTGATGATAAACCTAATATATAACAGAGAGAAACAATGCCATAAGATGATCATAATAAATCAAAGAAGATATATGAACAAAAGTCACAGAGACAAACATTTTAGCTGATAAATGCAAAAAAAAAAAAAAAGAAGAAGAACTCTTTGTTGAGACACTTCATCAAGATTTTAAAGCCCAAATAGGCGGCTATTCAGTGGGGTGAGAACAAGGTTTTAAATACTTTAGAATGGCATCATCCTCATTTTTCTGTGGAACAGGACACTGCATCTTGGTCCACTGCCCGCCTTATTATATACCTACACTTAGGAAGGTGCCCCATCTTGATGCTTAGGACAGTAGGACACCCCACCATTCCGCAATTTTTAAAAACTTGGGTGAGAAGAAACTGTTGTATAATGGGACACCTCAAAAACACCACCATTAAATGGGTCATATAGCACTTGCTGAGAAAATGGAGCAGGGCACAATTGAAATAGGGATCATGGCGATGAAAAACATTTAATTTGTAGAGACCAACCAAGTATGCCATGCTTTTTCATAAATGGAATTGAAGTCATTCTGTACAGAAAATCGCAAGTAATTTGCCAACCATCCCTCACAACTTCTTTAAACCTCATAGATATAAAAATAACAGAGCACTTCTCAAATCTTTTCATCACCGAGCTTCAATTGCATTTGGTATGTCTTTATTCTCTCACTTTTCTATGCTTCAGAGTGCCCAATTTAATCTACATAATTACTTCAGGGTACATCTTGATTATAAATTCTAATTGCAGCCCCTTTCTCATTAGTGGACCCCAACTCGACATCAGCAAGCTAATCCTCTATGATGACATTTATCCTCCCAATGTCCCAATCATCCATGTTATAACCTCCTTCTAGTATTTGCTGCGTTATATCCAGAAAACATACTGCTTGGTGCCTACTAAATCTTACAGGCCACTACTGGAATTTCAGGTTTCACAGTCAGCATGATCTAATGATCTGCTTCCTTCTCTTTCAGTCTTCTTTCTAACCATCCAGATGAGCAAAACTGGAAGTGCTCTTCTTGTTAAAGCAAGAAAGTAGCATGACAGTCCACACTCATGCAAAGCTGAATATTGCTGATCATTATCATATCTTAATTATTCCCCCCCACCCAGCACACTCTTCCTCAGTATAACAAGTGGGACATAAATCTCAAACTTCTAAATTTGGCATTTCCTTTGTTAAAGCATAAGCTTGATAGCAAAAACCAAATAACAAAAATCTGAATTAGCATTGGTTTCCTATCAAATGTTCGAACTTATTGTGTAATCAAGATTAAATTTTGGATAATGTAAACTTTCTCCAAGTTCAGTTGAATTAGAATAACCTGTAATATTTTATATCTATTTTCTCATATTGTTTGATCATATAAATAAACATTTGTATACAATTACAGTATCGTTGGGAATGCATCAGCCTCCTCATTGTTGCATCTCAAGCTAGAAATAAGCAGATATTATTGCTTGTGGATATTATTACTTTCAAGTTTCAACCAATACATTGGTTTACTGAAAAAGTCTTTGCCACACAAACATGGAGAACCTTGTTACCATGATCTAATAGGTAGACTCTGAATAATCCTCACATGAATCACTGAGAATAGAATAATGGTAACAGCTATTTTTTTCTTATTGTATTAGCAATGACACTAAGCAGGTTTACCTTAGTGGGTGGCACTAATTAAGGTAGTGATGTAAGACAGCCTAGGGTAAAGAAAAAATTGCGGTTGATGGGACTTTTGGACAGCAGGGCTAGGCCAATAGATGCTGAAATTCTATTCACCTCTGCAATGTTACTAAAATAAACTGCATGCGAAGCTTCCTGATGAAAGATATGAAAGGAATGTTTTCGGTTTAACCTTGCATTTGAGGATGTTTTGTTGGATCATAAACAAGAGAAAAAAATTGCCTACACAAATCATAAAAGAGAACAAACATGAGAAAAGAAGGGAAAGGGATATAACCTAGACTCACTTTGGGGTGGTTTCACATCTTGATTGAACCTCGCATGTGAAATAAGAGAAATGTAGTATTATTAAAAGCGTTAGGCACACCTAAGCGCAAAGAACTCTTAGAGCCTAGGTACAAGAAGAAAGCACAGATACGAGCGTGAGCGAAGTAAGCTGCATATTTTTAAAAGAAATAAAACAATTTATATAAATAAGATTTATAACATAATAGAAAAAGCTAAAAAAATTATAATAATATATTTAGCCTATTAGCTTAATGAAAAGCCTCATCTTTCTCAACTGAAATTTGTAGTCCTTTAATATTTTTCCTCTTCTTTCTCAAATGATAACATAATTTTTGATATTTCATCTCTTTGTCTTCCAATTTTTAGCTTTTTATAAGGTAAGAAAAATAATTATGTATGGGATGGTACATCATAAAGTCAACATAGTCTAATAAATATAATAAATTTTAAAAAAATATTACCAACATAGCTTACGAAGAAAGATGCGCCTTTTTTGCGTCCCAAATTAGATTAAAAGCATATGTTTTTTTTTCACCTTATATGCGTCAAAATAAAGGCACCTCACATAAGGTATAAGAAGTGCCTAACCTGCCTTTAGCACGCCTTGCGCCTTAAGCGCACATTAGGATATAAAAAGTGCCTAATCCTTGGTGCCTTGCATCCTGGACCTTAAGCGCGCCTTTGACAACACTACTCTCTTATGCTAAGAAAAATAATTACGTAAAATAATTATGTATAAAATGGTGCATCATAAAGTTAACACAGTCTAATAAATATAATGATCTTAAATATATATATATATACATTACAAATATAACTTATTAAAAAACGTACATCTTTTTGCCTTATATATGCCTAGATAAAGGTGCCTCGTATAGGATATAAGAAGCACCTAACTCTTGGCACCCGGCATCTCGTGCCTCAGGCACACTTTAGGATATAAGAAGTCCCAAACACTTGATGCCTCATGCCTCGCGCCTTAGGCACGCTTAAGGCGAGCCTTTGACAACATTGGAGAAATGAATGAAGAAAGAATAGAGATGATAACTTGGACTCACCCCAGAGGGCCTCATAACCGACTTTGTATCAGACAAAGGATATCTCAGACAAAAAGAAAAATATTCCCATCAGTCAACACTATGTCATCATAACCCCGATAGAGGGGGCAACCACTAGTCAGTGTTGACCTCATGCTGGGTTCTAGCCAACAAAATGTGCATCTACTCATAAACTATAATCTAATTTCAAGTCGATCATGAATTCAAGCCCCCATAAATTTTTCACTAAGAAAAATTAAAATAACAATAAATTGATGCACAACTAATTTAATGGCCAAGGAAAATAAGAGAAAACAATAGAAAATCACTTCAACCCAATTAACAAGTTAAACTATCAAATTGAGAACAATAAGACTCAAACAACTTAATTAACCGATACTCCCTTGACTCAATTAAATCCTTATCCATCACTACATGCTCTCTATCCACAAGTCTCCAACCTAAAAACTCAAACTTCAGCAACTAAATCAAACAATTCAAAGTCATGATTCCACAAGTTGCAACAGTAAGAAAGAGATCAGGAAAGATTCAAGTGCAAAGTATGCCAAACCAACCACAAACCACCCATTTTGTCATGTAACGACCCAAACCAATGCAGTTTTGGGTCAAAAAGGCAGGTTGGGTTAGTAAGGGGCCTGAACTAGGTGGAGCCACTCTTACCGACCCTAAAAAGCTGCCTAAACTAGCCGGAGCCATCCTTACCAACCCTAAGAATCTATCCTGTGGGCCATGGTCTTCACCTCTCTTTTCTTCAAAAATGGAGTGGATTTAGTGAAGAAAATTCAAGAGGTAGATTTCCCAACTTTGGGCTAGCCCAAATCAGATAAAATCCCCTCACTTCTCTTGATTCTTCTCTCCTTTTTTTCTTTTCATTTTTATGCCTAAAATAGACCAAAAATTGGTAAAAATAGTTAAAGTGCCCCTACCAGGGTTCTACATTAATCTGAATTAAAATTTATTTCTTAAGCATTTCGAAATTTGGAGTGCTTTTGTAGGACATGACCCCTAATTCAGGAATTAAACCCGGTACAAAATCATGCTAAATATAAGACAAAATAGTAAGAAAACATGGTAAAATTATTCAACCACATATATATAGTAATCATGCTAAAATTTTGTATTTTCTCCAATGAAAATTTATAGGAAAAATCTATATCTCTCTCTAATTGTTGATGCCCTATTTGCAATCAACGTCTACCAAAGAGGCATTAGTCTAAATTCTAACCAAGGTGCAACCATAATATTAGGAGCAAGACAATGACTAGATCTTTAGCATCTTATCCACCTATAAATCAGGATAATGTAGCCAACAAAAACCTATGAAATGAACGCAAAAATAGTAGAGTTAAAAATAAGAGAAGGATGACAAAAGTCCAAAAGAATAAGGTAAAGATTGAAAGAAAATTATAGATGAAAAAAACTGGGGCATACAATGATATATGTCCGCATGTTGAGCTACAAATCAATATTTAAATATTACAATCACATCTATTAGGCAAGCATACAGTCTTTTGAGATCAATATAAAATAAAATAATATTAAAATACCCTTAAAATTATAACTTAAAAAATCCAAAAACCTTAAAATAATCTTCAAAACTAAAATAAAATAAAAAAAGAAAAAAGTATTGAATCAGTATGCATCTGTAGACCACATGTCAGTATAGTTTAGTTCGATACCATACCATATCAGCACCTAACCAATATGATACCCTACACCAAAATTGCAGACCTTGTTCAAGTGCATAGAAGAGTGCAAATGAAAGATGGATTAAATTATCTACATACTGGCATGCAGCTCTTATCCAATTCTCCAAATGAATTTAATAAATTTAATTATAAGCTCCATATATTGTCCATTCCTAACACATGAGACACCCGACACACCATAGTGAGTCAAACCATATCAAACCAACCAGAATCTGGTACAGTTTTGTCAATTGGTTTGATTCCCAGGCCAAACCGCTGAACTGGATGGAATTCCAGCCTAAACCGATGCGAGTTTGAGCCGGTTCGACAAATTGTTGGGTGAATTATAGGTGCCCTTGATGAATAAGGTTCTTTTTTTTTTCTTTTTTTTTTTGGGTGGTGAGTGGGTGATGCATGTAGGGAATCTTTCCCTTATTATTGACTTGGCTAAAGGCTAAGATCTTCTTCTGAAGTTCTCAGCTCATTTTTTCATTGTACAGCAGCATTTCAAGGCCATTTTTCCACCAAATTGAAGCCAAACGGGGGAGATCTGAGCCTAAAATCTTTTATGTCTCCTTCTATTCTCCTTCCTTTATTTTTTTGAAAAACCCACTTTAAAATTCCAAAAGAAGAAAGAAGTGAAGAACTTATTTCAAACTTTGAGAGTTTGGCATGATTTCATGATATGTTGTAGATCTAAAAATGATCTACTCATAGCAACAAAGATCTTGATTTTTCATTGCATATTTTTTTAAAAATTAAAAATGAATTTTGGATTAAAAATTAATAAAGAAATAAAATTTCAAAAAATGACTATAAAATCAGAATATGATTGGGGTTATGGTGGCTACCTTCTTCTATCCCAATTTCATTTCAATTTGTTAAAATTTACTATGTTTATTAATTTTATAATCTAGGCCTAAATTTTAATATATTTAAAAATTAATGGTGATCAGCACATGTTTAAGGGCTAAGAAAAATATATATAGCACCTTTGATTGAATGCTACATGAATCTAAATTAAAATCAATTTTTAAAAATTTTTATAAAAAAATAAATTTTTAATTAAAATTAATTAAAAATATTAAATTAAGTTAACATTATGAAAAAATAATATTATGTATAGACATTTTAGAAGTATTTTCTGAAGCAATGATCATTCTTTTTTGCAAGCCAGCAAAAATTCACTATTTTTAAAAATAATTAAATTATTATGAAGTCTAGAAAAGATGTATGAAGTACCTACAAGATATACGGTTTATGAAACTAAATTAAAATTAAATTTTTAAAATATTCTTAAATTTCTAATATTTTTAATTAAAAATTAATTTAAAAATATTAAATTATTTATAAAATTATAAAAAATTAGTATTTTGTATAGATAATTTAGAAGCATTTTGTTATGCATTGATCATACTTTTTAGTTGACATCGAGGAAAATGCACTAATTTTTAAATTTGTATATGTGGATCCTAGACGAGCAAGGATTGAGGATTAAGGCGAGCTTACGATATATTGGTTCAAGGCTGAACCTCCTTTCAATACCACTGTTGCAATGTGGTCATAAAAGCGAAGGAATAACCAGCTTGAAGCACCATCTGACTAGTGGTTACCTCGATGGCAGCTAGTCTAAAATAACTGTAGGAATTCCATCAACTAATGAAAAAGCACTTTACAATCTTCAAGGCAAAGAAGCAAAGAGTTGCAGAGAAAAAGGCAAAGATGGAGAGACAAGCATCAGAGCCACCATCTTACCACTCAACAGATTCGGATGATGATGAGTTAGATTTGAGTGATTTGGAGGTAGAGATGATCAAAGGCCATGCGGGTCAGTCGAGAGGAGTGGGAGGGAGGATGCCAGGGGCAGGTCTCAATTCACTTCAAGGCCCTCACAGTATGAGGGTGGTAGTTATGGGGTGCATAGGACAGGCTCATCAGCTATCCATAGAAGCTCATCCATGAGAGAGATACCTAGTAGGCAGCAAAATCAAATAGCTTTCATATTTGGGTCCCTTGGAAACAAGAAGAAGAACAAGTCTAAACAGATGTGCCCAGATGCAGAGATCCATGATGTTGATCTAGATGTCTTTCCAAGCAAAGATTCGTGACAACAGAGAATTGATACAATGCTTATGAAGAACAGAAAATATGACATGCGGAAGTCAATTCGAAAGTGGTTCTTTAGCCACATAACAGCAAATGCCACAGTGAACACCCATTGCCAATTGATGATCAATGCCGTTCAGAAAACCAGTCAAGATGTTGATCATCTAAGGCCGAAGGGCATATATAGTGACCTGTTAGATCAAAGCAAGGAGTTAAAGTATTGGATAGCCTCCTACAAGAGCAATTGGAAGACATACGGCCTCACCTTAATGTGTGATGGATGGACAGGACCCACTAGACCGAGCATCATTAATTTTCTCACGTATTGTGATAGAAAGACGTTCTTCCATAAGTCTATAAATGCTTCGAGCATAGTTCACAATAAACACTACATCCTGATACTAATGGAGGATATGGTTAATGAGATTAGAGAGTAGCATATCATGCAGGTCATCATAGATAATGGCACATGGTATAAGGCTGTTGGAGAGATACTGATGCAAAGGAGGTCCCATATCTTCTAGTGCAGCACACTGTACTAACCTGATGTTGATGGATATTGGGAAGATCCGTAGAATCAGACAAGTTATCGAGACAGCCCAAACAATCACTAAGTTTATCTATAACCACACATGGGTTTTAGCACTGATAAGGAGGCATATTAGATATAAAATCTTGAGGTCGACAACAACACGGTTTGCCATGCATATATAGCACTCGACAGCATCCTAAAGAGAAAAGCTAACCTCCGCCAGATGTTTGTAAGCGAGGAGTGGCAGGCAGTAGATATACCTAGGTTGATATAGAGGGTGCTAAGGTGAAAGGCATAGTCACCAACCAATAGTTTTGGGCATACGCTGAGGGTGGTGAAGGCTATCATCCCTTTGTATCGAGTACTGAAGGCCATAGCCAGCGAGAGATATCCTCATATGGGTTTTCTATATTATATGACGATGAATACTAAGGAGGAGATCAAACGAACAGATTCAAGGCATGTGTAGGACTATATTAACATCACTGAGCAGCGATAGGATTATCAGATGGGTAAAAAGCTGCATCTAGCATATAAGAATTGATTTATTTAATGATTCTTCCATCATCCATTAAGAACTGATTTATTTAATGATTCTTCCATCATCCATTAACTGATTTATTTAATGATTCTTCCATCATTCATTTGTTAAGTAACTTGAATTCATCAATTAAATAATGCGATTGATAGCGTACTACTAAATCCGAGGTTCTAGTACAGCATCCTAAGAATTGGGATGGATGAGGAACTTCTAAAAGCCCTGCATAGTAAGATAAAGTCTGATTCCATAACTGTGGTAAAATATCTGGAGGTGAATAACTTTTTGATTTGATTTGATTTAGTTTGATCACATATATTAGAGATAAAATTGAAAAAGTGTAACATATTCTTTTAATAGAGCAAGACCTTTAGAGAAGGTAGCTACTCCTTCAAAGAGAAAGTGGTTGTAGCTGGAGTGAATACCATGTTTCCAGGTATTTTGATACATGACTACAATTGTCATACTATAAATTCAATTGACAAGTATCTGATTCACCCTTTGGTTACTTTCTTATATTTGTAGCTAAATGGTGCGTCCATTTCGGGGGGCAAACCCGAAATCAAAAGAGATTGGTGATCCGAATCCTCTCTCAGATTGTCTCCTCTGATGAATGTGAGCGCAATTGGTCTCTATTTGCATTAATCCATAACAAGCAGAGGAAATGTCTCATACAAAAGCGCCCCAACGATCTAGTCCATGTTCACTACAAACTCTGACTCAGGCTGAAGTGTATTGAGGAAATGGACTTGAAGAATGCTGATCCACTATATAATGATTTCATCTAAGATGAGGATAATCTGATGATTGGGTGGCTTGAGGGCTAGCAGGAAGCGAAGCTGGACAGACCTGGATCGCCTCGACTGTCAAGAGATATCGCTGAGGCTAGGGTAGATTCAAGTAAATGGGCTCAGAAATACATGCCTACGACATAGAGGTCGGAAGACATCCTGCCATCATCACAATCTAAGACATCCTCGCAGAGATTTGAAAGGAAGCTGCTAGAGTGAGGTCGGTATGACACTCGTTCCGATCAACGGAGTTAGAAAGCGAGGGACGAGAAGGGGAAGAAAGTGGTAGTTCCCTAAACCAGTAAGAAAAGAAAGGCAATGCAAAGAATGGAGTCAATGCACTCGATTTAGAGACACAGAACTCAAGCAATGATGACAGTTCAAGAGATGATGGGGTATCAAGTGGTCAAGAAGCCGTACAGAAGATACAGCCT
Organism: Metroxylon sagu; assembly: GCA_017589505.3. NCBI lineage: Eukaryota > Viridiplantae > Streptophyta > Magnoliopsida > Arecales > Arecaceae > Metroxylon > Metroxylon sagu. Next base: position 1,302,378 of record JACVBY030000624.1, on the reverse strand, counting down.
CATGTTATTCAATTCACTAATGAATCCCTAATTCACTCATGCCACTCAAGATAGGGACCATAGGGTGCCATTTAATAGAGCTCGCTAGGAGACTATTGCTTATAAAAGACGAGACTCATAAGATCATTTGGAACGTGAAGCAATTGATGCAGACGATCTAGCATAAGAAGTAGGATCTCTAGATGTATATAGATCATATTCCACACCGGTTGGCTATGAGCCACATTTTAATGGATTAGCATCCTTCGTCGGATACCTCATCTTATGGATATCTTACATTGGAGGCTTCGCAGTGTTGTCAAAGGCACAAGGCGCGAGGCATAAAGGGTTAAGCGCTTCATACACCCTAAGGTGTGCTTAAGGCACAAAGCGCCAAGGGTTAGATGCTTCTTATACCCTTGACGAAATGTCATCTAAAACATAAAGTGAAAAAAGCATGTGCTTTTGATCTGATTTAAGATACAAGAAAAACATGTCTTTCTTAATAAGCTGTATTTGTAATATTTTTTTAAGCCTATCATATTTATTAGACCGTGTTGACTTTATGATGCATCATCCCATACATAATTATTTTTATTGCCCTATAAAAAAAAAACTAAAATTGGAAGGCAAAGGGATAGAACACCAAAAATTATACTATCTGCTAAAGAAGAGGAAAGATAACAAAAGACTACAGATTTTAGCTAAGAAAGATGAGACTTTCCATTAAGTTAATTGGCTAAATATATTATTTTTATGACTTTTTAGCTTTCTATTGTGTGTTATAAATGTTGCTATTATTTTATCATTTATTTAAAAATATGTATCTCATTTCATTCATGTGCATATCTTAGCTTTACACCTTGTGCCTAAGCTCTAAAAGCCCTTTGCGCTTAAGTGTGCCTAGCACTTTAACAACACTGAGGCTTCGAGCGGTTACTATATTCCACTATCATAGCCTCGTGATGCTTACGGATTGGATTTTACCAGCGTGATCTTTGAATGGCTAGGTTAGTATCCTATCCCATACTAAGGATAAATGATGAGGCATGGAGAGTTGTATATGATGATCTAGTGAAGTGGAGTCGCAATGCTAATGAGTTAGATTTCCTCTCAGGCCCAGACTATGAGCAGGACCCCGATGTCTACGAGTGACATAGATACTCCATCAGATATTATGTTAGTACGTATTAATTATTATACGTTCATTGCATCTAACATATATATTTGAAATTCTTAATTCTATGTAATTTGAAAACATATTATTCTTGGCTTCCTATATTACATTTGCCATTAATGTAGCAAATTAATAATATGCTTTAGTTTCATGATTTCATAACTTTAATTTGACATTGATACAATAAAATACTTGGAAACAAAAATGAAAAGCATTATAAATTGAAATTAAAAATCATTAAAATTGAATACACCATATAAAAATAAGAAAATAAAATATTAACACAAAAAAAAAAGGCAAACTAGCCCAAACCAAATTGCGGTTCAATGCTAAACTGGGTTCGATAAATCTTGCGACACACATTACTTAACATTCAATTTGAGAATCAACAAGAGTTTATTAGAAATCTATGCTTCTCAAAACTAATGTTTGAAGTCTCGAAGGGACAGTAGGCATCATGGCTATTTCATCCCATTCTTTTAAGATAACAAAACCCACCCACAACTATGAGCCGTCCCATCTTATCTCTATTTTGCCAAGGATGGCATCAGTGATGATCATAGGCCTTCCAAATGCCGATGATGATCATTTATCTTCATAGCTAACCCTTCGTAGCCTTATCGTCACTCCACCAAACAAACCATCTCACATTCTTTCCTTGTCTTTGATCTGCAGTAAGGAAGGATCAATGGGAGCAAGAAAGAGAAAGGGTCAACGAGAGCATGGAGGAAAATAGGACCAGCGTGTGTAGTTTTTTAAATAGGAAAACAATGGAAGGTTTTGAATGCAGCGAGAGTTTTTTTTTTAAAAAAAAGTACATTGATTTAATTAGTATTTGGATTTAATTAGTTTAAGTAAATTTTAGTTATCATATAATATAAAAGTTGATTATTAGGTTTATTGTTTAGTGGGAATAATTTAACTTCTTACATGCTACAACCTACTAGAGTTTGATTCTTTTTTCATCACAAATAATTTTTTTCATGAAATATATTATATATTTTTAAAAATACAGAATTATAAAAATACATAATATTATGTTTTAATTTTTCTTAAAAATATTACATAAAATCAAAAAATAAATATCTATATCACATTAATTTATGTATAAAATTATATATCTCAAAAAATAACATTTTATAGAAAATTCGGCCCATCCTTTATTTCTAATAGATATAAAAATTTAGAGAATACTCTTACTCATTCTACTCATCTCTAAAAACAATATTTTCCAACTCAGAAAAATGTGGTTTGATCAATACTTTAAATAAAAATTAAGTGACAAGATGACAATTACATACATGCACTTAATAAATTGTATCCATGCTCACTTGGTATACAATATGATAGTCTTACTCTACTAACACTCATGTGCTATCCAAGTATCAAATAATAAATTTCAATGCTAAAGCACTAAAAACAAATGTGGTTTGCTATGTGATCAAGCTCTGTACAATAAAAGTTACCAATTCTTTCATCAAGCTCCATCATTCTTTCTATCAAAAGTGCATGCAAATATTAATTATAAAAGATCATTGCTTATTATTCAAGAAAGGATTTCCAATAACCTAGAAAGTCACAAGAAATTATACTATCAGTTTTACGTAGATATATGAACAATGCAATATAATTTAGAAAAATGTGAGGACATTCAATCAAAAGAATTCAGTGCATTATTGACAAATATAAACTTATCTCCTTAGCTTATACAAATATTAATTCTCATAAAATCTGACTGTAGTAGGTCTTAATACAACCTAGCCAGCATTAACTTAATATAGCACAATAATATTAGCTGGTATTGCATCATTAGCAAAAAAAAACACTAATAGGCGTTATTTATATCGATGATTTAAGTCTCAGTGAGATGGGCCAAGACAACCATCCCATTTTATCCTAAAGAAATTCTGGAACTGATCTCGATCGTCCTATCCCATTTTGTTTTGGCTATATTATATTATAGTGTTAATTTTAAATAAATCTAATGTATTATAAAAATATAACTTTTGAAGTTCAAATATATTTAAAAATCAAATAAAATATTAAAGCTTCACAAATTACTTTTTTTTAAAAAAAAACATCCTAAGCAAGTATTGGGATGCCTGACCAAATTGGAAATTGGAATGGAACGAGACAAGACGAGACAAGGGTGTCTCGTTTCATAGAAAAACTAGGACACCTCCGTCTCATGAGATTTAAAACCTTGATTCAAATTATAATATTTTCAATTTCATAACTTTTTATGTTAGACTTAAGAGTACACTAAATAGAATTAATTTAACTTAAATATTTACTTTTGAAGTTTAAATATGTTTTAAAGAATAAAGAAATAAGTCTTGAAAGATAAACTAAGAAATAAATTTAAAAAATATTAAAAAAACGCATCACAAATAAGTACCAGGATAATCAATCGAGATGGCCATCGAGACAAGGTGTGACGTGAGGCGTTCCATTTCATAGAGAAACTAGAAAGCTCTTGTCCTATGGATTTAAAACCATACTCGAAACATTTAAATTTGGTAATAAAGCTTAAATTTCACAAGAAAGGAGGACAATAGTAGTATCTGTGATCAAGGTACACATTAGTTTCATTCCGTCAGTTCATTCGCTGTTTGATCATCTGTGGATTATAATAAAACAGATTTATGAAATATGCTGTTTTTCATCTCAATATCATGAAATATGTTGTTTTCCTAAAACTCATTTTTCACATCCTGTCAGCATTCCCCAAATAGGTCTATGAAGAGCAACTAAACAAATGACTTCACAAAACTTATCTGATTTAGGTTTTGCATAATGAAACCTGACAACCAAACAGCCCTCAAACTAGAGAAGTTAATATGAGCAAAGATTAGAAAAAGTCAGCTAAATAACTAAACATCAAAATCAATATTAGGCTGCAACTATAAGAGACAAATAGTCAAGCGTTTTCAGCCAATGCGTATCAAGGAAAAAAGAAAACTTTTGCAAGCTAAAAGATCCATCAATCATGGCAGAGCATCATGCTTCTACATATATTAGATAAATGATGATGCAGCCATACCTGAGCATCTAAAGCATACTTTAGAATTTGTGGTCATTCATAAGTGCTGAGATTTACTCATATGTCATATAGCAAAAGTTACAAAATGACCAATACATTACCGGAAATTAGCCTGGTGAAGGTTACTTCCACATACAACAAACTCCATTGGTTTGCCAGCTTCAAAATAAGTAGGATAAACATAATGAAGCCTTGGAGCCTGAACCTCCAACTTGATATTCATTATTGATGTTCCATCTAAAATAACAAATAAAGCATCTGAGTCTTCACTGCATTCCCTTATCCATAGGAAACTAATAGGGAAAAGAAAAAAAGAGAAAACAGAATATTCCAAGCTGAAATGTAAAAAACAAAAATAATATCATCAGATGTGCTCAAATGAAAAACAAATTGAAGTCAGCCCACATTTCTAGAATATTCTTATATGCTTGCACTTGTCACTAAGATTAATGCAGACAACCACCAGTGATTTATGAGACTTGCATCTTATGCACAAATTTTTACAATGAAATAGAGGTACCAGCAGTTTATTGAAATCAACCACCCTATGAAGCTTGTCTAAGTGTTCACCATAGCAGTCTCAAGAAAAAAAAGGATAGCTTCTGTGGTGAGGCCAACAAATTTGTCAATCATAATCCTATCAGGTGTAAATGATCACAATGAAATAAACATGCAATCCTTTTTCACTTAAATGTTTTATGAAGCTTCTCTGAGTGTTCAAATAGCAGTCTCCAGAGAAAAAAAAAAAAAAGGACAGCCTGTCTGCCTAAGCCCACAAATTTTTGACCACAGCCTAATCTATAGGTTATATAATAAAAACATCATAAATATTCAATTTTTATAAAGTTATCCCAATAAATTCAAGATTATGCCACCTTTCTCCAGATTATCACCTATAATAGTAAATTCTTCTAGCACTAATTAGTTATTTCTGCCTTTTTTTTTTAACTAATGCTTATGAGTTATGACATTAGTGGTTTCCCTCAATGTCTTTAGAAATACAAACAGTTCAGAATGCACTCTCTAGAAATGGAGGGAAAATTGTTTGTCTAAGGAGAAATATGACTCCATCATATTTGTGAGAGAAATTTCTTCTTATGATGTTTTACAATTTTCCACAGAAGAGTAGAATGCTAGTAAGCATTTCACAACAACAACATTACACTGCTATACATGTAATTGATGTAATAACAACTAAGAAGCCTTTCCCCAAATATTTTAAATGGTTTACAATTTTTTTCTTGCCGATAACTCCTAAAAATAAATACGACTGACAACATGATGATAACTACCTTATTCACTTAAATTTTGAGGGAAGAATATCAATGCAGCTGTGTGAATATCTTGAACACAATAAACCGTCAACAGGAAGCAACACTAAGATTCGCATGCAGCCACGAAAGCATGAAATGCATCACTGTGGAACACATCACAAGCAAGGATTGCCATGACATGTCACAGATGCATGCTGACCTAGCACTGGTACAATATGTGCCAAGTCATGTTGTTCCCATCCTTGGCATGCATTGAAACAGTGGCATGCCAAGCATTGGCATGCAACCAGAACTGCACTAGGGACCCATGTTACAACTTAAACAAGCTACAGTTACAACTTAAACAAGATGAATACAAGCTACACGCTAGACAGAGGAGATATTTGTCGAATTTAATCATTCAAGGCAACCTATGGTTCTCTGATTTAAGAATTCAATTGAAAAAATTATCTTAAGTTGAGTATAAAGGTTGAATAGTTAAGGGATATTATTTGAATATTGAATGGCTTTCACACTTAAAGAGGCAATGTTTATATTCCGAGTTTCCATAGTCTTTATCTTAATGTAACAACAGGTACAAGCACTACAAACAGGAGTTCCTCCGACAGCTAAAATTTCTTTGGTTGAATTTCTATAAAGAGTTTCCTCAAAGAGAAAATACTCACATGATAGTTTTAGGAGATTCCTAACTAACAGTAGAGTTACAGACAACAGGTATAAGTACCATGAACAGGAGTTCCACCGACAGCTAAAATTTCTGATTGAATTTCTATAAAGAGTTTCACCAAAGAGAAAATACTCTCATGAAAGTTTTAGGAGATTCCTAACATACAGTAGAGTTTTGGTGAAGAATCTGCTTTAGAGAGTTTGTCTTCAGAAATCGTCAGATATACATTTGGGGACAACCTACATTTATCAAAAAATGGACATACAAGGAGGTTAATCGACAATATATTTCCTAAAAAAATATCATACAAAAATCTAGCTCAAAACCTTTTCATTCTCTAAGCTCCTGCTTAGCAAAATCCTTCTTTAATTTGATAATCAAATTAAAACCAAAGTCTGATTCAGATCAGTTTGGGCATGTACTACCGCACAAGTTCAAGGCAAGTCACTCAGTGAAAATGGCAATTGATGCATCAATTTCAAATCAAAAATTTTAAAATACAAAACCTACCATATAAATACCTATTTTTCTCATGATTGAGTGCAAATATCCTCTAAGATTTGGTGACAAGTACCTAGCTAAGACAACTACAACCATGAAGAGCCAGTTATTAAACATAGAAGGCCAGTTGGCTAGTAAGAAGACCCATTTTATTCGCTAGAAATAAAGCTCATGCAACTAGGAAGCAGACCTCCAGCTCCAGGATACCATTAGACATGGAAAAAATCAAGAGTTCAAGACAATGAGGTTAGATGACAGATCTAATTAATTCTATTCTGAGGCACATATAACAAATAAAAGAAAACTAAACAAACTAAATCACAAATTATAATCAACCACATTTCAATGGGAAAGGGATTGAGCAATGAATGGGTAATGAAGATGATATTTAGACTAAATAAACATAAAAAACTTACAAAACAACCAAAACTTCATGGGTACTAAAGTATTAGTAAAACCATCAATAGAAGTGGTAAAAAGTAAGACATCAGATAATATCTCAATACAAGCAGCCACAAGTTAAGGAAGACCATCACTGTCCAATAAGCCAGAATCAAAAACTATTACAATACAAGATCCAAAATAACATTATCATTACCTAGTCAGAAATAAAGAGTAATTGTAACAAAGACAGTGCAAAACAAAGAAATACAACGAAAATCATTGACATTTTTTGAGTCAAGTCAATTTAATATTGCGTACCTTTCAAAACTTGAACGATCATATTATTAAGGTAAATAAAAAAGGTGCCTCTTCCTAACAACAAACTTTCAGGGGCATTAACCAAGTCTCGTACATATTGGGCCACATCTTGAGATAACTGTTTCAAGCAAGTTTCCATAAAAAATTTACAACATTTTAGAACTTACACTTAATGATATAAAACATAAATAAATTCATATGAAAGACATCGCTAAAAGTATAAACAGAAAAAGAGCGGTGCAAGACTACAGTCCTGAATAAATATTAAAGATTTGGGTGCAGTTTTATACAGTGCAAAACAATGGAGGTAATATCACTGCAAAAATTTTAATCACTGGGAAGCCATATTGACTGCTGTCCATATCATGAAGTCATTGAGATTGGACAAAAACATCAGGACTTGACAGAAAATTCATGCCAAAAAATAAAATCATATATACTAAATGATCTGATTTATTTTATATTTTACAAAGCGATTTATATTAGCAATTTTTACATGATTGAAAGTAACAATTTATAATATCTAATCTTAGACAAAGTTTCATATGCTTGCTATTGAGAATATTAACTTATTAACAGCCAGATATCAGCTTCCAAAAAACTGTCAAATAAGAGGGTTACCAAAGCCAGGACCTCGATCGCCTCTAAACAAGTTAACTGAAAAGAAAATCCTAGCCCTTTATGGCTACAAAAGTTTAGCACCCTAATCCAGCACCAAACTATTTGCAAAAAATAAAAACCAGATTTTTATGCTCCATATAGAGAAGCAAAAAAAGCTAAAATTTTCCCAATCTTCTTTGGAAAGCAGAAAAAAATAAGCAGAAGATTGGGAAATAAATGAAATAAAAAGGTAGAGATGGAGAACAAACTCAAACAGAGAAGTGAAAAAAAGGACTAACCTTAACAACAGTCAAAGAAGTGACATAATGCATGCCTACCAACAAGACAACTAAAGCACAGATTTTATTTGCTGAAGATGAAATACATTGGTAGATCATTATATATTCCAAACAAAACAATGCCAAATCCTCATCAAAATCATTCAAATCCCTTGCAAACAAAACTTTGGGCATCAAGAATCTTGCAACTACCAACAATAAATCCCTTCATAAGAGGATTCACTTTAATAATCTTCTTGTAATATTTGGATATTTCTTTGTTGTCGTTGCTCCAAAATTTTCTTTTGGAACACTAAAAGTTTGCCTGCTTAAACTCCATGCCCTCTTACTATGAAGAGCTAAATTCAAATCTCCGATGTTTCATATCCTAACACCTCTCCTTTTCCCACTGACTCTGCCTTAAATTAGTAGGTGAATGCCCATCATTTTATGTGTGCTATGCTACAAAAGAATTAATACCTTATGCTTCAACATTACTACATTACATGTTGGAACTTTGAATTTTATAAACCAAAAAAAACCCAACTCAACCCTGAAAATGGTTTATTCTGCTACTAAGGGTAAGATATGTCTTCCAACCAATGAGCTTTCCAATGTAATATTTCAACAACCAGATCAAATCTTCATGCAACAGTATTCTATGAGTAATATAAGGTAGTTATCTCTCCACCCATAAGAACTTAACTGACCTCAAAATGCAACAAGGCAGACATAGACTCAACCATGAGCTGTAAGTTTCAGCTACTCTCATCCACAAATGTGCAAGAGCGAGTATTCTTCTTTCTGGAAGCATTTGAAGGCTTGACATAGCCTCTTCCAGTTTGAGAAGGAGACTACCCTACTTCAAACAAAAGGGCTTAATACATTTGATGATTATCAGTCACTGACCTAATTTTGTCAATCCTATAAGTATTTTCAAAGTTTGAGACATGATGGAAGAGACAACACTTATTCTATTATAGAAGTGACAAATTTAGCATGTTTTAAGATTCCTACAGGCATGTGCAGTTCAAAAAAGATTTCAAAATTGCCATATCAAGAAAGAATTTGAGAAGAAAGAACACCAGTTAGGAATAGATACCAGAGAGGTAGTTACTAGATAGGAAACCATATATTATATTTTAAACAGAACTTTATTTCCAAAACTGTCCATACTCATAAATCATAACATAATATAATAAAGTTCTTCACAGAAGTAACTAGTTTTCCACTCAATAATAGACCCAATGGTACCCTCAACGCTCTTCTTAATAAAGTACAGATTGGCTCCTCAATTGAGGTTTTGTTTTTGTGAAGTTTTGTCTTTTTCTCTCAACATGTAGTCTTCCGTTCCTTCTTTTCTTTCCTCCCTCCAATTACTCTTTTTATTGATAATCTTCTTGATTTTAAAGAGAATATCCACATCTGTACAGATCTCAAATTTGTTTCAACATGTATCAATTTAATTTTAGAGGACAGACCACGGCACAACAGTAAGGTTGCTCTATTGTGAACTCAGTATCATAGTCACAAAATATGGAAACGTCCTCTCCACGTGCACGGATAAAGCTACATACATCTAACCCTCCTTAGACACCTCAGTGAAAGGAGCCTTAGGCAGTAGGCTGCCCTTTTATGTATCAACTTAAGTTTGCATAAAAAGACTCATCACAAACATTTCACAAAGTACATTTCAGCCCTACAAAACAAGAATTAAAATATTATGTGTCATGCTCATGCTGGTTTAACCAAATTTTCAAAAATTTTGTAGCTAATGATCAAACTCCAAATTAGACTCTTTTAACATCTATCATCTTCTTTAAGCACATAATGAGAGTTATGTTATACCATCATCTCATAATTCCAATGGTTTCAGTTTGAAGTTTGCTTCCTTACCTACAAACCAAAGATTGATACCATGTATAATATCTTAGCCATGCCAGCATGGTATATATACCATGATGTACCTTCTCAACAATTCACATGAAACATGGGAAAATCTGAGTTTGTCAAAAGTTTTACAAACAACAAATTATAATATGCTCATTTGATTTTTTCCTAACTAAATCGTATTTATCTCTTATATTATTGTACAAAAATATTTGAAGCAAAAACAGTAATTTTTAACTAATCCATGGACATAAACAAAAAAAGAAAAAAAAGCTATAAACAACAACAACAACAAAAAAGCCTTAATCCTAACTAGTTGGGGAAAATAAAAGTTAGATCCGCTGAAATCAGGACGTTAAACCTGATGTGAATTGAACACACAACCTTCTGATCTGGAGTCAGATGCACAACCATTGTGCCACGGATCTGATTTAAGTACAAATCATTCTAGGTTTAAGTACAGTTACATGCTGGGTTTCTGTATTGATCCATAGTCATATCAGCACAGTATTATACAGGTTACAGTATGGAGGCTCAATACTACACCATCCTAACAAATAGTACAGTTACTGCACTGACTCCAACAACAGACCATGTGTCAGTGCAGGGGCAAAACTGTACCAATCCTACATAAACCTCGGACCAAGACTGAAAACCTTGGTTACATGGTTCAAGGAATTCACTATATTACACAGCTATGCTTGTATATTAATGACATGTACGATCAAGATTCATGGTAATAACTATAGGCAGCGTGCAACTATTTATTTTGCACATTATCAGCACTGTATTGGAGCTGTTGACATACTCCTTGTATGGTGAGAAACTCCTGTAAACTTTAGGCATCATGGACAAAAACACCAATGTCAGCATACATATTGTAGCATCTATTTCATGAGTCCAGCATGTGGAGGTTTGGAGTTATAGCGGTGAATGGATAAACATATCTGGTTAGCATCTGCTGGCAATAGGTATTGAATCTTACATAAACAGCCCATACTTGGTATAGGTATCGGACATCCCTAAAATAGTTTAAACAAAGGTTCAACATTTCAATACTGGACCTTATACCAGTATCACATTGGTATAATATCGGTATGCCCGATATGCTAGTCAGTTCAGCATAACGAGACCTGATATGCACACCCCTCAAATAAATACTAATAGTATGGAAATCTATTTTCTGGGCTTTGATTCAGTTAAATTCATTCCAAATGCAGTCAAAAGTACCCCACACGAACATGTGACTAATTATCTTTAAAATCCACATCAAAGATCATTCAAAGGCATGTGCAAAAGCCAAAAAGACTTCCATAATTGCCTTACTGCTTTATCTCTTATACCAGTAGCTGACATGTCATGCATTTTACAGTGTGCTCCGTTTTGATTTTCATGGTTTGATTTGAAGTAGAAACAAGACAATCCGCATTCTAGATTGGTCTTGTGATGAGAAAAACAAAAAGAAAGAAATAAGGGTTTTCTGACTCCTACTCTTTGATCTGATATTCATATAGAACAATGATTTTGCATAACCAAGCATGTGATTAATAGATCATGCCTACAAATCTTCAAACAATATTTAAACAAAATCAGAACAGTTTAAACAACCTTGAAAAAGCCCATCCAGGAGAGTTTGCAGGGAAAATAGGCTACCAGCCCATATCATTGCATATCAGCCCAACCATGCCCATTGGTATGCTAATACATCAAAATATGGTCAATGTGAAGCAGCAAGCACTCCTCTCTTTTGTACCATATAGCATGATCAACACAATAATCCATGTTGCAAGCTCAAAGGCAGCCTACCAGCTATACCAACTCAATACAACAACAAAGTCATAATTTCAAACTTGTTAGGAGCTATATGAATCCTTTTTCTCTATTTTGCTCGATCTAAATTATATTTTTTTGTAAGATATATAAAGATATTAACCCTTTCTTTATTATTTTCTCTCATGTAATATTCGGTTTACCTTTATCTTTTCTTCCTTCTACGTGTATCAAATCACTATTTTGCACCGATGCATTCCTAAATACCAACCATATCAACTCAATATAGTCTAATATTGCTAATTATGCTTTGGATGGAAAGACAACCAAAGAAGGCAGCATATTAGACCTCTCTTCCATAGTCTCATATTGATGTATCATTGATATTATATGACATATCATCTAAATGATGTTATTTCTTCTCTCTCCAATTGCAGCATCAACGCTATCCCATTAGTATCATCAAATGAGCAGATAATCATTAACAAATATCGTGAGATAAATATCTATTGTAATAAAAAATATATAAATAATCAAGATCCATTTATCTACTACTCTGCTTCATTAAATTCAATATGTATGATTATCAGAAAATATAAGATACCAATATCAACAGCTTATGTCCAAAGATGAGGAATCATCTTTAAAATTAAGTACATAGTAGGCTTCTTTCACTCACCCCGCTCAGTTGGGGATTTTGGCAATTTAAGTACCATACCCAACAGTCCTCCAAGCAGTATGTTTCACATAACTATATTGTCACTCTTGTCGAGGCATCTGATAAAATCCCTCCAAGCTACATAAATTACATTTCAACATGATCTTTGATGCACTTCATCTTATGTTACAGTAGCAGGCTTTATTGCTAGAGATGCAACAAGTTTAGGGACAGGTTTGAATTGAGTTTGATTCAGATCTGACAAATGGCTCTGGGTATACAATTTAGACCTGAATGCAACTTATTCACTTGATGGATCAGGTACAATTCCATTTCTGAACAGGTTAAAGTATGAAGAACTGTATGTGACTTGACCTAATTCCTTGAAATAGTCTTGGCTGAATCTGAACAAGTTTAGCTAGGCTTGATCAAGTATGCCATATCCATAATGGGTCCTGGTTTGCATCAACATAAAGGCCCAAAGTTTGGCTAGGTCCAAATCAGGATTACAAGTCAGATGCAGGTATATCATACCAATTGTGCACAATGATCCAGTTCATGAAGCGAAACAATCATTTTCTATCAACAGAAACACAGAACTAATTACAATTGTAGAGATAATCAGAAAAAAAACTTCTTGACATAATAGTAGGGTGATTAAGTTTGTTTTATCCCTTTTGATGTCGGTGATGGCCACAAAACACTAATTCTAGGAAACAATCTCAGCAAGATGAGCAAAAAATGTTTCAAGTTTCAAAAGAAAAGCACAAAAAATGTAATTCAAGTCTACCAAATATGCAAATAATCATCAGGTGTACAACCTACAGTACCTTATCCCACATAAATTGTGGCATTGCAATGAATACAGTCAAGATTGTACATCCAGGACGAATGTAACCCTCCAGCTCAACAGGCATGTTGGCCAACCACTGGAATATCTGCAGGTTTGGAACATAATTGAATTTTATTGAGCTTTAAACATTTAGTTGAAAAGGCACTAACTCTTCTATATAAAAAAGTTCCATTTAAAGACTTCAAGAAGTACCTGGTGGCGTAGCCATCTAGGAAATTCTGCAGGGTTCCAGTCATAAAGCTTGAATGAAATACGACCTGTAGGACACTATAATAATGTAACATATTATCATCCTAGTCCATGTTGTGTCATGACAATATCATGCATATACAGCACCGAATCCTTCATTGAAATATGATGCCAGTCCAGAGCAGAGAGAATTTGAACTAAGCTGCTAAAAGAACGAAGGAAACAAAGAAACTCACCACAGATGAATAAGTATTCTTGTTGTCACAAAGTGTAGAAGAGATGGCAGACCTCGAATTATCTATTCTTCTATCAGTACAAGCTTCACCAGAAGCTGTGAAAGAAACTACACTGATGCTCTGGTCATTTTGGAAGCTAGGAATGGAACCCATGGGAGAACCATTCTCTTCTTCAGATCCTAATAATGTTTCTCTGTCCAAACTTCTGTCACTCACTACAGTCTCAACTGTGTCACATGCAATATATGAGGCATCTGCACAGATCACAGAAGCAAAAAACAACAACCAGATCTGTAAGGTCAAGTTATGCTACATTAATTACAAACAGACATGGACAGCAATCATTATAGTAGTTCTTGCCAGCACAACTGTAGAGAGTCTAGAGCTGGCACACAAACAGAATATACCCACAATCATGCCTAGATAAGTGAAATAGAAGGCATGGTCTACAACAAAAAAAAAGTTTTAAAATGGCTGGTCTTTTACAACTAAGGACCCAAGAATTTGTCTGGGAATTTAGCATGAAAGTTTCCTTCAGCATGGTGACAAATGGCTTCTACTTCTTGCATTATAACCAATGACTTTAAACAACATTTTTACAATGTAAACATAGAAATGAATAAACAAATTTTGAATAGTTATTTGACTTATTTTAAATCCTTAGGAGCTGAGCCTTCCCTTATTTTCTAATATGATATCAAGGACATCAGTGTTATGGTTGAACATAAACACCTCCTCTTTTTTACTTTCTTATTTAATCCATTGCCATTGCCTTCCTCTATTTACATAGGTTAGAATTCAATTAGGTTTGGATTTAGTTAATAAAAAATTTGGATCTTATTGGCAGCTTTATTGAGTCTCAAGGGTCTTGTGGGAGAAGGATAAGCATTTCTTGTGGTCACACAATTTGGAACCACTTCTGTGGTGAGTTTTTGAGTACTATTTAGACTAATATTCATGTCCGCATGTCATACTTTGGCCTAGGTTGGGTTAGGAAAGATTTTATGTCACCAGGATTGTGTATTGAATTAATTCTAATTGCTTTCCACTTTTCCTTTTCTTTTTTTGATACATATTCTGATGGCTTTTTATGATGAGTTTCAAAAGATACAAACTTTGCTCTTTTTTAGAAGGTTTGAAAGCACTTTACTTACTTCTTTTCTTTTTTTCTGAAAACATCTAATGAATGTTGTTAAGTCTAATTATAACTTGAGCAATAAAAGGAGAGAGACAGCACAAAATACATCCACAAAATTCATCAACCTTCTTAGTCTCTAAGGCTGTATTTGGCTGCGGAACAAATTTAAAGGGAATAAGAAAGAGCTATCTAGCAACTGTAGAAGGGATGGGCAGATTCAGCCACATAAATGTCTTTTGGCATTGGGCTAGACAAATAATGGAGGGGGGAAAAAAGAGAGGGAATGCAATGCATTTAAGCTTTGGATTTCATGATTATTTTTCTTTTATCACAAAGACAAAATTAACCTCTTTTTTTGTGCGCTTAAGAGTTAAGAGTATATAGAAGAAATTGAGGGGTATTATGGTAATTGGCTATGATGTGGCCGCCCCCCCCCAACCCCCGCACTCTCTTATTCCTCATCTAAATGCAGGCTACCTCTTCCATTCTTTATTTAGCTTGAATATTCACCACAGATCACTGAAATGATCACCTTCTGAAGCATAAACATGTTCTATTGCAGACCTTTTGCACAGAAATCTGAAAAGGTTCAAGATTTGATATTTATTTTCAGATCAGACATTTACTTCAGATTCCTATCTATGGTGGATTTTATCTTCTGGATTGGAAATACATCATCTACTTCAATTCCTGCCTACTGTGGTTTTCATCATCCAAAATGTGAATTAATCACAAGTTTGTGTCTCCACTATAAATCAACCATAAGTTTGAGTGGTGCAGGCACAGAAGTCTTTCTTGACTAATTCTGCTTTATTAATCATGTAGAGAACTTGATATTAGAGACAATAAAATCTAGTGCCCAAAATTTCCCATTTACTTTTATGCCTTCTTTGTAGCTAAATCTATCTTAACCAGCATGCTTTATTTCATATACATACTCAGCTTGTATGGGAAACTGATGCTTCACTAGAATTTCAGAAGTTCATCCCAATGATGCCATCCCTCTATAAATTGGTGCCAAACTAATATTTAAAAGAATTGAAAGGCACTTCATCCTTACTTGAGCAATCATAATCACTTGATTTGAAGTAGGAAGTACAGTCCAACATTCTTTTATGTATATTTGAGAGTGATCATAGTAATAATGATAGAGAAATTTGGTACTTGTGGACTGTGGTCTTGTTGATGTATGATAGCATCCAGAAAAATTCAATGAGGTATCCACATGAAGAGTTCCATTCTTTATACAGCATTTCAGGTGAACTTCTTTTGTCTCCTATCTACACACCTCAACAATAGCATCTCATGGGTTGTGGCTCCATTGTAACTATAAATATAAAACTTCATGACTTAGGAGTCATATGTCAAAGTCAAGGATTTTCACTCCATGACTCTCATGACAGCTCCAGGGATACATGGTAACAAAATTGATATTGGATTGAAGCAACATATCATCAGGCAATTTCACTAGATTGGCATCATAATATAACAAGCAGCAAAATGGTAACCCATTAGTCAGACACCGGGAGATTATACAAGTTTCTTGGAAGCTTTTCAGGTCAGATGTCAGATCCAGAAATCAACCCCTAAATCCTCTTTCTTCATTTCCTTTTCTACTAGTCAAAAAGAGGCTAGAATATTTGCTCCTGTCGCTTTCCATCACTTGGCATATATTAGGATTAGTATCATGCCGTTTAGTTTTTTAAGGCCTGGTTCATAATATACTTATTAGAAACAACATAATGAAATTCAACCAAGCCTAGAGACTAGCCAGTCAATCCTACCAAACAAACCTGTTGGACATCAACTCAGTAAGCATTTTGTTCCTCCTTTATCTAAAACAAAGTGCTGTTATAACATTTTCAAACCATTTCAGACATATTTGTTGAAATATTATTATATAGATATTGACATTATCAAGTTACCTGCATTCATGATTATGAACACGCATAACATCAACAAGAGACTACATTAGGTTCTTAGTTTCACTTTTAGGATGATGAGTAACCACACTTGGAGAAGTTGATGAGTGCTCATCTAGTCATACACCTTAAACAATCAGAACTATGATTGTGGTGTGACACCTCACCTATAATGGACAGCATCTCGAAGTCAGACCAGTGCCACCAACAGCATGAAATCAATGAAGTGCGACTTTGCAAAAAATTATGGATGAATTTCACAAGGAACCATATATCCATTGAAATTCATGGTCTATTTCAAGCCTTATAATTGAAATTGTACTAAGTTGCAGTGCACCTTATCTTGCCTATTTGGAGTGTTGTAATTTAATGACATGTTGTAGGTCAAGTTACATTTCGACTATAGGTGGGACCTAAAAATATATAAGTTGACTTAGCTAAATTGATTGCAGGTCAACTTCCAAGAAGTTAACTTACAATTTCAAAACATGAGAACAGTTCCATTTAATATTATAATATGATTATAATAATATATTACAATAATGTTAAAATATAATATGATATGATATAATACAATATATCATATTATATTCTATCATATCATATTATATTATGATATAATATACTTATTATATTATAACATAATATAATAAAATGCTGTAAGAAAAATATTATTATAACTATAATATAATAATGTACAGTAAAATAAGATAATATAATCAAATTATAATATTATATAATGCTATAATATAGTATACTAATAATATTATTATATTGCATTATATTATAACTTTATAATATTACCATAATAATATATCATACTATTATAATATTATATTATTAGAATAATGATATTACACTTTTTAATAACATATTATAATAATATTATTAACTAATAATTATAATATTATTATAAATATAATATTATAATATTAATTAATAATTATATTATAATATAATTATTAATTAATAATAAAAATATTATATTTATAATAATATTATATTATTATCACTATTATACTATAGTATAATAATATAATATTATTTTATAATATTATGATATTATATTATTTTATAATATATTAATAATTTATATATTAAGGGTAATTTATAATAGCAATTTTGATAATAGAGATAGCTCTACCAAATAGGGTTTTACACTTGCAACCTTCCAAACAGTACTAATTTAGTTGCAATTTGATTATATGCAACTCAATTATATCATAACTTGAGTGATATAATTGAGTTACACTTATTGAGTTGCAC
Source organism: Metroxylon sagu (assembly GCA_017589505.3). NCBI lineage: Eukaryota > Viridiplantae > Streptophyta > Magnoliopsida > Arecales > Arecaceae > Metroxylon > Metroxylon sagu. The sequence goes on along the minus strand of JACVBY030000624.1, from coordinate 1,284,235 downwards.
TATAATTGCAGGATGAGGTGATGTGGTGAAGTCTACCTCTATGAATGGACAATCTCCATGACTCAATACCCTCACTCTCACCATTAGCCCTATCATTAGTTGAACTATTGTCACAACTGTAGCTAGCATCCTAAGATGATTTGGGCAGGCTAGAAATCAAGAAGCTACAAACTAGCAGAAATCTAGTTTAGATTGGACATTATATTTGAATCTTCGGGCATCTAAAGAATTTCTTTCTGCTGCTAGCAAAGAACAATCTAAGATCTCATATTTGAGGGCCTATTTGGAGTCCTATAGGTGGAGCCACATGCAATATAAGTTGCTGATATAGGCCAGCCCACTTGTTTGGATGCCTGCAACTCAAATTACATAGTAAGTTGAGTTGCTCGTATAGACTTGGGGCTATCTTGTGGTAGGTCAACTCGTAGTTAAAATGGCCATAGGATAAGTTGTAGGTCGCTCAAGCAAGAATCCTAACTATAAAAAAGATTTTTTTTTTTTCCTTTCCATCTCAATCAAAGCCTTAGCATCACACTTGAAGTCATCATCTCCATCCTCTCTAGCACTTCATCCTGACCTTGCCTCCTATCAGATCTCCCTAGCCATGCCCCATTGGACCTCTTTCTAGTCTCTTTTATCGATGTCTCATCGAATCAAGCTACAACAACTTGATTGAGTCTTGTCACCCCCCTTTCAATCCATTCAAGACATTGTGTACACTAATGTCAATAATAAGTCCCCCAACAACAGCACCACTGGGGTTAAGGTGTTGTCCACCACCAGCTTCACCCCTCCCTCACTGCCACTCTCGGTCAAAGCACATTCACCATCACTAGTGCCAAGTTTGACACCAACTCCATGTACAACACCACGTTGCCTCCTCTATATGAATCACGACCCACACCACCTTGATGTCATCAATGTCCATGAGGGCCAGACAAACCCCACAAGTCTACAAGAGAAAGCAAGTGAGGAGGGCATGCACCCCTCCATAAAGGCAATAGGAGGCTACGGCGCAGCTATAGCCACTCCAAAGCTAGATGAGGTCAGAGACCATAGCCATGCCAGTAGCTATGCAATAGGTAGCCGAGGCTCAAGACAATGGGGTTGCCATGATAAAGAAGTGGTCAAGGCCCAACTCACCAGTGAACATCCAATGCATCATGTCAACCTCCATTATACTAAATGTCATTGATGCCTCGATCGACATATTAACCCTATTGTTCTCCTTAAACTGAAACTGAAACCGAATAACTGAATTTTTTTATTAAAAAAAACATAACTGAATTGACAGAATTACATCAGTTCGGTTCAGTTTTTCAGTTTAACCAAAATTATGCTCACCCCTAGCATCCAGCTACAAGAATACATGTCGGATATTAATCCAAACAAAGTACTCATTAGACACTTAGATGCTTATATTTTCCTTTCTCTTGCTTTTACAAATATGTGGATAACTTGACTCTTCCAATAAGGAGTTCAACACATAATAATATTGAATGTGACCTTTTTTATTCCCTTTCAGGGATTGATGTAGGATGTCAATATTGAAACAACTTTGTAAATTATCCATTTTCTTGTAGATATTAAGAAACATGTATATTGGAAGACATTAACTTATGATATCTTCTATTTTTTCTTTTAAAGAATATTTAAAAATAAATATATAGTTTAATTAAAAATATTCTTTTCCACATATCCCCATGTCTCCTATTTATTCCTCTTGACAAGTCAAACACTTGGACACATCCAAATCTAATTCTCATATCCATGTCCATGCAACACTGATCAAGTCTTTGTCTCCTCGTCAAGCTCATTGCTGTTGCCGAGCTTTTCCATGAAATATGGGTTAGCGGTCCCAATTTTGATGATTTTAAGGGTTTCAAATCTTTTTTTTTTTCTTTTTTTTTTGGGGGGGGGGGGAGGCGGGAAGGGGGGGTGGGGGTAAGGAGCAAATTAGGTTATCCAACCAGGTTGAGTAATTCCATCAAATTGGGTTGGACTATGTTTCTTTTCAAGTCGGTTCTTGACCCAATGTATGGACAAGCCTAAAACACATGGACACATGTGTACTTAAAATGAACAACTAAGTTGTGTAGAAATGTGTACACATTGAGGTCATACTTAAGACATGCTTATCTTCTATCTATCTTTAAAATGCAGATAGACTATTAAAAAGTATATTTATCAAATAGGATATCGATAAAATTAGATGATTACTTTGACAGCTGATTTCATAACTATAAAACTATAACCACATTGAATGCTAACTAAATTGGAATTATTGCTAGATCATTTCTGATTCTGTTAACTTTTTTATTAACATATGATATGACGTAGGACATGGCAAATTGACAAACATGATTCAGTCACATGTCCATACAGTAACATATTCAGAACAAAATACGGCTGTACAAAGCTAAGAAAACATGAGATACATATGATGGATATAGAAATATAGATCTCCACTGGAGTTATAAATAATCATGCATCAGATAGAATTATCCATTTTTCACTGGTACCAACCATCTACAACAAAAGGGTAAAAAAGCCTTGTATCTCAATATCGATGCCAAGACCCAATTAACACAGCATATTATATGTCTTGGCATATGATATTATGTTTAACCTGATGAGTCCAGAACCATAAGATAAACAAATGTAACTATCATTTATGACAATGGTCATACCTTTCCTCGGTTCGCTATTACATGTAACATCAGTTAGAGGGTATCCTTGAGATTCCAATTCTTTCTCCACTAAATTTCTAGAATCACTAGGTTTTCTCCGCCTCCTTTTGTTGTGCTTCTCTAATTTCCTCCTACAGCTACGTTTACCCTCATCAAAATCCGATAGTAAATGAAACCTAGCATGTTAGAAGACAGTGTTAATCAAAATCATGGTAGCACAAACTTTATCATCATTCAGTACTATAATACATCATTCATATTATAGGGACCTGTTTCAAATTTTCAAGTACAAAAAAGTTCCACACATGATAGAATTATATCATGATCTAAAAGGCACCGCAACTCCAGAGTCTAAACCAAAAATTACCTGATCATACCATTTCTGTGGTTAGACAATGACAAATTAAAGTACTAAAACACTTCTCCCATGATTACTAACACTTGAAACTTGTTTATAGTAAATCTAAATAAGAATGTTCATTAGGGATACTTTCGAAATACTTTTGCAAACACGAACTGGTAAATCAAATAGGATTGAAGGGCTTATTCCATTTCTCATTTAATATATATAAGAAACACATCTTGTCAAGGAAACAGAGGTACTCCCTGCTCTTCATTTCTATTTCTAAAAACAGTGAGAATCATGATTGCCATCATCATTTAATATTCTCCAATTCTTCAATAGTAATTTTGCAATGTATGGACTCAAGAATCATATTCATAGGTTGAGATGTACTACAAAAATATAAGAAAATCAATTTAGTTTAATGTCAAGAAGGTCGACCATAAAAGCTATTTTCCTTCTTAAGAGATTAATAGAGATATATAAAGCAAAGCAACAAGATCTTAATATTTTTTTATTGATTTAAAGAAAGCATATGATACGGTTCCTTGAAAAATCTTATGGTGGGTGAAGGTAAGATATGAACCAAGGTCATTGGTACCAAACCCAAAAAAAAAAAACCAACTATATTAGTTGGAACCCTCATTGTCAAAGAGAGAACACACACTAATCGATTGATTGTAAATCAGAATTTGCAGTGCTAATACTAGCTTATTTTTTCTAATCTTGTAAACTATTGTGAAAATTAAACTTTGTGATGCTTAGTCTTCTCTTACATTGGCCATGAAAGGAATCACTATGAGAGCATAAGTCATTAGAAGAAGGAAGAGGAAAAAGAGAAATAAGAGAAAGGAGAGAAGGATTATTTCTCCTATTATGTTTTATTAGCCTGTATAGGAAGGATTCCTAGTCCGACTAGTGTTGAATGTTGCAAAAGAAGAATATCTTGTAAAGGAGTTCCTATCAGCATAAAGATTAAAAAAAATCAGGACTAGTGATTTGTTATTCTAAAGATCACTTTCATATTTGAAGTTATAAAGATCCATTATGGAGTTTGCATGGCTGGTCACCTTACACACTTTTAAATTGATACTACAAAGAACCTTCATTGATGGACTCCTTTAAGAAAGTTGAATACTGACCACCATACAATAGATCATAAGGTGGTAATCAAGTATTTCTGCTAGCTTGTCTCTTCGTTGTTTGTTAAGATAGTCCAAGCTCTAAAATTTTAAAAATTAAAAAAATGACAATGAGCTTCCTAACTCTCTCTGATTTTCTCCTGAACCTGTTTAAACTTCAAAAAATATGCCCAATAGAATGTCTAAATTCAAATAGAAGACCTTCATACACATTGTATACAGATTTTGCATTGCCTTTTGTTGCATGAATTCTAATAAACAAACAATTGGGTCATGTAATCATTTGTCCACATTATTTGATAGACACATAAGCATTCCTCGTTGCAACTGAATTGAGTGAAAGGAAAAGCATCAAGAAACAAAAGAGGCCAGTCATTTTCTGTAAATTGCATTTAAACATGTCTAACCTGTCACATTATCAATAATATGACATTTCATAGATCCAACTGAAAATATGCATCCACAATCTATGCATTTGGTTTCTTAATGGGATCAAACAACAAAAAGATACTAACAGTGCTCTTAAGTTTGTTAGACATAGTTCTTGGCAGCAGTAGCGGGAAAGATGTGTTTGTATCAAATTGATAGAAATTTAAGTTATATGGTTCTCAATTTTGTTTTGAAAAATCAGAGTCTCCAGCTACTAAAGTTGGATCCTGAAGTAGCTTTTTGATTCATTATAAATTTGACTGCTCATCAACAAGATCCCTAAATGCCCTTTACATATCTTTTTTTTTTTTTTTTTTTTGGGTGTGGGTTGCTTCACCGCCCTCATGCCTTTATCTCATTTAATACAAAGTTTGGCCTGTTTGGCACCATTATTGGTTTTGTGCTTTTGTTTCACTACAAAATAGTGAAATATCAACGGAGATTGATGTTGATGATAGCATTTGCACAAAACCTCTGCCATTTTTTGCTTCTTCTTTTCACTCCTTTCTGGAAGCAACAAATCTTTGCTTCCAAAAATTGTGAAGGTTTAACAACAAATTATATTAAAAAAAAGAAAAAACTGGAAGGTTTGTTCTTGGTTTTTCGAAAACCAAAACAGAAAATTTACTTATACCAGTTCCATAAAAATTAGGGTACAGATCTCAACACGAAAAGAAAAGCCTTTAAATTCTCAAAATTAATTCAGTTTCACATCCTGGTGGTCAAGAGCATCAACTGAGAATAGGAGAAGTCAAAAATAATAATAATAACAATGAAATTCGAAATTCAGAGGAAAAATACCAAAATGAAATGGAAACAAATGAGAGAGTTTTAGAACCCAACTCACTTGCCACACTGCTGGCAGTACCGCTTATGCTCGGCATCAAGAACCACGTACGAGGCGCTGGCGCATCGGAGACAAACCCTGTGGCGCCGGTGATACCCTTTCAGCTCCCTGATATCAACCTCGCACCCTGGCACCTGGCACCTCGCCACCGCCACTCCCCTAGTCCTCGCCCGCTTCCTCCGCCCGGCCGCCACCGCCGCGACGTCCTCCTCCGCCAGCACCAACTCGTCCACCTCCGGACATGCGCACGGCACCCTCCCCGCCAAGTAGTTCGGGCACACTAAAGTCGGGTCCCTCTTCCGCACCCGATTATTCCCTTCCTCTGCCGGCCCCGCCGTAACCACGACCGGGGCCGGTGGCAGGGGAGCGGGGTCCGCCTCCGCCGGAATCGGCATCAGGCCGTCCTTCGAGCTGCCCCAGGAGAGCATCAAGGAGTCCTCCTCATCGATGGTGAAGTCAAGAAAATTTTTCCATTCGCAGACCGCCGACGCCGCGGCATCGGCGATTGGAGGGATCTCCATCTCGGAAATTCCAACCCACGGGGGAGTGTGGGGAGAGGGCAAGGACGGGGGCAGCTCCGCCGTCGCGGGATTTAGATCGTTCTCCATGGCGACAGAATTGAGATTTCTGATCCGAACCCAGCGGTATCGTTCCAACTTTATCGGATGTCCCCGAAGAATCACCGGAAGCCCAACGGTGGTCTAGGTGGGCGAAAGCGGATGGCCGAATCTTGAAGCAAATGGCGACCCTTCGTTGGTTGAGCGGGATGGGATCCACAGGCCCGAGTTCGTGGCGGCCGGTGAGGCGGGACGGATTTGCTGTCCCTCTACCAACAGCATCGCGGGCTGCTGGGTCCACCCGATCTCTGACAAGACTCTTGAAAATCGCAAGAGACGGCACCAGCCGCTTATCACTGAGTTCTCTTATCCAAAGTAGGATCGAAAATTAATACATAAATCAGATATTAGTACTTTATATCCAAATTAAGTTTTATTTTTTGAATACAAATCCATATATTTTAAAATAAATATAAAAATAGACTGGCTATTAAAAGTATGAATACAAATTTAAATATAATTTGAACAATTGCATTGCATGACCATTAAATAAAAAGGTATTATTAGATTGAAAGTAAATTAAACCATTTATTTTTATAAAAAAAATTCAAGAGCATTATATATAAATAAATAGGATCACAAGTAGAATAGAATATTAAAATATATTTTTTATAATAAATATTTAAATTTAATTTATATCTAAATAAATTTAAATATAAAAATATATTTGAATAAATATTATTTAGCTCATTTTTATCTATAAGTCTAAGCATTACTTTCGATCATCAACTTGAAAATATAACCCATAAACTAGCAGTGGTATGATGAGTAATCTTTTACATTTCTCATAACATAATATTTTAAATTAAAATATAATAGTAACACTTGTCAATGTAATCCTAAAATGTAATAATATGGGTAAATAATAATTACGCTCTTCCTTGTATAATAAATAACGGTTTTGTAAAGCGTCTAATATTGGAGGTGTTTTTATAAATGGGGCAAAAATTTATCTATTTAATGAATTCAGGGTGGAAACAAAACTTTTTGCAAGAATGGTGTTAAAGTAAAAAATGACATTTGAAATGGTGTTTTTCAAGCCAAAAATATCATTTTTGAAGTCAAAAACGCCACTCTAAGTGGCGTTTCTGAAAACGCCACTCCATGTGGCATTTTTGTTTTGAAGAATGCCAGGTTTTCAAAAACATCGTTCCGTGTGGCGTTTTTATCGCGCCTTTCCACCCCCTTTTTTTTTTCCTCTTCCCCATTCTTTTCTCCCAAGGTCGCCTCCTCTTACCTCTTTCCCAACACTCTTCTTCTTTTGATAGGATTTTGTGTTGAGAGGTATTGATCTTCTTCTTGATTAGTTTATTTTCTTTCGTCCATAAGACTTATTATGTCATATTTCTTGCAATTTAGCAAACTGTACTTAGTTTTTCGAAAACAAACTATACCAAAAAATTTATTTTTATTATTGCTTAGAGTTTTATTTTGTTTGATAATTTGCGCTTGTAAGTGTAAGAAAGGTTAACTTTAAATAAAATTTTGTAAATACACATAATTTTTTTTAAGTAATTTCGAAGAATGTACTCTACTGTTTATATATTTATAGCTTTTATTAATTTTTTTATTTTAAATATTATAATAGGAACGATGATGAGATTAGAAATGATACGTATTTGGGTATGGCATTCTTGGTTGATAGCAGGTTGAATTTTTTTTATTCAATTGATTTTGGCTGATAGCAACCTATGAGACTTGGGTTGACTTAACTTGCTAGGATACAAAGTTTTTATTTGATAGGGTACGTATCTATTATTTAAATTTTAAATATTTCTGAAATACGTGCATATTCCATTATTAGTTTGTTTGCGGTTGATCAGTAAAAAATTTATACTTATTTTATTTATGCTTGATGATACAATATTATGTATTGATACTAGATTTATTTTGAACGTCATTTTTCAGATGAGCACCGATACTGTTCAATTACTGCTTTATTGTGATGGATCAGTTGAACATGGCTTAGATGGGATACAATATAATCAACCTCCTCGTAAAAGTTTTAGATTGAGTATGGGAACCCGTTATGTTGAGTTGGTCGAGCGGGTTTATAATGTGCTTAAAATTCCAGTGCAGCAATATATTTTGAGATTGATGTGGCGATCTCCAACATTACATAAAAAATATGTGCTTCATCCAATCGAGGAGGATGACGATATTGAGGAAATGTTGATATTTCCTTTCAAATTTTCAGATTATCGCTATGTTGAATTATATGTTTTCAAAGAAGATGCTCCAGCTCCTTACAATGTTGGTCATACAGAGGATATTCAGGACAGTTCTCCTATTGCCCAGCAGCAGATTAAGACTCCAGTGGATTTCTTGATGATGGAAGGAGTTATGCCAGTAGTGCAGAGTGTTGATGTGACAAACAATCAGAGTGTTGATAGTCGGAGAATTAAGTCAGACGACAGTGCAGATGATGACTATTGACCTGAACATGATGACTCTGACGAAGAGCGAGATGAGGATAAAGACTCACATGAAAATGATGTAGTTCATGAAACTTGTTGTAGTTCTGTTCCTGTATCTACTCATCCAAAAATTGTTCCTAATCAGGTCTATGATCATCAAGTCTTTACACATAGTCAAATACCAAAATTTTATCATGACTTGAATGTGTAGGATAGTGGTTGTGTTAGCACTCGAAGATAATTACCCTTTAATTCTCAATTTTAGGATTCATCAATGACTAAGTTTGCTACAGGATTGTTGTTTACTAGCAATGATGAACTGAAAAAAGCATGTGAAATTTATCACATCAAGAAGCATCGCACATATAATGTTGTGGAGTCGAAGAAAGCATTCTGATCTGTGAAATGTACCTCTTCAAGTATTGCACAGATTTGTCATTGGAGGTTGCGTGCTACAAAGTTGAAGAAGCATGGATTTTTTAAGATCACAAGGTACGAGGGGTCACACTCTTGTTTATTCAGTTATGTAACTCGAGATCACAAACACATAAGTTCACGAGTTATTAATCATGCGGTTCGACATATTGTGAAGAAAGACCCAAGTGTGAATATTGAAGCCATCATTGCAACTGTGGCAGAATAATTTTATTATACTGTGTCATACTTCAAAGCATGGCATGGGAAGCAGAAGGCATTGATTGATGTATTTGGTGAATGGAAACCCTCATATGCTAAGTTACCTAAATATATGCTTGCACTTCAGAATGCAAACCTCGGAACGGTAGTCTGTTGGAATTTCTACAATGTAGGGACTTCTAATGTGCGTGTCCTGAATTATGTTTTCTGGGCCATCAAAGGGTTTCGGTATTGTCGCCTAGTCATTTCTATTGATGGAACACATTTTTATGGAAAATACAAGGGAAGATGCTCATTGCAACAAGCACTGATGCTGACAACATGATATTTCCACTGGCCTATGCAATTATGGATGAAGAGTGCACTGCTAGCTGGAGTTGGTTTTTATGGAATCTTAGGAGGCATGTTGTGAAAGGCAGAAATGGCATTTGTCTTATTTCTAACCAACATCCAGGTATACTAAGTGTCATAGCAGATAACAGTAATGAATGGGCTCCACCTCTAGCTTATCATCACTACTGCTTAAGACATGTGTGCAGTAATTTCAACTCAAGATTCTCTGATGTTCAATTAAAAAGAGCTGTATGGAAGCAGGAAGCGAATATCAGCTTCGAAAGTTTAACTTTATCATGGAACTGATCAAGACAGTTAATGCAGAGGCTTGGACTTGGCTATCGGAGTTGGAGCCAGAGAAGTGGACATTGGCACATGATGGGGCTTCCACTATGGTATTCTAACAACAAATCTCTCAGATTCCTGCAATAATTTTATTGCAATAATACATATCAATAACATAAACGCATGCTAACTAATTAAGGAACATCGATCAATAATGCATACCTCGCCCTTAAATATTTTGGTTGTTCTATGCGAGGCTTGCAGGGTAAGAACACTAAGATCGCGAGGCCCTGGATGTAAAATATTATGAGCCATGTCATACTACTCTGTCAAAACAAGTAAAAACATCACATAAGAAAAATTTTTAAGCAAATAACAACATCACATAAGCAAATAAAAAATTAAAAAGGCATAAAATCAACCATTGAAAAAATATGATTATAGATCACTAAATATAAGGGCATGTCAACTCTTATGCCAAATCAAAGATCTATAAGAAAACATGCATAGCACTGTAGCAAATTATTAGATTCTTATGAACATCAAGCACTTGAAACTCATACAATATATGTGTTTAACATTCATGTAGTTTGATTTATTTAAACAAAAAAACATAACTACAATGATAATAAGATAGAAACCATGATGATGTACACTGAAATTTTTAATAAAATAATTTTTAATAGAATAATTTTCAATAGAATAATTCCAATGAATGTTAATCCAATAGCAGTAAACAACCAAGGCAATAGTTCAAATATGATTTAATTTTAAAATAAATTATATTTGCCTGAAACTAAGAATGTATTTGCATAAGTAATTTATGATTAAAGTAATTTTGTGAAAATGCCATGCATTTTAAAAGTATGGTGCCGTGGTCTAGAAAATCTAAGATTTTTTTAAAACTGATGTTACTAGAGAGGCTATTTTGATTTATAAAATGATGCATCAATATGGATCTCATCCAAACCATTTCATCCTGTCCTCTGTACTAAAGGCATGCTCATTTCTAAAAGCAATAGGGGAAGGTAATCAAATTCATGCTTATTTAACTAAGCTTGGATTTAATTCCTCCATTTATGTGCAAAAAACATTGTTGGACATGTATGCAAATTTCGACTGGATTAAAGAAGCAAGAAAGATATTTTGGAATATATCTGTGAAGAATATTGTGGCATGTAATACAATGATTGCATGTTATGCCAAGGTTGGTGATGTTCAAGCTGCTCGCGAAGTTTTTAATAGGATGTCCCATAGGAATTTGATCTCATGGAATGCCATGATATCTGGTTATGCAGGCCATGGAAATACATTGGCTGCTAGGGAACTCTTCAGGGCTATGTGCTTAGGGCCTATCAAACCTAATCATGTTACTATGGCTATATTGATGTCTGCTTGTGGTCAACTAGGATCTTTAAAAGTTTCAAGACATGTTCATGGATTCTTAACTAAAAATTGCATTGACATAAATTGTTATGTGTTCAATTCTTTAGTTGATATGTATGCTAAATGTGGCAGTGTTGATGAAGCTTATAGAGTGTTTTCTGAGATGCCTGTCAAGGATGTGGTGTCATACAACGTGATGATTGCAGGCTTTGCCAATCATGGGCATGGTGAAGATGCTCATTGGTGTAGGTCGCCAGTTCTTCAATTGCATGAGCAAGGACTATAAAGTGGTGCCTTCAGTTGACCACTATGCATGCATGGTTGATCTATATGGTCGAGCAGGATTAATTGAAGAGGCATATGACTTGGTAAAGACCATGATGGTAGAACCCCATGCAGGTGTCTGGGGTGCCCTGCTCAATGCTTGCAGAACATATTGCCATGTTGAGGTTGGCAAAATTGCAGCAAGGGAACTATTTAGAATTGAGCCAGGAAATCCTGGTAATTATGTTCTCTTATCTAATATGTATGCTAGAGCTAATTTGTGGGATGGTGTTACGGAGTTTAGATGCTTGATGAGAAGAAAGGGGATCTCCAAAACAGCAGGATACAGTTGGATTGAGGTGAATAATGTGGTTCATGAATTCTTAAAGGATGAAACTAATCAATCTTTATTTATTTTTATCGATACATAACTGATTTTGTAGTTTTTCTATCGCGATTAACTGATATACTTGAACTAAAAATATCATTGTTTCAGTTATCAATTTCTTTATCATAAAGATAATGTGAAGCAGCTAGTAACAAAGCATATTTAAATTTTTATAATTTAATTGAATTAAAAAAAATTATCTTGGAGGATCATCGGTCCAAGAGAGAATATCATTGTTTCAGTTATCAATTTCTTTATCATAAAGGTAATGTGAAGCAACTAGTAACAAATCATATTTAAATTTTTATAATTTAATTAAATTAAAAAAAATTATCTTAGAGGATCATCGATCCGAGAGAGAGAGAGGGACGAGGCGCGAAAGAGGGAGGGAAACGGGTTGCACACGAGCGGCAAGAGAGAGGGAGCAGGGGGACCGCTCAGGCGTGGGAGAGAGGGAGAGGGGGGCCCGGGTGTGTGCGCACAGAGAGAGAGAGAGAGAGGGAGCAGGGGGACTGGGTGCTCAGGTGCGCGCGAGAGAGAGGGAGCGGGGGGCTCGGGTGCGCGAGAGAGAGGGAGAGGGGGGGATTGGGTGGGTGCGCACGAGAGAGAGAAAGAGCAGGGGGACCCGGGGCTCGGTGCGCACGAGAGAGAGGGAGCGGGGGGCTCGGGTGCGCGAGAGAGAGGGAGAGGGGGGGATTGGGTGGGTGCGCACGAGAGAGAGAAAGAGCAGGGGACCCGGGGCTCGGTGCGCACGAGAGAGAGGGAGCAGGGGGTGGATGCCACGTAGCATGACGCTTTGGGAAGCATCGCCACGTGGCGTTTAAAAACTACCACACGGCGTGATATTTTTTAAAACCCAGTTAAAAAGGTCATACGCACATAGTGGTGCTTTTTAAAACGTTACTTTAAGTGACGATTTTAAAAACATCATACAGTGGCGTTTGATGTTTTTCACTTTAACAACATCCTTATATAAATTTTTATTTTTATCCTAAATTTTTTAAATAAATATATTTTCATCTCATTTATAAAAACAGCTCGCTAATATTGAAGGAAGGAATATCGCGCATCTGTTTTTTAAATATATGCATTTCTGGAACCTTCCGGCTTGGAAGCTTGACGTCATGGTTCCGCTTTTGAGAAGAAGTCAAAAGCGTGCAGTTTCGGAGAGGTTTGGAACCGTTCGTCCCCGCAGGCATCATTATTATTATTTTCGGGTAGATGAGACTGGCCAGATGGCCGAAACCTGGGAGGATGAACCGACGTCGAGTATCCACCCTTGCCTTTCCAAAGCCAGTGCGCATAATAAATTATCTATAATATATAATGAAAGGAGAGAAAGAATATGCTAGGCTAAAGCTACGAATATGCCCGTGACGAATAATATTTTAAAAAAATAAATTTAATAGAATTTAAATAAAATAAATTTTTGTAAAAAAAAGATTAAAATTAAGATGATGACGTGGCTCATAAAAAAACGATACTAGAAGACACTGTTCTTCCACGTGATCCCCCTCCCGTCTCCGCTCGTGGTCCCCCTCCCGCGCCCCCAACTCGCCCCACCACGCGCCTCTTACGCGTAACTCTCTCCAGCAGGTCCCCCTCCTCGCCCTCTCTCGCGTCCCACCACGCCACTCTCTCCCGCGCCCGTCCCCCTCCTCGTCTCTCACGCCCCCTCTCTCGTGCCCCCTCCTCTCTCTCTCTCGCGCGCGCCGATGGTCCTCCTTCTCCCTCCCTCCAAATTTTTTTTTTCAGTCCCTCCTCTTTACTTCTCTACAGCAACTACTAATCCAAGCTAGATGAGCTATTGTTAAGTCAATTAAATTATAAAAATTTTAAATATACTTTATTACTGACTAAAAATAATTTAATTATAATTTATTATAATTTCATGATTTGTTACAAAAATAAATAGGTTAAATTTTTTTTTAAAAAAAATTAGATTTTTTAAACCACACCATCGTACTTTTTAAATACATGACATTTTTTTATGACATTTTTACAAAATTACTTAAATCATCGATTACTTATACAAATGCATGCTCAGTTTTAGAAAAATATAATTTATTTTGAAATTAAATTACATTTGAGCTATTGCCTTGGTTGTTTACTGCTATTGTATTAATATTCATTGAAATTAATTTATTAAAAATTATTCTAATAAAAATTATTTTATTAAAAATTTCATTGTACATCATCTTGGTTTCCATCTCATTATCATTGTAATTATGCTTTTTTGTTCAAATAGATCAAACCACATGAATGTTAAACAGTTATATTGTGTGAGTTTCAAGTGCTTGATGTTCATAAGAATTCAACAATTTGCCACGGTGCTAAGCATGTGTTCTTGTAGTTGTTTGTGTATGAATGTTATAAGTGGTAAATTTTTGTAAGATTGGAAGTTAAATAGCTCAATAGTTCTAGACCTTTGATTTGATATAAGAGTTGACGTGCCCATATATTCAGTGATCTATAATCACATATTTCCTATAGTTGATTTTATGCCTTTTTAATTTTTTATTTGCTTAAATATTTTATTTATGTCATATTTTTGCTTATTTTTGACAAAGTAGTACGACATGGCTCATAATAATTTATATTTAGGGCCTTGCGATCCTAGTGTTCTCACTCTGCAAGCCTCGCATAGATCAACCAACATATTTGAGGGCGAGGTATGTATTTGATCGATGATCCTTAATTAGTTGGTAATATTTATATTATTGATATGTATTATTGCAATAAATTTGTTGCAGGAGTTACCGGTGTTTAAATGCTGTCGATATGACATGTAGATATGGAAGGAGACACCGAGCATGGCGCACCCACGATTGCAATATTATTTGAAGCAGATTGACCTCTATTGCATATATCGGATAGACCAGATTCGACTCGATGTCAGCCTTATTTCTGCACTTGTTGAGAGGTGGCGGCAGGAGACCCATGCATTTCATCTCTCATTTGGTGAGGCAACAATCACACTACAGGATGTCTGAGTGGTCTACGGATTGATGGGCTCGCGGTTACTGGGCTAGATCCGCATTATACATTACAACAGTGGCAGGATATATTCGTGAGATTGTTTGGGGTTGAACCCCATGCCGAGGCCTTTTCTAAAGGCCATTTTCGCTTATCATTTTTCGATCAGTTCTACCGAAACTTCTACTTGATGATGATGCAGATGATGAGAGGTTGTCCGGCAGTGAGGGAGCAACTTTTTCGAATCATAGGTGGAGTCATCCTTCCAAATACATCCAGATTTTTAGTAAAGTTGATGTATATGCCTCCTTTAAAAGACTTGAGGGCATTTGCTGCTTATAACTGGGGTTTTGCTACACTCGCCGATTTGTATTGGGCACTCTGTCACAGAACGAGCCCTATCCAGACAGAGATAGGAGGATATTTACCCTTGCTATAGGTAAACATTTGATTCAATCGAATGAGTTTGAATTTTTTTTTTTATTGTTTACTAATATTGAGCATTATTCAAATATTCAAATATGGACATGTGAACGATTACCCATTTTTTGTCCCATCAGACTTAAGACTCCGAAGGCTAAACCTGCTGATGTAAATGATGCTTGGCACTTAGGTGCACCATAGGGGCATAGATGGAATGTGAGATTGAACATCAGAAATGTCCCAACTCATACACTGCGTGCCTATAGGGACCAGTTGAACGTATTGGATGATAGTGTTGGGTATGTTATTATTCAATTTCAAATCTATTTCCAAGGTTATTTTTTTATTTTATGTAAGTAGGTTGTGGATTGATAGTTTTTTTTACATACAGTTCATATGGTGTCCTTATACGCCCGAGATTATCTCTATTTTGCCTCCAAGCTGTTTGTTTGGTTTAGATATTTGGATGGCACGGACCCCGCTTATTTGTTTTGATGAAGTGGAGTAGCATTTGCCAGACCGAGTGCTTCAGCAATTTGATTGCCGCCAGTCGATACCATTACCATGCGATACGTCACTTTAGCTTCATCAGATAGATCGACGAGGGAGGGTACATGCCCCGTGGAATGTCATACACGCCACATATATTGCTACATGGAATGTGCGGCGTGAAAACATCATTATTAGGGAGTTTATTGCTGAGGGAGTCCCATTTCCTCCTGGGTACATGGAATAGTTTAGGAGTATAAGCCGTTCTGAGTATCCTACTGCGGGCTATGAAGAGGAAGGAGCTTCATTTGAATTCATGGTATTGTTCTAAAAAGATTATTTAATATCATTTATTTTTGAGTTAATGTCTTTTATTTTTAATATTATATTATCATAAATATGCAACATGAGAGATTTCAACAGTTGGCCTTGAATATGAATCGAGCTATATATTCGACATCGGAGGCCGAGCGGCTAAAGATTTTGAAGGATATGAGAGCGATGGTTGACAACACAATGTCTATAATCGGCCATCAGCATTTTCGGAGTACACCTGCAGCGGCATGAGCTCATAAAGAACCGGCGATGGCACATGCATATAAGGATCTTGGGATGAATGGATTTCATTATACACCATCGCCTTCTTACATGCCGTCGCTATATGTACACGAGTTTTCACACATGAGGCATGCAGGTAAGGGTACATCTGGTAGTCACGATCATACAGCGTTGCTGATTGCTGACATTGCTGATACGGATATCACCGAGGTCGGCGAGGATGTCTGCCACTATTTTGACGATGTTGATATAACATATACAATCCCCACGCAGAAAGGGGTCTCTCAAGTGGTTGACAAGGCCCTCAACCGATCGCGACTTATACGCAATGCGCTAGATGAGTTCGACGACCTCCTAGATAGGGTTGTGGTACTTAGTTATTGTAAATAAACTAATTGTTGTAAAGATTATTTTCTTTAATATATTAGATATATTTTAGTTTGTTGAGTTGTTTGTTGTATTGCTGAGATATTGTAATAGTTTCTGACATATTGAGGCGTTATTAAATTGTTGCTTTAGATAGGTTAAGATGTCGTTTTTGATATTGACTTTGTACAGGTTAAGAAGTATTTCAAATAAGTTTCGATCGAGCTTCAAAAGTGTTGTAGAAAAGTTTCGAATGACTTTCAAAAGAGTTTTGAAAGAGTATCAGATGAATTTCAAAATTGTATCAAAAGAGTTTCAAAAGACTTTTGAAACTCTTCTGAAACAATTTTGAAACTCTTCTGAAATACTTTTGAAACTCTTTGAAACTCCTCTGAAACTCTTTCGAAACTCTTTGAAACTCTTCTAAAACTCTTTAGAAACTCATTTGAAACTATTCTGAATCTCTTTTGAAACTCTTTTGATAAACTTTTGAAAAGTTTCAAAAGTGTTTTAAAAGAGTTTCAGAAGAGTTTCAAAAAAGTTTCAGAAGTGCATCAAAAGAGTATTAGATGTGTTTCGAAAGTGTTTTAGAAGTATTTAATATGAGTTAAAAAAAAAAAACACATTAGAGTGATACAATTTAACAGGAGTAAAGGCACATAAAACGTAAAAAAACTAGTGATCTATAATTTTACATGCAGTAGTTTCATACATAAAACATACATTAATTCCAAAATACTACAATTTAGGATCTGAAGGTCTAACATTTATATTAGGGCAACGGTGTCGAAAATGACCCGTTTGCTTGCAAATACTACAACGACTTTTACTTCTTGGTTGCACCTCATCCATTTCATTATGAATACGTGTTGACTTAGGCTTACCTTTTTTCTTTGGTCTGAGACGGTTGTGATCAAGAATGCATGTGAATGTGTCCATCCAGTACTCTTCGTGGGATAATGGGTTAAACTCACCTTCCCATGCATTTATATAAGAGCCAATTGTGTATACTTCATCAACAAGTGGGGTTGTGTCCATGGCAATTTCGTGGCACACGGCTAAGACGTGTGAACATGGATATTTATAAATTGTCCACTTTCCACAAGAATAATTTCTGTCAATAAGTCACACATTCTAAACGTTCCCTGCACCCCTAAGAGCTTCACTTGACCTTCTTATAACAACTTCATAGGTGGCTCTCTATATGTTATATCTAAACACTCTATGCTCATTAGCTTTAACTTGACTTTCAATAAGCTTAATTGTCACATGAGGAGTGAAAAAAGTATTTCGATTATCCTACACATATCTGATGGCTTCCGCACGTCTCGTATTAAAATACTTAACAAGACGGTAAAATATCATTTGAACACAGGCCGTTATCGGCACATTTCTAGCTCCCTTCAGTACACTATTAAAAACTTCTGAGAGATTTATTGTTAGAATATCGTAGCAAAAGCTCCATCATGTGCTAATGTCCACTTCTCCGGCTCCAACTCCGATAACGAAGTCCAAGCCTCTGCATTCACTCTCTTAATCCTTTCCATAATAAAGTTAAACTTTTGAAACTGATGTTCGCTCCCTGCTTTTCATACAGCTCTTTTTAATTGAACATCTAAGAATCTCGAGTTGAAATTATTGTACACATGTCTCAAACAGTAGCGATGATAAGCTAGTGGTGGAGCTCATCCATTAGAGTTATCTGCTATGGCACTTAGTATACCTGGATGACAGTCATAAATAAGACAGATGTCATTTCTGTCTTTCACAACATGCCTCCTGAGATTCCACAAAAACTACTCCAGCTAGCAGTACACTCTTTATCCACAATTGCAGAGGCCAGTGAAAATATCCTATTGTCAGCATCAGTGCTTGTCGCAATGAGCATCTTTTCCTTGTACTTTTCATAAAGATGGGTTCCATCAATAGAAATTACCGGGTGACAATACCGAAACCCCTCGATGGATGGATGAAATGCCTAGAAAACATAATTCAGAACACGTACATTAAAGTCCCTGCATTGTAGAAATCCCAATAGATTACCGTTTCGAGGTTTGCATTCTGAAGTGCAAGCATGTATTTAGTTAACTTAGCATATGAGGGTTCGCATTCATCAAAAATATCAATCAATACCTTTTGCTTCCCATGCCATGCTTTGGAGTATGACATAGTATAATGAAATTGTTGTGCCACAGTTGCAATGATGGCTTCAATATTCACACTTGGGTCTTTCTCCACAATATGTCGAACCGCATGACTAATAATTTGTGAACTTATGTGTTTGTGATCCCGAGTTACATGATTGAATAAATAAGAGTGTGACCCCTCGTACCTTGTGATCTCAAAAAATTCATGTTTCTTCAACTTTGTAGCATGCAACCTCCAATGACAGCTCTGTACATTACTTGAAGAAGCACATTTCACAGACCAGAATACTTTCTTCGACTCCACAACATTATATGTGCGATGTTTTTTGATGTGATAAATTTCACATACTTTCTTCAGTTCATCTTTGCTAGTAAACAACAATCATGTAGCAAACTCAGTCATTGAGGAATACCAAAATTGAGAATTAAAGGGTAATTATCTTCGAGTACTAATACAACCAACATCCTACAAATTCAAATCACGATAAAATTTCGGTATTTGACCATGTGCAAAGACTTGATGATCATGAACCTGACTAGGAATAATTTCTGGATGAGTAGATATAGGAATAGAACTACAGCCAGTTTCATGAACTACATCATCTTCATGTGAGTTTTTATCCTCATCTTGTTCTTTGTTAGAGTCATTATGTTCAGGCCAATAGTCATCATCTGCACTCTCGTCTGACTCAATTCCCTAACTATCAGTACTAAATTGATTGTTTGCCATATCAACACTTTGCACTACTGGCATAACTCTTTCCATCATCAAAAAATCCACTGGAGTCCTGACCTGCTGCTGGGCTATAGGAAAACTATTCTGAACATCCTCTATATGACCAACATTGTATGGATCTGAAGCATCTTCCTTGAAAACATATAATTCGACATAGCGATAATCTGAAAAGTTGGAAGGAAATGTTGACATTTCCTCCACATCATCATCCTCCTCGATTGAATGAAGCACATATTTCTGATGTAATGTCGAAGATCTTCATATCAATCTTAAAACATATTGTTACATTGAAATTTTAAGCACACTATAAACCCGCTAGACCAACTCAATATAACGCGTTCGCATGCTCAATCTAAAACTTTTACGAGGAGGTTGATTATATTATATCCCATTTAAGACATGTTCAACTAAACCATCACAATAAAGCAACAATTAAACAATATCGGTGCTCATCTGAAAAATGGCGTTCAAAATAAATCTAGCATCAATACATAATATTATATCATCAAGCATAAACTAAAATAAGTAGAAATTTTCTATTAATCAACTACAAACAAATTAATAATGGAATATGCATGTATTTCAGAAGTATTTAGCATTTAAATAATAGATACATATTCTGGCAAATAAAAACTTTATGTCCTAGCAAGTCAATCCAAATCTCCTAGGCTGCTATCAGCCAAGATCAGTTGAACAAGAAAAATTCAATCTGCTATTAGCTAAGATGCCATACCCAAATAGTGTCATTTTTAATCTCATCATCATTCCTATTATAATATTTAAAATAAAAAAATTAATGAAAATCATGAACATATGAACAGTAGAGTACATCCTTTGAAAATACTTAAAAAAATTTATGTGTAACTGCAAAATTTTACTTAAAGTTAACCTTTCTTACATTAAAGTTAACCAAAAAAAAAACTCTAAGCAATAATAAAAATAAATTTAAAAAAATTTATTTCAAAAAACTAGATATACTTTGTTAAATTGTAAGAAATATGGTATAATAAGTCTTATGGACGAAAGAGAACCAACTGATCAAGAAAGAGAACCGTACCTCTCAACACAAAATCCTTTCAAAAGGAGAAGAAGAATGTTGGGAAGAGGTAAGGGGAGGTGGCATTAAGAGAGAAGAATGGGGAAGAGGAAAAAAAAAGAGAGGAGGTTGGGGTGGAGTGCGACAAAAATGCCACTTGAAGTGGCGTTTTTAGAGGCCACGTCACGGCCTCAAAAATGATATTTGAAATATTTTTTTGCTTAAAAATTGTCATTCCAAATGTCGTTTTTTACTATTTGCAAAATCTTTTGTTTCCCCCTCAAATTCGTGAATCCGATGTAAATTTACACCTTTTATGCAAACAGCTCCAACTGTTCAGCAAAGCATTTGTCCCGACTACAATATTCTTCCAGAACTTTTTCATTAAACAGAACTTGCCCAATGCTTTGCATTGGAATTCCTTTTTCTATAAGCGAGGAGGAGCGGAACGGTTGGATTACGGTTCTCTAAAAAGATAAAGGGGGAAGAAAACTTGAGAAAGTGGACGGTTACAATGTATGCAGAAAGAATCGGAGGATTATAATTCTCTAAAAAGATAGAAGAAATCTTGAGAAGATGAATGATCACAACGTTTGCATAAAAATATAATAAAAATTATTTAATATAGCTAGACATGCAGCAGTATAAAAAAAAAAAAAAATTCTTTAAGCCTGCTTTCTTTCTCTTTCATGTAAAGAGATAGAAAGAAAAGGAAGCAACTCTGAAAATGAATTTATTGCAGTTGGACATATGGCACTATTCAAAAAAAAATTATTTTTATATATTATGTACTAATTATATGTCCGTATAATGCATGGGTTATCCTAATAATTATTTATATATATATATTTTATACATTTAAGCAAATGCAATATAATATTTAAATAATAATAGGGATGAGCTTTTGTTGTTGCTGTTAATAAATAATACATCTCGTCCTCTAAATGTGGCTTGGGAAAAAAATTCTTGATGCATATAACTTAATTATGTGAATTTTTCCATGCTTAACTTATCCAGTTATATATCATATTAAACCTTGTTCATTCTTCATGCGAGGCTTTGTTATATTGTTATTTACAAAAAGTCTTTTCTCTGGCGGAGTTGCAATTTTTGTTCTGTTTCGTTATCTTGTCTGGAGATGCATACAATAAACAGCACCAAAAAATAATTATTGATCAAAAACCCAGAGTAGTCCTCATGTATCGTCTATTGCAACTATGGTAGAAAACCTATTTGACGTTGGAAATGGTAAATTAAAATATTAAAGAAAATTCTTTTCCAGAAGCGCCGAAGGATCCAGCTAAAGTAATGCATCAGTAAATAGTCAAATTTCCTCAGAACCTTCAAATGGTTTTCATTGTAAAGTTCTGCTAGAAGTTGCTTTATCTTGCAGCGTAGCCTATACAAGCCTGGGAGATGGGACTAAATTTCACCATGTAGCCTTGGATTTTGATTGTTGTTTTAGAGTGATCGCTCCTATTTTGTTGTAATAAATTTGGGTTGGGCCAAGGTAATATGGTTCAATGTAGGTCTCTACATATGGAGATATTTAAGTTTGAAAGAATGGCTCACGTAGGTATGTTGAATCTGATATATAACCAAAAAATTTACACTTTGAGAACACTCAAAAGTCTTAAACAGTTTGCTTGTATACATGCAAGCATGCATGCGTGCATGGTGCACTCACACAAAAACTTATATTACTAATAAGCAGACATGTTGTTAATGGTATAGAAGGAAGAGAGCTAAAACTAAACATGAAATCTTTTTGAAACTTCAACTGTGATTTATGAGGAGTACATGCAAACATGTTGTCCCTTCTATTTGCATAATTAGCATCATGGTTGCTCATTAATATATCTACTTTATGATCATTGGATCGATTATGCAAGTCTATTTCTAATTTATAATACTTATATTATATAATTTAATAGATAACAAACCAATGTCTCTCACATCTGTGAGGATTTTATATCTGGTATCATCAACTTCAAAATCTGAAGCATTGCCAGATGATTCATTCTATCAAGTCCTAATGCCTAATCATCCGGAACTTGTGCTAGCTTGTGACTATTTAGTTTATTGGTTGATTAAATGAAAATCTAGAAGTAGATGCACTATCAAGTGAACAGGAGGGTAAAGGCAAAAAATATGTCAAGCATCTGAACAAAAGTTGAGGATAAAAAGTTAGTTGAATGCTTGGTTGATCTTACAAATATTAGCACTTAAAGAGAGGGTAATAGAATATTCAAGAGTGGTTATCTTACCCAGTTAAAGAAGAGGATGGCTCAAAAACTATGAGGATGTCAGTTGAAAATATTTTCACATATTTAATCTTGACTGAAATAATTGAAAAGTCAATATAATGTAATTGTAGAGATACTTAGTCCATAGGTTGATTCCGCTGAAATGACAAGAAAAAATATGTCACGTGTCAAAAGGATGCGTTTGATAAATGGGTAAAGTATATGTGTTAATAACCTTTAATTTTCTACTTTATTATGATTAATTTAAAATTCTTAAATAAATTTGGTAAATGTTATGTTTTGATGCAAAGCCATAGGCAGCAAAGCTAAGAAACAAGCCATTTCCTCACATGAAAAAGCTATCATTTTTTCTTTAGGAAGGACAAAGCTACTAGTGTAACCGCAAAGTCCCTACTTGATACAGTAGAGGAGATTGAAAAGGAAGATTAAAAAGGAAGTTAATGGGTAGCAAGTAGACTTGAGTTATGGGACTAAATTTGGGTATCACAATTTTCCACAAGCTAGCCAGAATCTACCTCGAGTCGGATTATTGGTGCTGCAAGGATGGATCTACGCCATGGTAGAACTCTACCACTGTCCCATGGGTAGCTATTTTCGCATGCCCACCAACTTTCGCATACTCGGATCGACTCTGATACCATTTGTAACACTCCAAACCCACCTACTAGTCCAACTAACTTCATTAGTGGGCCGAAACCACGTGGTCCAAAAACTCGAGTGGAAGTTAATGGATAACAAGTGGACTAAATGTGGGGTATCACAAAGATGTCGTTGCAGTAGTTGTTGCTAGTGTTCTTACTATTGAAGATGAAGAAAATTTTGAAATTAATACACATGATTGGATGAGTTGGATGCTTTTATCTTTATCAACCAAAGCTTGATATAGAACAATCGAAAAGGAAATGAGGCCACATCTAAGACCCCTCTATAAGGTGGATCTAATGGGGAACAAAAGAAAACCAAAAGGAGGAAGAGTATTGATGAAAGTAGGCAAGAAATATTTTCTAATATAATATGCAGGCTAGATAATTTCTATAAAGGACATTATCTAAAATTAGTAGACTATACAAATATTTTTAGTTTGTGGTTGACAAAGCAAATAGAAAAATATAAGGCTACGTTTGGTTTTTGATAACATTTTCTGTTATCATTTTTCATTTTTATTTACTGAAAATAGTTTTTATTTTCTATTTTTTATCTCTAAAAAATACTTTTAGTAAATGAAAATAAAAATTATTTTATATTTCTTATTTTTATTATAAATAATATCTTTCAAAAGGTAACTAAAAAATAACAAAAATATATAATATTATAATATAAAATATAATATTATAATATTTATAATATTATATTACATAATAATATAATATTAATTTTAGTATATTATTATAATATTACAATATTATAAATATAATATAAATTACCTATTTGTTATATCTAATAAATATAAATAATAATATAATATTAAGTATTTATTAATGTAATATCATTAATATTATATTATTATAATAAATAATATAATTATTAATATAGTATTAATAATATATTATATATTATAATACTTAATATTATACAATTATAACATATTAATATTTATAATTATCTATTAGTAATGCATATTATTAATAATATATTGCATGTTAATATTATATTATTTATTAATACAGTTCTTTTAGGTTCAAAAAAGTTATATTTAAAAATAAAAAGTAAAAATAGTGTAATCAAACATTTTTTACAATAAATTTTATATTTTATTTTTAAAATAAAAAATAAAATATAATACAAATCAGGTCTTTTATTTTTTACTTTCTTCTTTCTTTTGATGAAAAATAATGAAAACATGTTTAGACTTTCTTTAATTTTCTCTTATTTTAGAGTTACATTTTTTAAAAAATTATTTATGTTTTTATTTGCCTAACATGCTTCCACAAGTATTTCCTATTTTTTATAAAAATGAAAGTAGAAAACAAGAGTATTTTAGAACCAAACACACCCTAAGTATTTGATGTAATTTCGAAGATAGAAGAATTGAATAAGGATGAAATTGTTAAGGTTGGAGGGATTATAAGTAGAGATATAGGACAAATAAATTACTTTTATCAAACAATTTTATGAGTGATGTGGATCCTTTAAAGGATGTAAGATGATTATCTAGTTTTTGCATGAATGTTGTTGTTTAATCTCTTAGGGGGTTGTATCTATAGAATTAAGGCAAATTTAACTAGCTTTTATTGGCTGATTTATATATTATAGCAATAATAGATATTTGAGTATTTTATTATAATCATGAATTATTGCAGATTTATTCTAGATATACCTATAAACACACATATATACTTAGTCTGTGTATATATACAAAACTATTGGTTCATCGTATTTATGAATTATAAAATTCTGGTTTCTTTTTGTAGGTTGAGATGCTTTTAAGATGAAAAAATTATATGGTTACTATCGCATATTTTGACTTAAGTATGAGTTGTGACACTTAAATAACTGTATTTGTTTAATTCACTAACTATTAAATTTTTAATGTTGGCATTTGTGGGATCAGTATGAATTGTTTGTGCTCATGTCACCTTAAGTAGAATTAGGTATATTTGAACCTCAAAAACTAATTAAAACTTATGAAAATATTGCTCTACTTTGATTTTTTAATTTATAAAATAAAAATATTTTTAAAATTTGAATATATATTTTTAGTTAAATTCTTATTAATTGGATTTGTTTACTAAATATGTCATGCATCCAACAATTTTCAATTAGATTACTACACAAACTAAACATGCATGTCCTATATATCCATTTTTGATATGAAAAACATATTATCATTATTTATAATAATCTGAAACGATCGAAATTCATGTGTTACTATCCATATTATCATGTTTAATTATTAAACATAATAATTAGTATAATAATTTTAAATTATCAAAATAAATTATCATCACCTAAATATCTCCTTAATGGGATCAAGAATCACCATACACCCTTATGTGTTCTTGTATCCCCTATCAATGTTATTTCTCGATAGATTGCAGGCCATTTTCACTCTTGCTTCACGTAAATTACAATTGAAGAGGGGGAAGTAGAATAAGAGTATGGGCAGTCGTCCCACATGCTTAACGTGACTTGTAATCCAAAATCAGCTTGCAGTGGAGTGAAGATGATACAATTATGTGATTTAGAATCGAACGAACCGTATCCATGAGTGATGATTCAAAGGTTTTATGGGCTTTGTTTATCTTTGGGCTGAAGCGAAATGGGGTGGAATTTAATGGAATTGTCCTTTAACGGTTTCTCTAAAACTCCCAAGTCTCCATCTCCATAGAGCAACCATGCGAGTGAGGAAGCTATACTTGCTGTCATATAGCAAATAGATTAGTTCATGCTAAGCTTATATATAATCAATTACCATCATGTATAACACACTTATACTTGGAGAATGAAGTCTTTGTATTTATATTATATTTTATTTTCAATCTTATATCAAATATATACAATTTATCCCAAGAGCAAAAATGATTATTAGAATTATTTCGATAATATAAACTAAAAATATAATTATCATCTTTGGTTGAAAAAGTGTTAGGAGATGACGAAAGAATTTGGATACTTATTAGAAATAAAATATATTTTTTTAATTAAGAAAACAGAAATTTTTTGGCATTAGAAAGACCTTAGCATGCATGGATAAAAATTAGATAGAAGAAATTTAGATGTGGCAAATGAAATATGATATTATGTTGTTGATTTTTAAAAAGTATAATATATCTAAAGCTTGAATATTACGATTTATACTTTGAAGATTGAATGATTGACCGTCTTTAAATGAAATTATATCACAATATAATTATTAAATATGTTTCAGTCAAAGAAAATGCTATTGAGAAGCAATTAAAAGCAATTAACTATCATTATTGGTCTTTTTTAAAATAATATAAGAATATTTCAGTCTACATTCATCATAATAAATTTTTCAGTTAAACATTAGAAGAGGATCAAAATATTAGCGACTGAAAAGTATTAGTACCAAAAGTGATTTAATGAGTTAATGATATATTTGAGTTTACTTCACTTTCTTAATTGAGAGGGTGTATGAGCCAAAATACTATATTATTTAAGCTTGCTTCGCTCTCTTTCCATCGAAAGTGAAGTAAAGACTTAAAATATTATAACCTTTTATGTATTAAATTAGATTCATTTGCTCCAACTTCTAAGTTTTTCATAACATTATGATATTTGACTATTAAACTACCTTTGACATGTAATCAACAAGAAAGATACATTTTTAGAATTATGATATTAAATGCAGTACCAAATGGTACTAAAAGGTACATTTATTCATTTGTATCAAATACTGTGAAAGTACTTTTTTTTTTTTTTTTGGTAATTGCATACAATGCCAAACCATGATTAGTAAAATTATAAAAATTATAATAGTTATTTTAATTGAAAAAAATTATGACAAGCTGATACGAATTTTTGGTGATTTCTGAAATTAAATAGAAGTTGTTGAAAGTTTCGAGTGGTTGCCAATTATGATTATAGTTAGCATGTTATAAATAGAAAAGAAAGCAACGTTTGAATGGAATTTAAACACTTCCAATCTAACATTTTTCTTTTTATACTATAGGAGTAACTTGTAGCCTACCACAATTAAAATAGCATGTAGCTTATAACTTGACCTTTGTATCTCGTTCCTATTATCAATTACGAGTAAAAATCGAGCCAATCTAACCACCTAATTTATACTGATCATACTCATTTATACTCTAAAATTTAATCTTGCAATCAATACCTTGTTAGTTCCTTCTATTTTACGTTTCAGAATCTAAACCTATTGGTCTTACATGAGTTCAGCTTGTTTCAAAATGCTCTAATTTTTATTTATGAATATTAGTAAGTTAAAGAATGCTATAAAACTTCATTTGGTCAAGAGAAGTAAAAGCTCTAATAGATGTAGTTAGCCACGGCTTAGACATATTGGTTAGTTTATTTTGATGTCTTAGGAAAACAAATCCAACATTTTCTCCTAGATAGACAATCCATTTAAACAAATTGTGGGGTAAGGTTGACTTATATAGATTACATGCAACTTCTTGCTATTGACGGCTTTGAATTTTGTTAAGGATTTTGATGCAAGTTTTTATTCCCCACTTTGGCATTATTGCATGAGAACTTTCATAGACCATCCTGATTAGAGATGTCAAAGGGAACTCAATAGTCCATGACACGGTTCAAAAATTTAAAAATAAAAAATAATTAGACCGTATTGGCAGGCGGTCGCTGTGGGTTACTTGCGGGCCGTGCCACGCACCGCAAGCGGGCTGGCAGAGCACCGTGCCAGGCCGCGGGCCGTGCCGCACGGCGGCCGCAGCTCGCGCGGGTTAACCCGTGCTTTCGGCCCGCAAAACATCAGCGTTTCCCATCTCGTTTCACACGTTCCTACCATTCGTTTCCATTACGTTCGCGGCGATATATTAAAGCCTCTTTGGAGCCCTTCGCCCTGCGAAAGCGGTCCTCATCTTCTTCTTCTTCGCGTAGGGTTTTTTGTCTCTCTTTCTCATGGGGAGGTACAAGAGCCGAAGCCGGAGCTACAGTCCACGGCGGGTAAGCCGGAGCCCTCCGCGCCGTAAGCGCTACGATGACCCCCGCGACCGCAACCGCGGTGGCCGGAGCTACAGGGACCGCCGCCCGGCAGCCCCCTCCGGCCTCCTCGTCCGGAACATCGCCCTCGACGCAAGGTATTTTATCCTTCCATCGGTCCTCCTTCTAGGGTTGGGTTTTTTTCTTTTTTCCAGTTGACGCAAGGTCTTTTACCCTTTCTATCCGTCCGCGCTATAGGGTTAGGGTTTCTTTCTTCCTTTTTTTTCCCCCTCTGTATCCCATATGCTTTTCGCTCGCCACCTGTTCCCCTAGGGCTAGAGTTTTATCAAATTTCTTGTCTTTTACTGCCAGCCAGAAATCGTGATTCTTTTGCTTAATTGGAGAAATAAATTTTTTTCTTTAATTATGCGATGATTCTTGAGACCACTTTTGTCATATGTTGGGTATTAGGACGAATGTCTTAATAATTGTTGGTTTATGGCTTGTTTCAGTGCTTAGAGCCTTTGCCTGGCTTTAGTTTTTTTTGTAGTTTTGTGGGCAAAGAGTGCGTAAGGAACGTGTATTGACTGTCCAATAGAATACAATCGGTACCTAGAGATGGAAAGTTATGGCCTTGGAGACTGGAGAGAAAAAAAACAGAGGCAGAACAACAAAACCGTATATTGTCATGGATGCATAGATTAGCCTCAAGAAGATGAAAGCTACAGTTCAAGTTTGTTTCTTCCCGGAGTTTTTTTTCTTTAATGAATTGCATTAGTATCATGGAACTTGTGGTCTGCTTCTATTTTATAAAATTTGTCTCCACAAAATATGTTCATATTTGATTTTTCTTGAAAGATAACTGTTTTATTAATGAACAGCATCTTTGGTATTTACTTAAGACATGTGCAAGCATGTTGTAGTTGTTAGGAAGAATTTCATAAGGTTGTGCCTTGCAACTAATTGTGTATGCCCATGCATTTCCATGTTGAGTGATGATATTTTCATAAAGATCTTTTTTTTAAAAATTTTTTTTATTGCAAATGGCGTATTATGAATGCCACTCTGCAAGAGACCTCAATTAATTTCATTGATATCATTCTGTCTATGAAACAGCTGCAACTTTTCACAACAAAATATCTTTATTGGTAATACTTGAAATTCTTGGCTAAATGTTTACCTTATTGGTAATACTTCAACTGTGGGATTTGTATTGGTTCTGCCATTTTGAAATTTAAATTTTGCTTGTATAATCATGTGAAGTCACATCTAAATGCACATGAATATAATGATAGAGATCTGAGGCTTAGAATTAGGAAAGATAAGGAAAGTCATGCAGAGTTATAGAGAATGATTTATAAGATTTTCCAAGAAGGATGTTTAGGTGATCTTAAAATGTACAGTAAGTTACATAGCTCTTGGAACATGCATACAGATGATGAAAAGGAAATTTATGATGACTTAAAATAGGGAATACTTAACACATTCTGCATTCAGTGAGTAGTGTTTGAGATTTTCTACTGTGTTTTAATTTTAGATGTTGCTTTTGTCCTTCAGAATAGTGTGAGCTTTTATGTAGGGAATAAGTATTTATTTTGTCTTTGTGAAGTTACTTTGTAGCTTGCAAATTTTTGTAACTTGTAACTTGCCAGAAATAGGACCCTCATATATTAACTATCAATGAGTTTACTTGAATAGTTTCTTCATTCTGTCTATGTTGTTCCATCATGTGCATTGAGCTTGCCTTCATCTGTCTAGTAAAAGAATCCATGAAATGTACTTGGGTTGATTTTATGTACTCACCAGTGGTAAGGAATATGTACCAACCAATTTGGATCAAGGTGAATTTCATTATGATGATGATAGTAATAGTTCTTGATGTAGACTTTTATATTGTCCATGAAATGATAATGGGTTAAATCAGATGAGTGAAAATAATTGAGGTTAGCACCATCCAATTTGCCCTTAATATTTTTTAATTAGATGTCTATTTTTTTTTAAGGTTTTAGGGAAGGTTTCAGTAGGTTATCTGGTAATGTTATATTACCCAGTTTTGGGTTGGTTTACCTGATCATGAGAACAGCTGATAACAAGAATAAATTTAGTTTTAAAGATGTGAAGAGTCAACTTTTTTTGTTTTCTTTCTTTTCTTCAGATAAATATTTCAATGATGTAGCTGAAGTAGTTGAGCTTTTTTTCCTCTCTCTATTTACTGGTGCTATTATAGTGATTATGATGGATAAGGAAAAGTCTGAGTTGGGAACCATGTGTAATTTTTTTAAAAACCTTTCATAGCTTTATTCTAGATAAGTGGCTTTATTGTTCCTGAAAAGAATGAACTGAGTTATTTTTCAATACTCTCATAGATCAAAGCTTTCTTGGACAACAAATTCATGTTGGACTTCAACCAGC
Organism: Metroxylon sagu; assembly: GCA_017589505.3. Lineage (NCBI taxonomy): Eukaryota > Viridiplantae > Streptophyta > Magnoliopsida > Arecales > Arecaceae > Metroxylon > Metroxylon sagu. The sequence continues at coordinate 1,253,462 of JACVBY030000624.1, read as the reverse complement.
GACTGTTATTTAATAAGTACAATTGTTATTCAGAAGCTTAATCTACATGGAATTAAGAAACTACCTAATGTCTTCTCTTTTGTTGTCAATTTATATTGGTCATGTTGCATTCGTGCCGGTCAAACTCAGATTCCTTTTTCACTGTTAGGGAAAGTGGAGATCTCATTATTAGCTTGAGTTAATCTTATTATCATGGAGGATGAAATTCTGGAGTGCTGTTTTGCATTTGTTTTATTTTCTAAATGGAAAGATAATATGGATGCATTAGTGTTTCTTAAAAGAAGCCACCTTGTGACTTTAAAGTGAAAATGCCCTTTTACGAAAAATATAATTCTTTAGTAATGTCATTGAGAAGTTCTTATCAAATAAGCACATCAAAAAGTGCCTATTTGGAGAAGCTTGAAAAAGTAGCTTTTGGCTTCTGCTCTTGCGAACTAACTTTTTGTATTTTAAATGGAGTATTGCTACCAATCACGCCTCAGATCACTGTCAAGTCATTTAGTTGATTCGACAGTTGGGGATTCGTGTGTTGTATGGGCAGGTCAGTGGTGTTGGTCAGGCCCTGCCTCCCATTCAGTTAATCACCAACTTCCAAATTGGACCAGTCAACTGAGCAGTGATCTGGCAGGTGATCTTTAGCATTTTCCTTTTAATTGTAATACGCTCATCCATAAAGTGAAATTTTGATGTTTTCCTAGTATCATCAAAAGCACCCTTGGGTTGTTGCAAGATGTGAATCTACCTCTAACTAATTCAGATTAAGCCCAAACCCAAATTAACCTGAAGTTAATGTAAGTTTGACAATCAAAGTGCTTCTACAATTTGTGAATATGAGATACCAAATGCATGAAGTTCTTTATATTTTAATAACTTATAATAAAGTACTTCTTGAGAATGGCTTTTTAAAAGAAGCATCGTTGGGCATGCTCTTTCAGACTTAAATCAGTTATGCTAGAAATGGACAATCTTTGGATTTCGTTGCTACTGTACATTGATTTTAGTTGTAAAAGCTTTGTCATGTGGAGTTTTGGGTCCGCTTGTTTTGTTTTGCTTGCAGCGTTATATGTTCACACCATTATTGCATACCACCGTATTGATGGAGACTTTTGTTTCCTTTTTGGAAGAAGCATTCGTCTTCATTGTACTCTTTAGTGTTTTTAATATGCTAGTGGATAAAAGGAAACACTATGATGAATTTTATCACTGAGTGAAAGCAAAGTTAGTTTTATTACATTTAAGAATTAGTGTTGGATTCTTCAGCTTCCATAAATTCTTAAGCAACCTAGATCCTGCTACGCTCAACTTAGTTCAGGACTTTTAATTGCTATTTCTTGGGTCATGCGAATTTTGGTTGCATTTGCAGACACGTATCTATCTATATTAAAAAAAAAAGAAACAAAATCATAGTCTATTTATAAGTCACTGTAATTGATTGCAATGATATACCAATAAGAAAGGATATCAGGGATTTAGTGGTTTTGTCTTTAACATTTTATGATTCATCCAATTGTCCGTCACTTCACCATTCTAGTTACTTTAAAAAATTTTGATGCAAGATATATCCCTAACATACCTATTAAAAGAAATGACTTAAGTTTCAACTAAAAAATATCTAGCTGTTACAACATGCATGTACTAATTTAGACGACATTCCACTTTTATTAACCTATTTAACTTTTTTAAGTCTTCTTGTTGAAGTCAATGTCAATTTAAAGCTCACTAATACTGCAATGGAATTTATGGTTTGAGAGAGGAAAATTTTATGTCCTCTAAGTTCTGTGTTTTGAGCTGAGAAGTGAGAACCATACTTGTACATTACCGGTATGGTATGAGTCGGTATATATAGTATACACCCCATATTGAGATAAGGTGCGCATTCTTTTTTTTTTTTTTTAGCTGTTAATTATGATATTACTCAGTACTGCAAATTCTTATTAGGTGGTTTCATTCGGTTTGGACTGGTTTAGTTCATGTTGAATCACTGCTTTCTATCTCTAACTTATATATTAATTTGATTTTCTTTTAATTTCTATATGTAGGCCGGAGGATCTACGCATTCCATTTGAACGTTTTGGCCCTGTGAAGGATGTATACCTTCCAAAGAATTATTACACTGGGTATGCTTTGTTTTTGTTTGTAATTGATAATCTTTTCTGTTGTTACTAGTGTGAAAGTTTGATTTGATTATTACCTTGATTTTGTTCAGTTATTTGTCTACAGTTTGTTTATTGTCTAAAAATATGAGGGCCTGTTTGGTATTCTTGTTGTTTTTCTGATTTTGTTTCCCTACAAGCATGGCACCGCATGGAGATTGATGTTGAAGGTAGCATTTGCATGGAGCTCCTGCCATTCTTTTGGTTTTATTCTCATGTTCTTTGAAAGTAATATACCTTTGCTGCTAAAAGCTCTTAAAGGTTCTACAAACAATTTAACAAACAAAATGGTTTCATCATGCATACTTGTTCAGTCTAGTTCAATTTTCTTCTTGGAATTTTTTGAAAATATAAACAGAAAGTAAAGGCGATACCAAATGGGCCTTCAGTAATTGAGTAGTTATTTCATTCTTGTTGGCTCTATCAGTGGCTAATTCCATATGCTTCGTAGCATATGTTATTCATGGCAAGGTTTTAAGTCTTAGTGGGGGTGTCCTAGTTGTTATAGGAAAATGGGACTGAGATGGGTGGGACACCGGAACCCAACCATGTTGGGAAAGAAGAAGAGAGGGGAAAGAGAGGAATGAAAGAAGGGAAGAAAGAAAGGAAACAAGGAAGATGAAAAAGGAAAGAATGAAAGGAAGGAAGAAGAAAAAGAAAGAAGGGAAAGAAGAATGAAGGGAAATACAGAAGAAGTAAAGTGGAAGAAAGATAGGAAAGAAGGAAGAAATGAAAGAAAAAAAGAAAAAGAAATAAAAGAAATAAAGAAAAATTGAAGGGGAGAGAGAGATGAAGGAAGAGGGGCGCTCTACTGGGACGATCACTGAGATGGGGCGGGATAGCATGGTGTTCAGTTTCATTGAGAAAGTGGGATTCTCTTGTTCTACGGGATTTAAAACCTTGGTTTATGGCAATATTTAGTACTTGTAAGTACAAGTACATATGATCTTCACTGATCAAATCTTTTGGGTTTTTACATTCTAATCAAGAAGATTCGAGGGCTATCTAGGTTCAGTTTTTTCTAGCCTACTCAGTGATGCTCGTTTCCTTAGGCATCATGATGGCCCTCTTAGGAATTTCTGTCATGTTTTTAATTAAACTAGCAATCTGAACGGATGCAATGAACATTTAAAAGGAGCTAATAAAAATAGTAATATGATTATAAGTTAAATTATGTTAAGTATAAATAGATATAATATAAAAGTCTAAAATGTAAGTTGTTAATTAACTAGCAATCTGGTCTTTTTAGAGAGATTAGGGCACATGAATGCACGTCTCCAAAAAAATAATAAATAGAACATGTATAATATTTTTAAGTCCTTGAATTGGTGCAAACAAACATAAATAAAAACAAATAAATTGATGCACAAGAGAGGAGGTATATATTTTTTTTCTTTTTTTTGTGGTTTTTTTTTTTTTTATGGGGGGGGGGGGGGGGGGGAGGTGGGGTGGGGGAGACTCCAGCTAATTTAAGTCTATCTGATAAACAAAATTAAGTAAAGGTGAAGAATATGAAACTAGTTTTAGTTTTATAGTGCATGTGTAAGAAAGAAATATTTGGGGAACTTAAGTTGTATTTCCTCTCAATGATTACTAAGGGTGTTTTGGTTGCAAAATTTGACATACGGAATCTGTCATAAAATATGTCAAAATTTGGATCACCTGTTTTTACATCTAGTATAAATACTTTTATTTTGAATATTTGGAATTTGAACATATGATTGCTTTATGCTTGATTCTTTTTTTCCTACGAGTCTTAAAGAATTCATTCAAACAAAATAAAATACAAAGAGCATGATATTTAACAATAAAAAGTCACTTCATCAAGGCAGTTAAAGGAAGTATTTTCACGAAAGAAAAATAAACATGACAGGTTGGTCATTGGAAAAGATTATATCATTGCTAGCTGCATGGTAGGACACCTAGCAAATGGTTATTTCCTGGAACAACAAACTAAGAGCAAGTCCTCAGAATGTTAACATCAAAAAAGTATGGTCAAGAAAATAGACCACATGAATATTGATTCTCTATTTTTTTTGGGTTAACCATATTAGTTACGGACTTTTATTGGGCTGCCAATTAATCTTTCACTCTTTGAAGAAGAAAGCTGGATATTGAGTCTCTGCAGAATATGGCATCTTGGATTCATATCCCTTGGGTGGGATAATCCCAAGTTAGAATCCTATCATGGATAAATAAACAAACCGAAGTTAAATAGGGATTAATGAGTTATAAAAACTCTTCTAGTAACAATTTATATTGGTTGAGAGTACAAAAGAATGGTGCCATTGCAGTTGAAAGTTTTTGACACGTACAATTGAGTTTGAGAGCTTACATTTGGCCTGCATTGGTAAGGGCAAATACTCAAATTCTTTTAAGGGTTTCTTGAGGATAATTTTGATCCAGATGTTAGACCTTGAAGTCCAGTTTAATTGTTTTTGCCCTTTCAAGATTGAATTTCACGGTTTCTATATCTTTAAATTTTAGACTTTATATACCAGCTTAACAAATTTTCTTGAAAGGATCTTTACATGCTTATACTTACCAATATCTTTTGCCTTTGTGGCTCTTGTGAATTGATTTTATCCAAAGCCAAAGTTGTTTTCTTTTAAATATTTTTCCGTAATGGTTTTATTGTTCAATTGATTTGTTGTAATAATGACGTATTATGGTCAGGATGAAACTAGCTTATGTTTGATTTTTTGTAATTGAGCTTATGGACAATAATTTTTGGAATTAAAAAAAAATATTCTTCCTGCATAAGTATCACTGTGGCCAGTCCCAAGCCTGAGGGTTGACAGCTGGTTGAAAACACATTCAATGACTATAAAATGGATGCAAATTCAGAAGGCTTAATGATCACGATTATGATATATTCCTCCTGCATGGTTAATATTTGGTAGTTGGAATGGGTTGTGATGTATAATCAGTTCTTTTTTATTCTGCTTGTTCATGTCCAAGGGCTGAAAGATGGACAAATCGTGTTTGTTTTGGTCAGGCAGCATATGTATGCACTGTTTTGTGATTTTTGTTTTGTTTTGTTTTGTTTGGGGTTGGGAGGGCAGTTTATGGTGTTAACATTTGGCATGCATTGACAAAGAAAGACCAGCTAAATTGCTGAAAAGTACAAAACTGGTGCTCTCTATGTTGTGCTATGAAAACCTTCCCTCTTTCTAATCTATTATCTAGCTTTTATTTAATTGCTTTCTAGTGAGTGTATAATTTGTTTTGAAGAGTAAAGCATGGCTTTTGGTCCATGGAAACAAATGTATCATGCTAAAATATCAAAGAGGCAAGTTGGGTTTCTGATAAAAAAATGGTAAACATGCATCTGGCTAAAGCACAATATGATAAAGGAGATTCTGCAAACCAACATGTATCAGTATACAATTAAATCCAATAACAGTTCTACCCAAAACCAACAAGAAAAGTTGGAGCCTGCTCAAGCAATTGCATTTATGTCTACTTTGCAACATTTTAATTTGTTTTGGCTTGTACCATAGGCTATGACTGTAATGCGCTATGATAGGGCTGATATTGGTGAATACATGAGCTTGGGTCATGCTCTAAATATGCTGTGGTATATGTGCATTCCAGATGAATTGAAAATTATGTCCATATCACAAGATCAGTGTCAATTTAGCCTATTATCATGGAGTGCATGATTGCTGATATACAGTGCCCACTTACACGGAAACTAAATTTTGGATCATGTGAACTCAATGGTTGCTTGTATACTGTGGCTGCCAGTAAAAAGTTGTTCTTTTTGAGTATCTTGATGATTTACACTTTAGGTCACAATTCTTGCAGGGAGCCACGGGGATTTGGTTTTGTGAAATTTCGTAATGCTGAAGATGCGGCAGCAGCCAAGCAGCATATGAATCATCAGATTATAGGCGGACGTGAAATTTCAATTGTTTTTGCTGAAGAAAATAGAAAAACTCCACAAGAAATGCGTCTGAATGCAAGGATAAGGTGTTCTGATTTTCCCACTTCATGACATAATTGTCTTTGGTTCAATAAGGTTATATATCTGGTGACCTTTTGATTTAACTTCAAATATTTCTTGATATTTTCATTTTGCAGTGAAAGATACATGGGAGGCAGCTATAGAAGGCGATCTCCACCGAGATCCCCAAGGCATCGTTACCAGTGTCAGTATTTGAGAGCTTGTTTTGAATTTTTTGGCGCTCTTATCGCTACCATCCATCTATATGTTATTTGTTTGTTTGTGCTTTTAGCTTAATTATAGTTGATAATTTTGCCCACTGATTATACTTCTTTCTTGGACGTATGCTTATGTTAATCATCTTCCTTGGCAGCATATTCGCGCTCCCCCTCTCCCCGTAGGCGCGACTCAAGGTTTGAATTTATCATCCAAGTTTTGAGTGGATATTTGATTACGCCTGACATATAATTATCATTGTTGTCTTTTTTTTTTTTGCTTTTATTTTTATCACTCATGCTGCTGCTTCTCGCATGCTACTTTCTTGGTATTGCTTGGAGTTAAGCTTGGGAGCTACATCATCTTTTAATTGTTTTGTTTCTTGGAATTTTATCTTATGAATGATTTATAATTTATATTTCAAGCTGCTATTCAGTGTCAAATGCAGGTTTTCTGATGTCGGTGCATGTAAGATTCTCATTTTTGTCGTATTATTGTTCTTATTTATTCTGATGGCGTAGCACTGAATCATATTGTTAAGCCATTAATGAAGTTTAATTATATTTATGGAAGTAAAAGACAGAGGTAAAGTTTTATGCATATTGTTAAGCCATTAATGAAGTTTAATTATATTTATGGAAGTAAAAGACAGAGGCAAAGTTTTATGCTTTAATCGTTCCTCAGGTTGGCTGAGAACCATTTATTTGCAACATTGGTTTTTTTTCCCAGGATGTGGTAAAAGATGCATGCAACGACAATTTGACCCAGTTTCTTTGTCTTTGCTTTAAATTGCTGTTGAATTGTTTCCAGTAACATGATAAATCATTTGAATTTCATGCCATGCTGCTCGAGCCAGTCCTTTTGTTGTTGAAGAAGCTTTTTGCATTTGGCACCAGTCACCTTCATTGAAGGTATAAGCAAAAACATTCCAGTATTAGATCTTTTGCTCTGATGTCAATTGATGTGATAGTGTCATCAATTGGACATCAAATATCTGGATTTTATTCAGAGCTGAGGTTATTGATGTTAATGCCGAAATTTTCACTGTTTTGAATTTTATTGCTTCTTGGGATCTTCGGGATGAGCTCAAAGTTAATAAAGATAATAAAGAACGAAAAAAAGATATATTAAGAAGACAAGTAGCAGAAATTTTATCATTGATCATCAAATCTGAAGTCACAACGCTCCTGTTTCCCTTGCATGAAACTTTACATGTCTTGAAATATGTTGAAAATTTGAGATGAGCTCAAATGCAATTGGCAAACAATATTTGAAAGAAAGAAAAAACCTAGAAAGAATTTGGAGGGAAACAGCAGGGCGAGAGAGTAGAAACAGTGGAGAGGAGTGGCTAATACCATTTCCTTCTGTTCTCCTTTCTTCTTTTTCCTTCTGTTCTTTTTGTTTCCTTTTATCTTCTTTGTTTCTTTTGCTATTTTCTTGACTGTTCCTTTTTCTTGGTTCCTCAAGAGATCTAGATGTCCCCACCTTTTTTTAAACGACAGAAGGTGGTGGGGGCTGATCTCATGCAATTCTTCCTGAGGAGGTCATAAGAAAGGATGGTGGTGAGATCTAATCCATCATTATATGCTAGATGCTTGATCTAAGCTAATAATCTCTCTCTCTCTCTCTCTCTCTCTCTCTCTGTGGACTGATGAAATGGTCACTGTTATGGAGAGCTCAGATGCATAATCACATTCAAGATAAGCAAGATAAAATTTCTTGGACCATGGGGTGTCAGGACACGAAATTTTGGAAACAAGTTGGACTGTTTAGGACTCGCAGAAGCAACACCAAGGCTTCTGATTTATTAACTTATCTATGGATTTTAGATTATGTAAATGTTGTATCGACATTTTATTGGTGTTTTCTCCAAAAGCCATGCATTTAAATATCTTCCTTAAAAGTTCTCCAAAGGAACACTCAAAATTTTTTGAATAACAAATGGGACTACTTATAAGGTAAATTTTCTTGGACTGTTCCAAATAATATGCGGCATATATGGAATATTGGAAACAAGATGGATGTCCTTAAATCTAACCACATAGGTGGAGGCACCAGGGAGGCTGCTGCTTTTTTTTCATGGGTAAAGTGGCTCTTGATTTGTTACCTTATCTATCGATGAATTATTATGTACTTGTTATTCTCTAGAAAATGATTGTGTAAATGTTGTATGGTCATGATATTCATTGCTGTGTTTCCCAGAACCCACTCCTTAATGTAACTTGTTCAAGTTTTTGAAGAACAATTGAGACTGCATGTAAGCCTGATCCACCCCCAACCCATTCATTATTTTATTTCCTGTAGGTAAGAATTGTAGAGATCACATGATGACAGTGCATAGCAAAGTCAGAAGTATTTGTAAAATATCATGGTATCTCCTTTGCTTCCATTTTTAGGAAACTGAGTCAATGTTTGGAATCAGGAGTTGATGGGCACAGGCAACTTGGTCTTTTTAAGGTTTATGTGGATCTAATTTGTTTGTTTTTGAAGAGAGGATCTGCAACTGTGATTTTTTTTTTTTTTTTTTTTTGTTTTGACTGGGTTGGGGCAAGGAGGGAAAGAGGGTTGGGGGATAAATTTGCCAAGGGAGAAAAGGAGTTTGTGACAACCAACTTGGTTATTTTATCAGGTTTTTGTGGGTCTAATTTGTTCGTTTCCGAAGCGAGGATTAATCTGCAACAGTGAGTTGTTGGGGGAAGAGGAGGAGGAGGAGGAAGAGGAGGGGGCAGAGGGGGGTTGTTTATAGAGAGAGAGTTGTGTTGTTGTTTTACTAGTCACATGAAGAGTTGCAATAGTGTGGTTTTACTTGGATTTTATTTATGGCTGTGTTATTTTAACTGAGCTGCAAATGCCTTGAAGAACTGTACTTTTTAACACCCTTTTGTATCATACCGGATCATGATGATTATCTCTCTTTCTGTTGATTTTTTTTCCTTCAATATATTAGTGTAGTGATGCATCAATTGTTCTTTTATGGAGCAAGCATAATATGGTGTGGTACTTTCTGTTACAATGAGCAGAAAATATTTCTTTTTGTGGTTGTGTAGGCACTGCGTGGCTCTCTTTTCTGCTGCATAAATAGGTTATTTTCATATATTCCTTTGAAAATTAATGATGAGAGGATTTAACAGAGTATTTTGATCTGTTACATGTGTGGGTATTGTTTGATATTTACTTTGTTCGCTGCACTGCATCCTATGCTCCAGGGAATGTGAATGACTGGTGCTGTTGCTCATGCAGATCATTAAAGTGAAAAGAGATCCTAAGGAATCAATGGATTAGTAAAGGCTAAAGAGAAAGTGACCCAAAAGTTATTGGCTTGTTGGTTACTTTATTTCAAAGCTATTCAAGAAGTTTTCATTAGTGTTCATCGTCATCAACTGTAACCACTGAAATCATATGGTTTGTTAGATAAATTATGATCCACATTGACTTTCTATTTTTCTTGGCAAAAACAAAGAGCTTTCTGTTTCAATTTTTGCATTCTAAATATTGTTGCTTTGGTTTTGTATACTATCCAGTTAAGAAAGAATCTAGAGCTTAAAAAGCCAAAAGAGAGTATCATGATCTCCAGAGAATAAAGCGAAAAGAGAAAGTATCATGATGTCCAGAGAATGGGAGCCCTTCAAAAGCCCTCACTGCTAGAGATTGAGGATATTCTTGTTGGGGTTCATACTTTTGTTGAAAGTAACAATTATGTTGGCCTATGAAAGTTGAGGCAAAGAGCTGTGAAGTCAGCAGATGCTGTTCAACCAGCAACTACACCATTTTAGAGCTTAATTCAAACATGTTTGGACCAAAGTTTCATAATTATATTCAGGAGTTTGAAATAGTTCAGGTAAAAGTGATGTTTCCAACATTTAGATTCTAAGTTGGAGAGATCTGAGAACAGTTAAGTATCTTTACACCCAATTGGCATGTGGATGCACCTGTTTGCTAATGTGCTATTTCGACAATCTACAAGGTCGTCAACTTATGGCCATTAATTTATTTATCTTTTATTGAGTTTTGAGGGAAACAATGTTTTGCCACTGCAGCTGTTGCCGGCTTCTTCATCTGGATACTTGCACTGACATATTTGTTCTTCAAATCCGTTTCTAGCATGGCCTGATTGTACAATATTGTTGATTCTTCGCTGCAAATATTAATGCAGGGAGCGGGAGAGGAGCACACGTGATGACTACTACTCTCCACCAGGATCAGCCTCCCCATCTCCTAGGGATGATAGGGACTACAGGACACATCATCAATCTCCGAGTCCTGAGGATAATCGTCGAAGCCCATCTAGGTCTCGGTCCTACAGGTGATTTGACTCTGCCATGTTTTAATCATTGTCATATCCTCTAGTCTGTAGACTCCTAACTGTTGAAATGTCAACTGTTGTGCAGCCCTCAATGATGGAGTGCTGAGCTCAGGCACATTCTGTAGCACCAATCAAAAAGATGCTCTAGTTGATAGCTTACAATATTGATAGCAGGGTGGTCCCTGAACTGCTGTCGTATATCAGGATGAAGAAATGTCACTCTGTTTATGGAAATCGTTACCAGTGTTTTGAATTTTGGGATCAGAAGTAGCTGTAATGCTCCTTTATGTCTTTTGTTAGGTTAATTTTGTGTTGACATAGATTTGTGTCTTTTTCATGGTTAATGGTACATGAACTTTGTGGTTTTACAGTGCTGCTGCAAAGTGACAGATGCCCTATTTCGTTTTCTTGTGTGTAATTTGGATGTGTCCAGATTGCGGGTATCTCATTAGCAGTTAACCATAAACTTCACAACCTTTGATTTATCTCGTTTCTCAGGTGCTGTATGCTTTCGCTTCAGCATGTTGTCTATGCTGTTCAAGCAACATTTGAGTGTTAAAGTTATGGGTTATATGATGCTTACGGTTGCATTTTGCTTCAACATTCACTTCAGAAATTTAAGATGCGAAAAAGTTTGTACTCAAAGAGAAAAAAAGCATGTTCTTACAAGGTACGAGATTAGTTTTCTTAGTGTCTTAGAATACATTCATGAAGTTTCAGCTCAACTATTCAATAATGATTTTTTTTTTTTTTTAATTAAAAATTTTCCTATGCAATTGTTATGGAGTTTTAGTTCATGGAAGGTGACTATGGTATCTATGGTAGGCCAGAAAATCATCTATTTGATTGAGTATGCTAAATCAATTTCTACCTATCATTATCGTATGTGCTTCAGGAGATGGGGGGAAGTTTGATGCAAATGGTCATAGCATCTTCAACTTTATATAAGTATCAACCAAATAAGAATTATTAATTTTTCTGTTTGCTGTTCGTGCTATGATTCGTGTGGTTTGTTAGGGGTTATAGGAACACAAGCACATTTGTGAGGATTGAAGTTGGTTGAGATCGGCTTTATTGAGGCTTCTTCTTCCCTTAGTTTGAATTATCCAATACATTTTTGCCTTATTTCTTGGATTTCACATTAGTTCCTAGTTTTTTTCTTTAGATTACTTGGAACCTTATTGATTCAGATCCAGTCTTGGATAGTGAAGTGGGGTATGAGCCCTGGATAGTGTAGTGGGGTATGAGACCTAATCATAAGTTAGGGTTAACCACCTATGAAACCATATGCTGGTTATTGTATTATTTAATTTTGAGTGTTATATTTGAATTTATTAATGTAGATAGACTAGTCCCAAATTGATCAAGCTTAAGGTAAGTAGCTTAAATATAATTAGAGTATTTTATAAAATTATTTATGGTTGCTAAAATGAATTTTAGAGTTTTATAAAAAATTTAATTAGTTACATGAAAATCTTGGATTAAATAAATTATTAAATAAATATAGATCATTAGAGGGAGATTGCTTGAAAGATTGATTTTTTTTTTTTCCTTCTTCTTCAGTAAGGATGTGGTTTGCTCCATTAAATTAAATTGGAGAAACTCTTTTTAGCAAGGAAGTTTGCTCCATTAAAGAGTGGCTCTATCTGAAAAAATTCTTTCTTCTCTTTTCAGTAGAAAAAGAGAGTAGATTATCAAAAGAAGACTACTTAGAAGGACTTTTTGTTGTTGAAAATAAAAAAAACTTGGAAGAATTTTCTTTGTTGAAAATAGAAAAAACATATGCAAAGAGTGGCTCTACTTAGAACTCTTTTTAGAAGAAAGATAGAGCAAATTATTCAAAACAAAAGAACTCTTCTCGTTGAGGAAGAGGAGAAGGCTATTTTATCAAAAAAGCAGTTCTACCTAGAATAAATCTCATTGGGAAAAAGAGAGCAGATTGTTAGAAGGCTACTTCGAAGAACTCTTCTTGTCGAGAAAGGAGAGGTTCGCTCCATCAAAAAGTGGCCCTATTTGAAAGAACTCTTCTTGAGAAGAAGGTTGTTTGGAAGAACTCTCTTTGTCGAAAAAGGTCTGGCTAGGAGCATTGCCTGGAAGAACTCTCTTCAATAAAAAGAAATAGTAGATTGCTAGAAGGTTGTTCAGAAGAACTCTACCCATTAAGAAAGAGGAGGTCCATTCTACTAAAAAGTGGCTTTATATGAGAGAGATTTCCTTGAAAAAAAAGTGGCTTTATATGAGAGAGATTTCCTTGAAAAAGGAGATAAAATATTATCAAAAGAAGATTGCTTGGAAGAACTTTTCTCATTGAAAAAAAAAAGGAGATCCGCTCCATTAAAAAGGGCCCTATCTGAAAGAATTCTCTTGGAGAGAAAGAGAGAGTAGATTTGTCAGAAGACTACTCGAAAGAATTCTACTTATCAAAAAAGAGAAGAAGGTCCATTCTATCAGAGTGCGACCTTAGATAGAAGAAAACTCTTTGTGAGAAAAAAAGAGTAGGTTATTAAAAAAAGATTGCTTAGAAAAATTCTCCTCGCTAAGAAAGAGAATGATATTTGTTTCATCAGAGAGTAGAGTAGCGCTTTTTAAAAGAACTCTCCTCAAAAGAAAGAGAGAGTAGGCCATTAGAAGATTGCTTAGAAGAACTCTTTTTACCAAGAAAGAAAAAGAGGCTTGCTCGACAAAGAGCCAATATACTTGGAAGAACTCTGCTAGGAGAGAGAGGCAAGTAGGTTTCATTAATAGACCTATTCAAAAAGTCTCCTCCTACCTGAGAAAATAAGGGGCCTGTCCTACCAAGCATAGCAACTCCCTTGGAGGAAACTTTCCTCATAAGAATATGCCAAGTCTTTCCTTATATATTCATATAAAGCCAAGTCCCGAAGGCTAAACTCTAGGATGGTGAAAGCTAACTAAAGAGCATGCCACCTCTCTCAAGGAGCATGAGAGACCTAGATAGGGACTAATTCCAATAAGGGCTAAATATTCATAGAATAAAAACGATTTTTGTAGACAAACACGTAGGGAGCCATCATATGAAGAAGAGTTATCCTTCCATTACCATGCAAATAAAGTTCTTACAAATTGAAAAATAAAATATAGCGGGGGGCGGGGGGGGGAAGGAGAACAAAAAAGAAAAAAGTTACCTGGGGCTAGGGGTATCCTTGGTCTCCTCACCAACTGTTGAGCCTTCTTCTCATCATTAGCCATGCTGATCACCAAAGAGAGAGCATCCTTCACTGGTTTGGACCTTATAGTTGGAATCATAGTTGGTGACTCCTTTGTAAGGTGGTTAGTATCTGTAACGACGGCATTTTTGATAGTGCAAAATAGCGCTCATGGCAGCGCATTAGTGGCGGTTAAAATGGAGCCTTTAGCAACAACTAGAGTAGCATTGATGGTGATGATCGGGATGTCACCGTTACCTTTTTCTTCCTCCTTAGCTAGGTCCAAGAAGGAGAGATTGAGGTTAGGTTACTTACTAAGATATTCGCCGTTATGTCCTTTCGAGCATTAGAGTAGGCTTCGACTAAGCAGTCCAGTAAGATCGACCTGAACTCGATCTACATCCTGAACTCTTTCATCACCTTCTCTGCATGTTGCTTGATGAAGGACCTTCGCTTCTCTACTAGGGTAAAGGGACCTTTGCTAAAGCCCTTGGCTTTGACCACTTAAATCTTGATCTCCAACTCAAGTGCATGAGCCCTCGATTCCCATCCTACTTTCCTTGCCTTTGCCTCAGCCACCTTGGTCTCGGCCTAAACCTTAGGTGCATTGGTCTCAGCTAGTTGTACTAATGATTGTTCAATCCTTATTTCCAGCCCCTTCACCTAGGTCTTGAAATCTGCCCTTATCCTCTTTGCCATGGTGCAAGAAGTTTCCACACTCTTCTTTAGCCCCTCCACCTCATATAGAGCCCTTGTAAGGTAGGAGTTAGCCTGAAGAAGCCTCTTCGAAAAGATCTATATATGCTATACAAATTGGATGCAGGCTAAAAAGGTAGATTTCATTAAGTCACAGTCTTCGAGGCCCTTAAGGGATTTCTTATCTATAGGCTACATGATTCTCTAAGCGAGCTGATAAGCCATGAGTCCATAAATTGTGGACTCCTCTTCGTGCTTTGATAGTATGGTTAAGACCGAAGCTAAACCTGACAGATCTAGAGTTAGAGGAGTGGGACCCAAGCCTGCAGTGGGACCTTAAACTGCTGAAGTTGGAGGAGTATGGCCCAAGCTTGCAGGAGGACACTTATCTATCAGAGTTGGAACTAACAAGCCTGAGGTAAGAGCTAATTAATTAGGAGCCAAAGAAGGAATGTTTGGGCCTCTAAAAGGACCCAAGACTACTGTAGAAGGGGATGAAGCAGATCCAAAAGAGTGATTGCCTCGAGTACCCCCATATGGAGTAACACTCTTTGGTACTTAAGACATATGGTCTAACTGCCCCTTAATCTCTTCAAATGGCCCCTTACCAAAAGGCCCTCACTTTTGCCACTTTTTCATTGTGATACACTCTCTAATTTTCATCATGCCAAAATGTTTCTCTGCAAGAAGAAGCTTACTGAACATTATAACACTAAAGAAAAGTCTGCAATTAAGGAGCGAAGTTGTGAACTCATACCTTGGATTTTCCTAGCCTATGAAGATCTCCCACTTGTGTGAGATGCAATTTCTTGAAAAGTTCAAGAATTTTATGCTAGTTGTATCTACACATTGCAAAGACCACCTCCCTTTTCTTGGCATTGAGGTGGGGTGGCTTAACCTAACTTTTTGATGGCTCTAGCTACTCCCAGTGGACATAGTGCAACCTACGCCATAAGATGAAAAATTTATTCTTCCACTTATGGATGGAAGATGGAAGGTCAAAAGAAAAAGAAAAATCCTTCTTAAAACTAAGGTGATACTACTCTTAATTACTTGGATGGTGCTTTAAGATGAAAAACGAACAAAGGATCGAAGAATAGAGCGACTCATACCCCTAATGCCGTAGTAAGATGATATATCCTACTAAGAGGTGTCCAAAAGTTCAAGACCAATTGGGATGGAGAAATCCAAAACTTTCAACAAATATTTATAAGGGATATGTGGAGAGAAAGTCTAGCCCGAATGATTGACAGCCTTTAAAAATCCTAAGGTTGCGTTTGGTGCATCGCCAGGTAATCTTGAAAGGTAATGTGGATTGCCTGCAAGATAGATTACCACTGGATAGATTGCCAGTAATGTTGATTACTGTGTTTGGTATACACAGGCAATGTTGCAATAATATTGATTACTGTATTTGGTATGACAACTAGACAACTAGATTACCAGTAATGTAACATCAAATTTATTAAAAATTGATATATTATTATATGTTTGACAATATTAAAAATTGATATACTATTACATGTTGGGCCCAAAAATACCTAAGACCTGGAATGCACTTCTTGAGCAAATCATTGTGAGAAAATATTTTCTTATTCATAATTATTTTTTAAAAAAAGAAAGAATAGCAAATTTACTTCAGAATGGCATAAATTTAGCAAAAGTAGAAGTTGCTCCACATTATGCAACATATGCAATAAGATATCATATAAAATGCTCTTTGTTTTTCAGTTGTGGTAATGCAATGAAATTGAAATTTATCTGATATTTTTTATTTATTAATTAAATATCAACATAATATTAGCAAAGTTTCAAAAAAAAAAGCATTTCTAAATAAAATTAGACAGCTTTACACAGTCACATGCAGCATGCATCTATAAAAGAAGCTTGAGATCTAGAGCGGAAAAAAAAAAAAAACTATTCGTGTTGTTTTATGGAAAAACAAACACCACGCTATAGTTGCATTGAAATCAAAAAAAAAGAGAGAGAGATATGGAGAGGAAAAAAAATCACTATTTGTGCTGTTTTATGGAAAAACCAACATCATACTGTGGTTATATTGAAATTTTTTAAAAAAAACTTGAGATCTGGAGCGAAAAAAAATCACTCTTTTGCTATTTTAAGAAAAAACCAACACCACACAGTGGTTGTATTGAATTTTTTTTTTTTTAAAAAATTTGAGATCTGGAACAGAAAAAAATCACTATTTGTGATCTTTTATGGAAAACAAACACTACGCTGTGGTTGCATTGAAATAAAAAAAACTTGAGATCTGTGCAGAAAAAAAAATCTCTATTTGTGCTGTTTTATGGAAAAACAAGCACCACGCTATGGTTGCGTTGCAATCAAAAAAAAAAAAATTTGAGATCTGGAGCGAAAAATACACTATTTGATAAACACCACTGATTTGTACTGTTTTATGGAAAACAAACACCACGCTACGGTTACATTGCAATCAAATAACAATTTGAGATCTAGAGCCAAAAAAATACTATTTGACAAACACCACGTTGTGCTTGCATTAAAATGAAAAAAAAAACTTCAGATCTGGAGCGAAAAAAAAAAACACTACTTCTACTGTTTTATGGAAAAACAAACGTCACGCTATGGTTGCATTGAAATAAAAAAAAAAAAAACTTAAGATCTAGAGTGGGAAAAAAAAGCTCATCTGGAGTGGAAAAAAATTCACTATTTGTGCTTTTTTATGGAAAAACAACCACTACAATCTGAATTGCCTCATCGGCGGCGATCTTCTCGGAGGCAACGGGAGGGGAGATCACCGGTGACGTAAGAGGAGTGGGAGTAGGGTAAGCACGGTGAAGGAAGAAGGGAAAAAGCATACGGAAGGATGGGTTTGGTTTTCATGGAAGAGAAAGGGACAGAGGCATTTTTGTCGAAAAAAATTATTACCAGATTACCACATCTCCGGTAATCTGGATAGCCACCCCTCCCTCAAGCAATCTAAATTGTCTCATGAGAGGTAATTCAGATTACCACTACAAGATAGATTACCATTAAAAAAACATACCAAACCTAGTTATCTGGTGGGCCCAGTTTAAATTGCCGACAATGTGGATAAATTATCGGCTACCAAACGCAACCTAAAGGTTGATAATTAACGAACCGAATGAACAAATGAGCTCTCCCAACACATATATTGCGATCCCATAGGGTGAGTCCAAGATGCATGAAGGTCAAGGCTAATTAAATGTTTTGAGAAGCAACATAAATCCTAAAGCATTGAATATGATACAATCATCAAATAGATACCATATCTAAAAATTGAGTAGACATCATCATAATGCCATAACTGTGTGTGACATTCGAAAGGCTCAAGCGTCAACTCCCTTGACATGAAAACTTTGAAAAGGGTTGAATGATCTAGGTAGAGCCAACCCACATAGGGGCTTTCAGCTTGGGTACTTGTATCACACTATAAGCTTAAGCCAACCAATGAGGTAAAAGGTTCATCACAAATTCTTCCAACTATTTGACATTGCCCAAGGAACAAGAGGCCTACGAGCCTATCTTGGGCGAAAAACCTTGCAAATTGATGCTTAAAACAACAAGTTTATTTCTTCACCCAAGCCAACTACCTCGGCCTTGGGAGTGGAGTGCATATGATGAAGCATAATTTATTGGCCTCTAGTTGGCTTCTAGTGAGGCTCAAGTGAAGTTTGCAAGGTTGCATGATCCATAGTAGCCATTGACCCCTCACACCAGAAGTTTGTAACCATCAGGTTGGCAAGTGGTGTATAGTTGACTAGTAAGGATGCGCATGCCCTATAATAGGGTGGTAGAGCCAACCTCTCCATCTAAAGAATGCCATTCATAGCAATCGATATGTTGTGCAAGAGGCAGAGCCATTATGACCAAATATGATGCACACGATCTGAACAGGCTATCTAATCTTGTTACTAAATACGGAAGCTAGTGGAAGATGAAGGGTTCGTACAAAGCCAAGGAAAGGCCTTTTCCTCTGTTTCAGACCCTTAAGTTTCACTAAGGATTATCACTTTTCACAGAGACCTCTCTTCATTCGCTTTTCTCTATTCCTTCTCTAGTAAGAACATAGTTACAAAGCTTTCTCTTAGCTGCTCTCTTTATCTTCTCTCTCGCCTTTGTCAAGCAGTCTTTAATAATCCTTCACGCTTTTCTTCTTCCTCTAATTGAGATGCTCAAGTTTTTTTTTTTGTTACTGTTCTAAATTCTCTCTCGTTTTTGACTCATCCTTATTGTCACTATTGCGTTTGAGCCCTGCTGACTTGACTCGCTCTGGGCTGCTGCATATATATATATATATATATATATATATATATATAGGAAATGGTGATTTAGTTAGACCCTAGAATCACAATGTCACAACTCGATCATTTTGAGCTCGTAGTCTTTCATG
Organism: Metroxylon sagu; assembly: GCA_017589505.3. Taxonomy (NCBI): domain Eukaryota; kingdom Viridiplantae; phylum Streptophyta; class Magnoliopsida; order Arecales; family Arecaceae; genus Metroxylon; species Metroxylon sagu. The sequence goes on along the minus strand of JACVBY030000624.1, from coordinate 1,234,582 downwards.
ATAATGCTGGGAGACGCGATCCTCATTTATTTCGGTGTCATGAGACGAGCGGACAAGAAATCAACACCCACTAGACTCAGAAAGCACCATCATCCATCCACCATTAGTTTGCTTAACGGGAGGTATATCCTAATCACAATCGGGAGGTATATCCTAATCACAATTTTTTTTTTGGTCATGGTACGTCACGATCCAATCTGTGCACCTACCATCCAACCCGCTTGCATCTTGAAGCAGGCCTAATTCTGATTATATTTCACGTCTCAAACCAAAACCACCGGCAGCTACCTGCTGCTGATGGGACCGAAGTGGTGGCCTGCTTCTTAGCTGACAGCTGGGAGTTCGCCAATTATTAATTGCACAGCCCAAAATGGTTTTAGGCTTTCAAGTGATGTACGATTGCAAAGCAAGCAGGAGAAGTAAACGGAGGAAATAACAAAGTGCAGGACATGGGTTCAGAAAATAAACTGTATTTAATGCATATTGAAATTTGCGATAGTTTATCATATTGTTCTTTTTTATTTTTATTTTTTATTTTTTTTTTGAGTGATTATACAGTTGATAAGAGCAAAATAACAATTGAAGGAAATAAGCATGCTCATTTCATCAAATAGTGGTACAGCGGTATCCAAACACAAGCTTAGTCGCTACCAGAATTTGATAAGTTAAGGAGGATCATCGAGTTTTAGAACCAACATGACTCATCTATCTCTCCGTTGATATATATTAATTGAAAGTTAAATATACCAAGAGATGGGGATGAAAATGGATGGGATGTTATCGGACTATATCTGATTCTCAGAGCAAAATTGAATTGAAATTTTGATACAATATTAGGATTCGAACACCGAGTAATAAATTTTAAAAATTTCTTTGAATCTAGGCATGAAGTTTTGATTAAAAAAAAAAAAAACAAAAAAGGTATGTTACAATGAAGGTTTATTCTATTTATTTAAAAACTTTGATGTATTTTTTTAATGATACTTCCAAATTTTTTTGTTAAAGTATTTAAGAAATATTAACATACAATTTTTTAAAGTCTTTTAAAAATATATAATTCATGATTATATATTTTTATATATTATAATTATAATTATTTTATATTATATATATATATATATTATATTTTAAATAAATTTTATATTTTAATATTTTATTTAAAGAGAGCCTTATGTAGCCATAGGGGCATTATGTGCAATTTCATGCGCTTTACGTCAATTTCATTCTTAAATTTTATTCAAAAATTAGATTTATATTTAAATAATATTCAACTTGTATATAGAATAAATAGGGATATAATTTATACTCATACTTAATATTGAATTCATATTCATATCTATTGAGAAAAAAAAAAAAAAAAAAAATAATTTTATCGTTTATTTAATATATGTAACACCTTTCTATTTGCTGAAAAAATAAGGAAAAGCATGCCCGATCGCCATTCGATCCGTTTCTCAGCCGTATCGAAGAGGATAAACTCTCGGCGTGGGATAAACTCTCGGCGTGGGACGGATTATTTCCAGCATTTGACTCGATAACCCGTAGGGATGCGATTGCCGTCGAACGGGCAGGAGAAGGAAGATTAGGATTTGGAGTTGGATGTGGATTTGGCGAGAGCGGTCGAAGAGGTAGAGAGCGGAGGAAGAGGAGGAAGAAGGGATGGAGATCCAGTGGACTCTGGTGGTGCACGGCTTGGTGACTCTCCTGGTGGTAGTATCCCTGCTCTGCGGGCAGTGGCCCATCTTCCAGGGCACATTCGTCGAGCGCATCCACTACTTCATCACCTTCGGCGCCTACGACTACTTCCTGTGAGCTCCAAATCTCTCTCTCTCTCAATTTGATTGAGATAAATTGAACACGGTTGATGTTGAAATGATTGTCTTGCATTGACGCAGTGCGAGCCGAGTTGTAGAGGGAATTAGGTATCTCATCTCGTCTTTTTTTTGAATTCTAAGTCAATTATACCCTATGTTTCTTGATGTATCAAGGTGTTCGGATGAATTTTTCGTGGTGAAAGATGAAAAAGAAAAGTATCAAATTGTTCGAGGTTTTAATTGAGTGATTTGGAAATAAGGTCACGTCCTATCAGTAATTATATGGCTGAAATTGCAGCAAGACAAGGAAGCCGGTGCATCGAACTGGTAGTTTATTATTATTATTATTAATCCAAAGATTAGATAGAATTCTTGGTTTTTTTTTTTTTAACTTTTTTTTTCCGAAAAATTAGGGAAATGCCTTGTGGAGCCTTAGTAGTGACTTTGATACTACATGTTGTCGATAGAATGCTCCGATAAGAAAATAAATCAATCTGAGTTCTGTTTAGAAGAGAATTAAATTTGCAAAGGGACATCATTTTCTATATCTATTAAATGAAAGGATTGGTCTTAATTCTTCCTAATCTCCATAGTCAATATGTGGATAGCTTGCATTGGAAGGACTATTTTACTGGCTTCTCACTCATCATCTCTGTTAGGGGAACTGATGTATTTTCTGATTTTCGGAAAATGATAAAGCAAGGTTTTGGAGATGCACAGCATCAATGCTTTTTTTCAAGTCAATCTGAGTAACCTTGAATTTAGTAAAACTATGTAATAATTTAATATGAAATAATATTTCTTAGAGTGTTGCACATTTTCTAGATACTCATGCCAAAGTCTATATGCAACAGTCTTTGGGTTTAAATATGTTCTTAATAATGTCAAACCTTTTGGCCCTAGAAAGCATAGCTGAGATAAAAAATCAGATTTCTCTGCTTTCTGAGGCTGTGAGATCACATGCAAACACAATATTCTGTTGGATGGTGAGGCAACATATGTTGCGCTGTGTTTTATGGATTAGGAACCATATTGTGAGTTTTCTAGTTAGACTTGATAACCAGAATAACAAACTTATGCTACTGAAGTGAACATTGGATGTATAGAAGCTCACTAGTGTTCAGACATTGGAAAGTACAAAATTCTCACACTAATGTTTCCTTAATATGCAGTCTAACCTCCAGATATTTGTGAAGTGGGTTTGGCACACATGGCCCATAATTTATCTTCAGAAATCACAAGGGATTTTTCTCATATTTTTAACAGGAATTGTTTCTGTAGATCAAATCAGAACATTGTGAATGTTTCAGTTTGTAATCTGTTATGTCACCCTTCACACAAAATTATGAATGCTATTTGTGAAATCAAGTGTTTGCATAGGTACTTAGAGAAGCAGAAACAAAGTAATAAGTACTGAGTTCCTTTGACGTTATTTCTGAAGGGAAACTTCAACTTCTACTACTCCTCCCACTAATTTATGTATGTCTTTTTGGACTATAAATATAGGCTTTAACACTATGTTTGCAGCATCAACTACTAAAACTTAATATTACTAGGCTTTGATTCAGAGATTGCAGTATTCCATGAGTCTCAGCTTTATAAAATGTATGAGCCTTGGGTGAATTGGACTACTGCTGTGATTGTGAAGTCTCCATAACACACCCCTTTCTTTTGTAAATACATCCTTCTCTTAGTTTCTGCAATCAAGAGCTAGTAGAAATGTAAGTGTGAGGAAGAGGATATTTTAGAAGCACTTTAAATAAGAAAACACTTACTTAAGAAGTGGGTATAGTTACAAGTATCTAGGGGTTGATAAAGTGGGTATATTACTCTAACTAAAAGTTTTGCGCTACTAAAATCTCTCATGTTTATATTTTTTCTCTATTAGTATCTAGGAGTTGATGAAGTGGTGTATTACTCTAACTCGATTTTTTGTGCTACTAAAATCTCTCTTGTTTCTATTTTTCTCTATATAATTATTAGTAATGTAGAAAAAATAGACACAAGAGAAGCATGCTGTTTTTTAAAATAAATAAAAAATTTTAATGGTGAAAACCCTAATCCTAACAATTGTTTTTCAATTATGGGACCTCACCCATCCATTGAGTTTTCTTTCCTCTCCTATCAATCGCATGAATCAATTGTTTTGAATAAATACTATTATCATCCAGTTCATATTTCTTACATTATGCTTTATTAACTAATATGCTTTCCTTAAGAAATACATTTTCATCCATTTGGTGCATTTTTTGGAACCTGCAAATCTTTATTTTCATCATTAATGCCTTCCCCCATCAATTGTTGCTTGCACAATAATTCTTGTTTGTTTATCAACATTTGAAACATAACTCTTAATCATTATTTATTTTACATTGTTCTTGAGAATGCTTGAGGTTAAAATTTTCTTTGTTTTCTCTTCAAGAAATGACACTATAGGCATGCCTCTTTTGTAATACCACCAATTTTTTCCTTTCATTAGTGGGTCATTGTTGGAATATCTAAACCAAGGACTGCAAACTAATCCAAACCATCTGATTGGGGGCATACTATACTGAACTAGTGTGGAACCATGTTGGTTTGCTGGTTCGGTATGGGATTCAATTCGTACTGACTTGTATTGGTCTGAACTGAGCCGAATGACCTGTACTGCTTGGTTTCAAGCTATATAATCATAAAAAGTGTATGAAAGTTGTTTTGGTATGAGGTGCATATCTTACTATACCGATTGTACGATATTGAATTGACAATATATCAGTATGGTATCCGGTACTGAGATCGTTGACCATGGTCTAGACTATAAAGATATGCCTTTTTTGGGAGGAAAGGGGTGGGTATTTTGGGGGTTCAAGTATTTCTCATATTCATATATAGGCGAGGTCCACCTTATTGGGTACTAATACCGGACAAGTACGGTTTGATATAGTGCATACTTACTGAACCAACGACATACTGATCAAGTAGACTAAGAAGCCTCTACCCATGTTTGCCATCGTATCGGGCTGAATCGGACAATTCAGTATGGGGTAGTTCAGTACATTGGTACAGGAGTGGTATGAGTAGTTCAAGGTGGTTCATCCTTCACTCCAAACTAGGAGGTTGAACTGTCTTGATTTCATGCTGGTTTGGCCCAAACCACTCAATGTATAGGTAATGACTTCTGGCAAGAACCCTAGAAGAAAAAACAAAGGCAAGAAATGAAGGTGCATTTAGGGGGGTCGAGGGTGGGGGTATTTGTTCAAGGCTTAGCGGGACATAATAGCAATAAGTCAAAATTGAACATGGATGCCTGAATATTAAACTAATGCTATCAATTGTAATTGACATCAACCTCTAGTGTTTATTTTTTGGATAAAACTTGTATATGTTCTTCTCTTTTTATTGGTCAAGACATCATCTTTACCTTGTTACAGACGATTTGTGGTGGTCATATTTGGTTCTAGAGGCAGAAATTGCTTCCTTGCAGTTGAGCATTATTTTTGTGGGCGACCAAATCCAATCTTACAGGTATGGTAAATTTATCTTTTTTCCCTCCTCCCTTTTGTTTGATGAGATTATATGATCTCTTTGATCTTTAAGTTTTGCATCATATATCTTTTCACCAAGCTTGTGGTTTTTCCTAGTGTTGTTAAATGTGCTAGCCGCACTTAAGCGTAAAAAGCTCTTGGAGCCTAAGCATAAGATGCAAAGCGCATGCGTGCCCGAGTAAAGTGAGGCACACATTTTTGAAATAAATGGTAGAATAATTTATATAAGCAAGATTTATAATACATAATAGAAAAAAAGTTAAAAAATCATCATAGTAATATATTTAGCTTATTAGAAAACTTCCTCTTTCTTAGTTGAAATCCTTAGTCGCTTGATGTCTTTTCTTCTCTTTTTCAGATGATAGCATAATTTTTGGTGTTCCATCTCTTTGTTTTTTAATTTGTAGCTTTTTTATAGGGTCAGAAAATAATTGTGTATGGGATTGTTCATTATTAAGTTAATATAGTTTAATAAATATGATAGACTTAAAAAAATACAACTGTAGCTTATTAAGAAAGGTATTCTTTTTTTTGTACTTCAAATCAAATCAAAAGTGTACATCTTTTTCGCCTCATGTGCATCTAGATGAAGGCATTTCACCAAGGGTATAAGAAGTGTCTAACCTTTGACCCCTTGAACCTCACGCCTTAGTTGCGCCTCATGCTTTAGGCATGCCTTAAGTTATAAGTAATGCTTAGGCCTTGATGCATTGTGCTTTAGGTGTGTGCCTTTGATAATACTGGTTTTTCCTGATTTCAGGCAAGTAACAATAATGTGTTTAACTTGGAAAGAATATAAAGGTGAAAATAGTAAAAGAAATACTGGAATAAAATGGAAGAGTTTGTCAAAAAACAATTACTAAGAAAGAGTATAGTTGAGGGGAGAGAGATGAAGACAAACAAGCTATAATCCTCATTTCTCATCATTTGTATAATAAGAAACCGAGAAAGGAATTAGAATCCTTTAGATACATCAGCAATAATAGTTTTATATATTTATTAGTTCTTATGGAATAAGACTTGCATGTTGCAACAAAGTCATATTTAGAGAAATGAGAAATATGGTAACTGTGTCAAACCTTAAAATGGTTATCGTTGTGGTTATGGTTATATAAGACATCTTATTTTGAACAAGCTTTCATGGTCATCCTTATATAATTTCATCAAGAGCATCATTCATTATTTGAAAAAAAATACACTGATGTTTTTTATAAAACAAACCTTTATTTGGACTCTGTGGAGGCATGCTGTTGATCAATAGTACAGTGTAGAATTCAGAAAAAAAGCTATTAATAAAAGAAAGCTCATTCTTTGTTTTATTATTTTCTTTTGGATATTAATAGGTTCTCCTTTTCTTTCCTTTGTTTTGGACATTGGCTTTCCCTTCATGATGGTAATGTAGCTGTACTTAGCACATTGTTATTTTGTCTGGGAATCATGCTATGGTGAAAGCTGATCCATGTGTGCTTGTTACAATGGTTAGACGATACCTAAAGATTCATTTTGGTATAAAATATCATAGCATTGTTGAACTATCCGGTATACTTATGTCATGTTCTGTTCACTAGAATAAGCATTAGAATGGTACAGGAATTCCTGCCCTGGCCCCTATTTTGTTGGGAAATAAATAAGGGAATCACATTTCCTTTTGAAATCACCATTTTTTAAATAAAGGAATGTTGATTTCACTTTTTGATGGAAAGAATGATCATTCCTATAAGAGTGGGGATGAATAATTATTTTTGGTATAAGCTAGTTAGAGACATTTATGGTATAATTAGCAAAAAATTAATATAATGGATGAGTCATTATTGATAAATATGGTATAAATTTGAAACAAGTGTTTAATCAATATTTAGTTTAAAATTATTATTTTATTAATAAAATAATTAAATGCATAGTAACTTGCAGTGTAACATTATAAAAATTGTTACCAAAAAGTTTATAATGTACGTATACACTAGCAAATGAGCATCTTGCAATGCACATTAAGGGGGAAAAACTTAATAAGAAATAGAAATATAAATCATTAAATAAAATTAAATAAAATAGAAATAAACTAGATAAATAAAAATAAAATCAATTAAGATAACACCTAATTAAAATATTAAATAACATGAAATAAATGCATAACATAATATTGCCAATTAAAAATGCAATATGTGAATTAAAAAAGAAAATATAAAAAATATAAATAAAATAGAAATAGAAATAGAAATAAGAATTTTAAAATATCAAATGAAAATGAAGTAGTGCATAGCAATAAAATAAAAAAATCATTTAAAAATAAAATTAGAAAATAGAAAATATAAAATATAGTAAAAGCGGTAAGCTATAATAGTCAAACAAAAGCCAAAACTATAAAATAAATTTATAAAAATATATTAAATTATTAGCTAAAAAATGAAGAAATGAAGTACAACAATGTGAACTAAAATAAAAAAATAAAATAATAAGGTATGTAAAAGAGCAAAAGAGGATAAACTATAAGAATATAAATTAATGTTCCTTATAACATGATAATAGAACCGGTTAATAAAAATATTAGCATGTAGTTTGCATTCTTTTTAGTTTATTCCTTCATTTTTGTGGCTAAAAAATGGAATAAGAATCAGAATTCTTACTTCTTGTTTTCCATTCACATTTCATTTCAATTCCTATTTCAATTCCCTTTTCACTTTTATGAATCAAATGTAGCATTAGGGTGTGAAGTTTTCCCTATTAGCATTGCAAAATAGACCATGGTGACTTAGGACTCTATTAGAACTAGTCCCATGCTGATAATGTTGTGTCTAATTCAATATTCATTTGTTCCTATGATCATGATTGCTAAAAGAGGGATGCAAGGGTAGAAGGGGAATATTTTTAGATAAGTTTTTTATATGATGAATAAGTAATGACATTTTTTTGCTCCACTATTAGATGCTAAATATAAATTTCCTATATCTTTGCCATATAAGCTTTAATCTCATTCTTGTGAATAATATTTGGTCGATATGAAATTTATAGCTGGGCCAAACAAGGTTTTGGTTTTGATACTCATAGCAATTTTTGATTAACTATCACATTAAATTTCTAGAGTTTTGGTCAAAAATAAGACAAGTGAAAAAATGAAATATACAATGTTAATAAATCAAGGTTCAAAATCTCAATATTGTGTATTGTACTAGTTTAGTGTCAGATTGGTATGAAGAAATGCATTAATACAATATCGGTTCACTTTTTTTTTTCAATTTTTTGTTTTTTAGTTGTTATAGTTATTTTAAGATTTATAGATCTTTGAAATGTTATTTTAAGATTTTTTTATTATTATTTTATTTCATATTAGTCTTAAAATTGTGACTCTACACTATGTTTTATATTTAGCTGGTCTCAAGCTCAAATGAATGAGGGTTGCGATAAGTTGATGACTAGCGTAAATCTATAGTCACATCCTATGTACATGAATATACTAAAGAAAATTGTTGCAATATTTTCTAACAATGATCTATTGTATTAAACCCAGATGTAATGAAAGCTAGACAAGGATTAACTAGGGCATTCTCTAAAAGTGATGTGCCACATTGATGCTTGGATTTGATGAGAAGTAGGCAAGAGTTAGTTGGTTTGGACATTTGCAATATAGATTTAGTAATGCACTGATGTGAAGGAGTGATTTGATACATGTAGAAGGAAAAAAATTGTAGAAGTAGACCGAAAATTATGTGGAAGGAAGTAATAAAGAAAGATTTAAAATTTTTGCATTTTATAGAAAATGACTCAAAATGGAATAGAATGGAGGAAAAGAATTCATGTAGCTGACCTCAACTAATTTGGGATTAAGGCTCTTTTGTTGTTGCTGCTGCTGTGTTCTCTAAAAGCAATGTCCCACATTGATGTTTTGATCTAGTGAGAAGTAAGCAAGAGTTCTCATACTTTAATGGGTATGAGCAAAGAAATTAGTTTAGAAAGTGGGATACATTTAGCAACTGGGAATATAAGGTTGTTGATTAAAAAATTAGTGCAACAAATACATGCAATAGCTAGAATAAATGGTGGAGGTAGGACCTTCGGCCAGGGGGCAATGACTAATACTTTCTTTAAGCATAGTTTTTGAAATAATAAATATTCAAAGTTATTTTTTTTGTAACACCCTATTATAACATATTCAAAGTTATTTTTTGTGTAACACCCTATTATAACATCAATTTAGCTAAAATCATCCATGTAACCATGAAAGAAAAGAAAAGAAATCATTCTTTATAATACACTATCATAATATCAATAACACTTGAATAGCTAAAATAAAAAATTGCAATAAGTACATTTATCAAAATTTAAAATTAGGGTTTAAGAATTTTTTTACATACCTAATACGATGATACCTTGAGGGTAAAGAAGACTTTTTGAGCACATGTTCCTTTTATTTCTTATCGTCTTTTAGTTTTCTTCTTATAATTCTTCATTTTATTCTCTTTTCGTCTACTCTTCCTCTTATTCTTCTTGTTCTGTCTCTCTTCTCTTTCTCTTTCTCAGTTAAGTATGCAAGAAAAGGAAAGTTGCTTTCCTTTCCCACTTTATTTGGGTAACAGTTGGCAGGAACCAAAAAGTAGGTGTAGGAAAAAAGACAAAAAAGTAAAATTTAAATGCTTGTTTCAAGGTTTGATAGAATTTTTTAAAGGGTCTGGTTAGGTCTTTCGCTCGAAAGAATGCTAGATGTTTTTTTGCTCAGACAACCCTTTGATAGCTTAATTTTTGCATTAAGATTTGAGCGGATTGATACAAAAAAAATGTTTGTTTAATGGACATCGAATAGATTTGACTAAAAGAATGGGGATATGGCTTATATCCTGTTCTTTAGTGAACAAATACATGGGTAACAGAATAGAGATATAGCTTATATTTTTATTCTTTAGTTAAAAGAATAAGGATACAACTCATATCTCTGTTCTTTGGTAAAAAAGTATCATAGTAAAAGAATAAGGATATGGCTTATATCTCTATCCTTCAATTAAAAAAATAGGGATATGACTCATATCCCTATTCTTCGGTAAAAAACTGTATAAGAGTAAAAGAATAGGGATATGGCTTATATCTCTATTTTTCAGCTGAAAGAATAGAGATATGGCTCATATCCTTATTCTTTAGTGAAGGAATACATGAGTGATAGAACAGGGATATGCTCCATATTTCTCTTTTTCAGTTAAAAGAATAGGGATATGGCTTATATTGCTATTCTTTAGTAAAAATATACATAAGTAACAAAATAGGGATATGGCTTATATTGTTGTTCTTAGTAAAGAAGTACATGAGTAACAGAATAAGGATATGGCTCATACCTTTATTCTTTGGTTAAAAGAATAGAGATATGACTTATATCCTTGCTCTATCTCTCTTCTAGAATCAATATAAATTAATGTGGTATCTTTTTGGGAAGTCGTTTGTTGGAAGTCTTAGGAGGGGGCTATCCTCATATTTAAGGAGTTTAAAAGCCAATGACCTAATAGAACATCTAAGAAATTTTTCAAAATCTGAGGGAGGGCAATTGCCCACCCTCATGTACATGTAGATCCGCCTTTGGCTAGAATAAGAGTTAACATAGCTTGTTTGTAAAAGTCTAAATGGATAAAAGAAAGTGTAAGGAGAGTTAGTAAGATAAATTATAAAATTTCTTACCTAAGGAAAGATGGGAATAAAAATGTAGGGGTTATCACAGATAGAGTTTAAAAATGAGGGTTGTAGATATTAAGAAAGCATGAGATAGGATAATCTTGTTTTAATTGGTATTAGGAGAGGAGTCTATTAATATTATTAGTGCTTATGCTTCTCAAGCAAAGATTAGACGATGCTACAAAGCAATGCTTTTAGAAGGAAATGGATGGACTAATTCAAAAGATTCTTTGTAGAGAAAAGATATTTGTTAGAAGAAATTTGAATGGGTACGTGGGAAAATATAATGTAACTTTTGAAAGGGTGTATAGAGGTTATGATTTCGAAGATAAAATTGAAGGAGATACAATTTTAAAGTTCATGAATGCATACGGCCTAGTAATCTCTAACACCTGCTTTAAAAAGGACTCCAATAAGTTTTAAAAGTGGATATAATACTAGTTAAATTGATTATTTCATTGCTAGAAAGATTGATCGAATTTTATGTTTATATTGGATGAGAGTTAAACCATCCAACATAGATTGGTAGTTTTGGATGTATGTTTTAGGAAATGGAAGACTGGAAAAAATAGAAACCTAGGAACTACATGGTGGAATTTGCAAAGAGAGAAATAAATAGTTTTTAAGGGTAGCATGTTGAAGGAAGGAAGATGGGATTCATATGGAAAAATCAATATAAGTGGAAAAAGATGGTTAATAGTATTAAGAAAGTGGCTATAAAGGTATTAGGGGAATAAAGGAAAAAGTATGAGCCGATCAAAAAACTTGGCGGTGAAATGAGAAAGCTTAGTTGAAGATTAAGGTTAAAAGAGATCGTCATATCGCTATAGAGGTATTAGGAGAATTAAGGTGGCAGAAGTTTAGTTGAAGGTTAAGGTTAAATGCTGGAATAGAAAGGCACAAGAAAAATGTAAGGTGGTTAAGACAGAAGTTAAAAAAGTAGTATAAATGGCAAGATTCAAGGCTCATGAAAGGTTATATTGAAAGTTAAAAATTAAGAATGGGGAGAAAGATATATAAGATTACAAGATTAAGAGTAAGGAAAATTAGATACTTGATTTAAGTTAAAGGCATCAAAGATAAAGATCAAGATATTTCCTCCCATTTTACCTATGGAATGGCCCAAAACCGACTCTAACTATATAGTGCTAGGTAATTCTTTTTAGTGCGGACTATTTAGGCTCTGTTTGGTAGAGCTTTTGTTAGTAAAGTTTTTTGACAATAGAACTTTCGGAAGTAGTGTTCCTGTAAGAAGTTTTTTGATGTGTAGTTACTGCATTTCTAGAGTGCTATGGGACTTTAGCATCTGTTTGGTAACCAGACTGAACAAGTACTTTTGTAATGAATAATAACAATAAAGGACATTATATGATATTTTCAACAAGCTGTTTATATTATCAATAGCTATTATTATGTATCATTTTTAATTTATGAAAATAATATTATATATGACATTGTTATAATAATATTAAAAAATTATAACATAATATGATATAATAATATTATATTAATATACTATATTATAGTATTATATGATATTATAATATTGTATATAATATCATAATATTGTTATATTATCTTATTTTGTACCGTATAATTCTATTTTAGTTATAATAATATTTTCATATGACATTTATTATAATATAATATAAATTAATTATTATATTAAAACATAATATATTATAATAATGTTGTACTATTATTATAATCATATTATATGCTATCATATTATAACATTTAATATTATTGTTTTTTGATTCAAATCTGTATCTAAATCTAATGAAAACAGCTTTCTGATAGGCTTGGAAAAGCAGTTCTTTGCAGAAGCTTTAAATTGGAGCCTTTGTCAAATAAACTTTTTTAAGCTTTTGGACAGAGAAAATCCCGGCAGAAAATTGATTTAAAGATTTTACCGAACACTCCTTTATCTCCTAGAAGTGTTTTTTGGCTTTAGGAAAGTGCTTTTGGAGGGAAAAGTGCTTTTGGCTCCTCCAAAAGCATTCCCAAATAGGGCCTTAGACTAGTTCGGCCGAGTTGCGAACCGAACCAGCAAACGGATCTATGATAAGATGTCTTGAAAAGAGACAAGATGTTAAATTATATTGTTTCATATCAACCAATTTCTCTATTTGCTTGACAAAATGGTCGTATCTTTTTTTTCTTTTGGATAGGTCAAGACAGATCTGGATCTTGTTTTGGTTAATAGTGTCCTTAAGCCTTTGACTTTTTATTTTGGCCTCACTTATGTCTGTTATGGATATATAGATTTGATTTTCCAACAACATTAGTGGGACTTTCTCTTAATCATAAATCATCCAATATAGCTGTATTCTTTTGTCTGATGATTGATTTGGATAATTCACATTGGAAATAGAATCTGTGGCTGTATATTAGTGTACATATCCATCTAAACAAATATCATCTTGAAGTTGTAAGTTACAGCATGTACGTAAGCATTTATTTCTAAAGTCCTGAAATAAACTATAATTTTGAAGTGCAAGCATAGGCTCTGCTACATTACTCTTTCATTTCTGTCGCTTTCTGTAACTTGAAATGGTATCTTCTTGATTTCTTTCTATCCTGCTACTTGTTTCCTACTTGACTGATCATTAATGTGCTTCATTGCAGCTAATTTACCTGGGCATCCTTGGAGTAACATACTTTATCATTGTAAAGTCATCATTCAGATATATTCCTGGTTATTATGTTAGCGAAGTGCACAGGTGATCTTCAAAAAATTTTCATTACCTTGCACAACCAAAGTTGCCATATTGTTCCAGCCTGCCCTGAATCACACTATCTCATCTTTCAGGTACTTAAGTGTGTTGGCAGTTGGGGTGGGAGTTATACTCTTTCTGTTGACTAGCTTTTCTGATCCAGGAACTGTGACAGCTGAGAACGTTGCTCAGTACATCTCAGCCTATCCTTGTGACAATATCATATATGTGGAAAAAGAATGTTCAACTTGCAAGATTTCAAAGTGTGTGATTACATTATATAATGCATGTTTCAGCTTCTCTGCATTCTAATTATCTGATTGGAGTTGCACTTCAGTGCAGGCCTGCTAGATCTAAGCACTGTGGCATATGTGATCGATGTGTTGCACGATTTGACCATCATTGTGGATGGATGGTGGGTTTTACCTTGTGGCTTCTGTTCACCAGAGTTGTTTTTCAGATTGGGTCAGAGCAACTGCTCGGAGTTGTTGTACAAACTGGATTCTTTATCTTCTTTTTCTAAATTGCAGAACAATTGCATTGGGGAGAAAAACACCCGGTACTTCTTGGCTTTTCTGCTCTGGTGAGTGTCTGTTATCTTATGTATTTTTTATGATTATTTGCCAGTAATTGTCGATTTGAGATGATATTTAATGTTTTAAATCTTGAATTGCCATCACAAATAACTTTGGATCACTTTACTCTTAGTTTTTGATTAAAGGATAACTTTACTCTCTGTTATTAATATTTTACATTATGAGATATCCATGATATCTTGAACCTAAGTAATGTACTGGAGTCTGCATATGCTAAACAAACAGATTATACATTGAGAGTTTTCCACTGGCGCTATTGAAGTTACTTTTTGCACTAAATATTCTTGCTCTAGCACTCCTGATCATTGTCTTGCTTCTGTTAGTTAACCTTCATTTCACTCTCTATCTTCTTTCTTTATTTACATTCTAAATTTTATATGAGCAGTTTATGTTGTCTCTTATATGCATAACATTATCACTGCCGGGACTTGTGTGCTAGTTTGGGTTTGCCAAGTAGTGGAATAGTTTCTGTATGCCTTATCCATAAGACCTGTGCAAATTACAAAATGTAAAACTGCACTGTGCTAGGTTGCATTTTAATATAGTCCCTGCAACATTTAGTGCTGGAATTAAATTGGGAATTGTTGGCTCTCCAAGTGATGTGATTGTCTGGCTGGATTAACTGCTCAATGGTGCATGGGCAAGTTACATTTAATTGTCTTGGAATATATAGGTTTTTTGTGTGCAAGGCACGTGTTCTGCATCATTCATTTTGTGGCATAATGTTGGGCTTTGTTAATATTTAATATTTGATGTGGCATAGTGTTGGGCTTCATTAATATTTAATATTATGCAAATATATTTTTTCATGAAGCAAAAATCCATATGACCACCAATGCTATATTTTCATTTTGTGATATTACAACCAAGGATGGCCGAACCGTACCGAACTGAGTGGTTCGGGGTGAACTATACTGAACTGTCTTGCAATCAGTACAGATTGGTGGTTTAGTTTGGTATAGGGGGCCAAAAAATCCCGGACCATCCCTGAATTATGTTGAACCACTTGGTTCAGCTTGGTATAGGGTGGTTCATGGGTTTGAGCCTTTTGGATTACCTAATTGGTACATCGCTAGTTCAGTACGGTACACCTCGTACTGAACCGTTCCAATCTGGTAATAAAATAGTATCATTTTCCGATATGGTGACCTTGCAACCAAGGTTTCAAATCTTGTGGTATGCTGCATCCTTCAGTGTCTGGTATGACATGTACTATGATGCATCTCTTATGTACTAGCAGGTACTTGAACACTCGTAAAAAAAGGTGTAAAAGTACCTACAAGCTTGTCACTGGGCATTACAAGGTTTATTGGGTTCCACAGGAGGTTGGTTTAGTCAGTTTGCCTAAGGTTTCATCCTGAGGCATGCTATGTTTCAATTCCTGGCTAGTCCTTATGTGTTGATAATCTCTAAGATTTGAAACCTTGATTTATAAGCAATCTAGAGAATGGACTCTTTCATGCTACGTGAAGTTTATTTGTTTGATTTTTTGGTAATGGAAATATTTTAAAGCTTGAATAGATGTTTCTGCGAAATGTACTCTAACTTGGTCAAGACAGTTTCTATGGTCCTGTTTGGGCTGGAAGGAACGATGTGAAAAGTGATTGGTTGGAAGTTTAACGATGTGAAAAGTGATTGGTTGGAAGTTTTCCTTGTGTCTTTTTTGATGAGTGGTGATAATTATTTTTTTGATGGGAAGACATCAAGGCTATGGAGGCAACATATTGTAGAGAGCAAAATTTCCTCTACCTTAGCTGGCATGTTGGCTACATTGTTTATGATAACAATGCAGTTGCATTGATTGCATTGATAGACATATGTCATAGCATCAAAGATATTGGCAACTTTCCATGGACAATTTTTTTTCAAGTCTAACTAATAAAAAGTGAAAGTCTTTTCTACTCTCCATAGATATCAAAAGCGGCACATATTATTGCCAAGCATGCATAAATGTCAAAATTTCCCTTCGTGCAATTATTCTGAACCTACATACATGAAGCCATCATTAAGATATCTATATGGTGATTGCTGAGAATACCACCCACCCCTTCCAAATTTTGTGTTACCAAGCAACTATCCACATAAATCCTATTAAATAAATTAAATCCTATTAAACAAATTTTTAGGTTGTGTACAAGATAGATCCAATTTGTCCATCGATAATGAGGAACTATATTGTCATTCTCTCCAGCTTGCCTAACCTTCATCTCTAGCCAAGATAGAAAGCTAATCTTGGTACCTTATTTTACTTTCTTGATCTTTGATTCATTTGTTTTATAATATTCTTGCTCCAGTTGTATCCCAAAGCCTTTTGCCTACACATGGAAGATGTAAAGAAATGTCTTAAATACTGGCCTGAATAGGATGATTTGGAGCATATTGTAGTGACCAGGTGAGGCATCAGCATGGAAACTGTGTTCTGTGTGGTCGAACTGGGTAGTGCTAGTTCCAATTGCTTGCTTGATTTGGGGAAACAAGGTCAGTTAGGCAAGTGAGTTATATGTTTTGCTAAAATTATTGTTATTTTCCTTAGTTTCTTTTCCAAATCATAACATGTTGAACCTTAACTAACCATTCATATATTCTAAGGCTTTTGGTATGTTTTAGGACCTAGAACCCTAAAAAACTACTAAAATTTGAAAAAAAGAGATTACAAAATAATAAAATAAAAACAATAAAAAAGAAAAATCATTTTCTTAGTGTACTAATGCCAAATACTATGATGTAGTGTATAGTGAATCAATACCATATCAATGTCGTACTTGACTAGCATGGATATCAAAATTGGTACTTAAACATTGATAAGAAGCTAGGTAAATAAGCACATGAAACACAAGGTAACACAAACTCCTTCAAGAAAGAGTTTCAAATTTTATCTAGGGTGAGTTTTGTTGGAAGTGGCAAGTCTAACCTTGGGTTCTTGTCAAGGTCTGTCAAATCAAACCAACACCCCATACCAGCTGACGATCGATTTAGTACGTTACTGAACCATACCAAACCATGATAAACTGATGCCGCAGAACAGAGAGAGGAGAGAAAAGGAGAAAGAGGAGAGGGAGAGTGACTTTACGGAAGGGAAAAGGCTTGACAAAGAAAAAAAAGAGGAGAGAAGGGTAAAAAATTACTCAACGAGCAATGGACGACCCTTTTCCTTCTTGCAGTGACTATCCCGGCAGTGGACTAGCGAGGAACGATGAACAATGGTGACTGATGATGAGCGACACCAATGAATGATGACCGGTGACAGAGAGCGAGTGATGGACGGCGAGGGACGATGCTAGGGTTTTGTGAACAATCTTTTTCCTCCTTGTGCCGACTATCTTGGAAATGAACTGGCGAGGGACGATGAACGACAATGATTGACGACGAGTGATGCCGGTGAATGGCAATTGGTGACAGAGAGTGAGTGATGGATAATGAGGGACAGTGTTAGGGTTTCGTAGGCATCGAGTTGAATGGGTGAACGTGAGGTGAACATAAAGTGAGCGATGAAGCTTTTTATTTAAGTTAAATGGGTCGAACCCATACCCACCATCCAAACCTACAAACCCATATCTAATAGAGTGAACCGAAATAAATAGCTGAACCGACCCATTTTAAGGCCGGTTCAGGACGGTTCAACAAACCATGGTTCTAGTAGAAGTTGCTAGTTTCACATTTTTGGCCTTACCGCTAAGCTTAACCTCAAGGTTGACATAGGCTGGCATCTAGGCAACTGGGCAACCCCGCCTAGCGCTTTCCTTGGTGCTAGGTTGGTGGCTAATTAGGCATGTAAGTTGATGTAAGTTGGTGCCTATTTAGGCACCCAAACCATCTAGAGGCCTCTTTTTTTGCAAGGGTGTTGCCTATTTATGATATTGTCACTTTAGATTCCAGCCATCTTTATTCATATATGTTGTAGATTTTATTTACCATTGCAAGCTTAGGGAATATTTAATGTCTTGGAGTGTGTTTGTCAAAGTACTTTAAAGTCTACTTTTCTAGATCATAGCCATCCATGTCCCTTCATCCATCTAATGACAACCTTCCATCAATGTGCCCTTGCTTACTTATTTTTGGTTTTTATAACATGTTCTTGAAATATCTTTTAATGCTAAAACTTATTATGAATAACTTAAATCTTCAAACAGCCACCACTTACTCGGTCGAGGCATTTTGATAGCCATGCTCAAGCTTTGACTTCCCCAAGGTTGTGAAACTTTGGTATGGGTAGAAGAAATAAATGTAGCTGTGGATGGTGCTGCCATGCTTCTTCTATGAGTTTTATACTATATTGGGGCATACTTTAATAGTCCAACACTCCAGGCCAAGCCATTTTGGAAGTGGACATGTTTGCACTTCTAGGCAGTTCCTTCCAATTAAAACATTCCCTTAGCCTCCAAGTATCTAG
This sequence comes from Metroxylon sagu, assembly GCA_017589505.3. Classification (NCBI taxonomy): domain Eukaryota; kingdom Viridiplantae; phylum Streptophyta; class Magnoliopsida; order Arecales; family Arecaceae; genus Metroxylon; species Metroxylon sagu. The sequence goes on along the minus strand of JACVBY030000624.1, from coordinate 1,215,892 downwards.
ATTAAGGTGGCTGATAGTTGTGTCCTCTCAATCTACACAAGACATTCAGTGCTACATACCATGCTTGTGGTTCCTTAATTTTGTAATTTTTATTGATCATCTTGGCTCAGCAATACTGTACAAAAAAGTTGATCTTGGTTGTGAGCCATTACGTCATGACGCAGAAGTCTTTGTGAGCTCTTTAGTGTAACAACAATTATGGGGTGTCAATGGCCTGAAATTCAAATTGATTAACTGCTGCAATAGCATGTAATTCCTAAATTAAACTTCAAGTTACATAATCATAAAACAAATGGTCGTTAGAATATAGAGAGCAAGCTAAATCTCATGTTTAAACTGTGTAGTTCATAGCTCTGGAATCAAAACAAAGTTTACCTAATTTGATTATCTTGTAATGCACAAAGTAGTTTATTGTAAGGACACGCCTCACAGTTTTTCATATTGGTTCATTACAGTATTCTAACTCTCTAAACTAGCAATTCAAAAATTCTTGTCACAGACCTTAAGATATAAAAACAGTTCTATATCCTGATTCTAAAGTGGTAGTCTCACTATAAACACCAAAATTAGCTAATTTGCTAGTAGTTTGAGGCAACATGACCCACATGTCTTAAGTAAGTAGCACACTAAGTAGCCAAACATAGGTAACAATATACAATCAAGAAAATAGAATAATAAAGCAATAAGGATCAATGGATACTTGAATATTGAAGAAACAATATCTTAAAAAGGTTATCAAAATAAGTCCATTTACCAATATAGTTTATTCTAGAGAAGGTTAGAACACACTTTGAAATAATTACTGAAATCAAGATAGGTAACTTTACCAATATAGCTGAAAATTTTATTTTTTATTTTTTATTTTTTGAAAACTCTTACACTGGAAATCACTTAGTAAAATCAAATTGATAGCAACTGGTCAGGATTTAGCTATTATACCTATTGGTCAAGGGTTCATTAATCAATAGGCTCATTTGCTAAGGATTCACTTTAATCAACTATTATACCCATTGGTTGAGGGTTCACTTATGCACCAACTATTATACTTGTTGGTTAGGGCTCTTCAAGACCAATTATTATACCTGCTAGTCAGGAGTTTACTGTAACCAGCTGTTATGCCTGCTGGTTAAGGGTTGACTCACTGACTGAGAGTTCATTTTCATTTGATACACATAAGATTTTTCACTCTTAAATAATAGGATATTTAGCACACTCCATATGAACAAGTATGATCAAGAGCAATTTGCCTGATGTAGTTCGAAGTAAATAGCTTAACATGACATTAATAAGCTTATAGGTTAAATAAATACCCCTAACTCAAAGGCAAAGTTTACTATATGAACTTATCACAGGAATATTTACAAGAATAGCTTAGCAAAATCATGAACTTTGATTGCTCTAGCTAGAATTGATAGTATTTTATTCTCATGTAACCAAACAATTTAATATGTTTGAAATCCATCAAGCTGTTCCAATTCTAGGGCTGCAAATGGGTGGGGTTGACCCATGAATTGATCTAGTCTTGACCTGATTAGGTTTGATACGATCCAATTTTGAAGAGTTGCAGTTGTGTTGAAGTCAAACATTGACTTGACTTGAAACTAGGTTGGGTCTAGGTTTTGTAATTTCCAAACCTACCAAACTAGTCTTGGCTTGTATATTATTCAGTGTATAATTTGTTAGCGAAAAAGGGCCTTACCCAAAGGACCTGATTTGTCCTTACCCAAAAACCTGAATCATATAAAACCTCTCTTCCCTATTTTGTCGAATGAACTCTCACCTCAACTAATCATTCTTTGTTCATCCCAACAACACAACACCCTCTCACATATTTAATTTTATTTAAACATTAATAGTTTGCTTTTGTGTCTTCTTACTCTTTTCAAGTATATCAAGTATTTTTTATAAAAAATGTATTTTGTAAACATGTAACTTAAAAATGATTTTTTTCTTGTATTAGATTTAAAAAAACAAAAATTAATATCTAAGTTGTCTTTCCTTTATCAATAGTTGTTAGATTATCTAGTTGATACCTTCCTTTCCAAAAGAGAGATCTTAGGTTCAAGCATTAGTGGTGGTAAATAACCACTATATTCTAAAAAAAGAAGGAAAAAAGTTAGCATCGTTAGTTTTATTTTAAAATCTTAATGATTTTATATTTGATTATTAATTAAGGTTTTTTTTTTCATCTATACCCTTATAAATATCTAAAATAATGTATATACCATTGCAAATTTACTATTTGTATATATACCCTTATAATTATTTCTTTTTGCATGTATACTCCTATAAATATTTGAAATTGTATGTATACCTCTCAAATTTACTATTTGCATGCATACTTTTATAATTTATTTTCTTTTACCTGCACATCCTGATAACTTATTTCTTTTTATATATATATATACCCTTGACTCAATGAACGATAACATCCAAAAAAAATATATATATATAAGAGTATACACAAAGATGGTAAATTTATGAGGGCATGTAAACAAAAAGAAATAATCTATAAGGGTATATATATAAATAACAAAATTTGTGAGGGTGTACACATAATTTTAGATATTTCTAAGGGTATACATGCAAAAAGAATATTTAAGGATATACATGTAAATAATAATTTTGAGAGGATATACATGTAATTTCAGATATTTGTAAGAGTATACACATAAAAAACCCTATTAATTATTATATTTGTAGTCATACAAGAATAGCTAAATATTTGACCTGAATTGTAGACTTAGCCTAACCTGATTCCAGCAGTGTTGTCAAAAGCGTGCCTTAGGTGCGTCTAAGGCACAAGGTGTAAGTTACCAAAGGTTAGGCATTTTTTATATCCTAAAGCGCGTCTAAGGCATAAGCCGCGCTTAAGGCGGATTAGGTGCTTCTTATACTTTAGGTATCTTTATCTTGGCACACATCAGGTAAGAAAATGTATACTTTTAATTTGATTTGAGGTGTAAAAAAGGCACGCCTTTCTTTGTAAGCTATATTTGTAATATTTTTTTAAAATCTATTATATTTATTAGACTATATTGACTTTATGATGTACCATCCCATTCTCAATTATTTTTCTTACTTTATTGAAAAGCTAAAACTTGGAAGGTAAAGAGATGGAATGTTAAAAATTATGCTATCATCTGAGAATAAGGAGGAAAAACATTAAGGAACTATAAATTTCAGCTGATAAAGAAAAGCTTTCCATTAAACTAATAGACTAAGTATATTATTATGATTTTTTTAACTTTTTTTATTTATGTATTATAAATCTTGCTTATATAAATTTTTTTATTTACTTTACAAATATGCACCTTACTTCGTTCAGGTGCGCGCTCGTACTTTACGAGTTGTGCTAGGCTCAAAAGCCCTTTACGCTTAGGTGCGCCTAGCGCTTTTAACAACCCTAGGTTCCATCCTAAAGTTGAACATTTTGGGTAAGCTTTGGGCCGTGCTTGACCCCAACATGATCTGAATGACATATGCTTGGTCTAAAATCTTTTTCATGGCCCAAGCTGACCCTGCCTAATCAGCCACTTAGTTGGGTTTGGAAAATCAAGACTCGAAAAAGTAATCAGTTTGGGCCAGGGTCAAGGATGCCCAGTCCAACCTAACCTGATTGTGGCCCAATTGACCAATTCCAGTAAGCAAAACCTTTTAAACTGACTATAGCCTAAAATGTTACGAAAATAAATTCTAAAATTAGCAGACCAAAGTGCAGCAATTTTTGAATTTTGAAACTAAACACTACAATTTTCTTATTTCATCCTAGCTGATTGTTGTTCTCTACTTCATTTGTCTTCCTTTCTTCCTAGCTGATTGTTGTTCTTTACTTCCTTTTTCTTCGCTAATTGCTTGTTCTATAAGCAGTTGCAAATTTCTGGAGTTCCAACAAATGATTCCTATTTATAGATGGCTTGTCCAACCATTCAAAGGTGGTAACTTGGTGTCCAGCTAAGGCTCAACTAGGTGGCTGATTGGTGAGCATGAGGTGGCTATTTGAAATAATGATAGGCGAGTTGTCAATCCTAGGGGTAGACTGTCGTGCAGCAATAAGGTTGCTCTATTGTGACTTGAGTGTAACTAATTTAAAACATGAAAACAATCTCTTTGCACATTATGGTAAAGCTGCATATCTAACCCTTCTTGGACCACATAGTGCCAGGAGCCTTATGCATTAGGATGCCCATTATGAGTTGTCAGTCTTATAGCAAGTATAAGCGGTAGTCTAGTGGCTAAGAAAATTAGCTCCTGAACATTTTTTTAGTTCATTCATAGGATCTTATTGATAATTACATTTTGGTCCTTACCAAGTTATGCAATTCCCATGCAAAAGATTTGTTACCGCGAGGATCCTTTGAACTTGTACTAATTGTTGCTAGAATGCATTTAGTTCACACATACAAATGATCATGATTAAGGTATTCTGTTGCGGTATTATACCCAACTGTTACATGAGCTTGCGCAGCCTCACCTCTGTATATCAATTAATAAAGCATTTGTCCGAGGCTTTATTTTTGGCTGTTCATTTGGATTCTGCATCCTCAATGTGATGCAGTGGACTGTAAGCAAACTTTGTAATATAGAAATAAATAAGAGTTCTCACAACTTTCTATAGAGAATATAACAACACAAGCTTGATTCTTTTTACAATACAATGATGCTTCTTAGTGGAGCCATTAAGGAATGTCATCAAATCTTGCTTTCATTTTAGGAGGCATGATATAAATATGATAGATATCTGATGACATTTTCATTTGTTTATAGTCCCAAAGTTTGGATGATTGTTGTTTCTGTCATTTATGGCAGAACTGATCACATCTGAACAGCCAGAATATCTGAGCTGTGCCATGCTAACTGAACTCTGCCTTAAGTATGCTTTGCCTTTTCTAGGAGATTGAATGCCCTGACAAGTATGCCTATATATGGTCAAGTATTTGCAAAATTTCTGGTTCAGTTGTTTTCTGTAAACATGCAGTATATAATGGAGATAGTAGTGGAATAGTTCTCTAGCAATAGTCCTGCTTGCTAGCTCTTTTATTGTTTTTGGAATATAAAAACATTCACAGTTGAATGTGAAGGCCATTACTCTAATATCGTTTCCTATATTGATTTTCTTTCTTTCTTTTTTTTAATCACTGGACAGGCATTTCCTAATTTGTTTATATGGAGCAATTGTCCTTGGATTTATTCTAGCTGGTCAATTGAAAGAGCGCAGAGTTGTCGACATTTTGACAAGTAATTTCATGTTCATTAGCAGACCTGTCTTGTTTGTTTAATTTGTCATTATATCTTATTGTGAAATGACCCTTCTTTTTTCTTTTTCAGTTTATTATGGTGTTGAAAATTCTTTCTCTGGTTTATTTCCGTATGTAGTCCAGGTAAAAAAAGTAATAAAATATTGAGATTTTTTTAAACCACGTTAAGACCTCTCAACTCGAACTGAGTTATAAAATTGCTTTCCTTGTTCAAATTCTAAATATTGCTATCTTTTCTCTTGATTTCCGTCAAAATACTGGAATTTTGCAGTGGTTGGTGAGTTCTTATAACACACAAATACTTGTGATGCTGTTTTTAGCCATAGTCTCATTGCTACTGGCTGGCTTTTTTGGATATCATGTGCATCTCTGCCTGGCGAACACAACGACAAACGAGGTAAATTCTACTCTATTACTTTATTCCAAATATGGTCAGAATCATATATTGATGTTTTATGTTTGAACAAATAGACTTTTAAGTGGCAAGACTATATAAGCTGGAAGAAGAAGCTGAATGAAGCCAAGACCAGTGCTGCAGCATTGAAGGCCAGCATACATGCGATGAATGGAGAGAGCCGGCCGCCTAAGAGCAAATGGAGGGCTTTTTTTCGCAGGTCCCCACTGCAAAATGATGAAGTGGTTGTTAAGAATAATGTGTACGATCAAGGAGTAGTAAGTAATCTTTTTGAGATTTTGTTTCCTTTATCAGAGAGAAGGTCATTTTCCGGTGCGAAGTCAGAGTAAGAATGCAGTCAACATTCCCCTTTTTGGCTTTTCATAATACAGAATGTTGTCTTTTGTTTTTTTGAAAAAAGCATAATGTAGCAATCTAATGTTAATTATTTTTCTTGCATCTGTTATTAGCTCTGTTAAACCAGTCATTTAAGAGAGCATAATGTTGTCATCTGGTCTTTTTGTGTTTTTAACTGCACAAAGGATATTTGAGAGAGTGGACATGTCCTTGTCCGTCTTTAATCCATTTAAGTGACTTCATGTCAACTTGATGCTTCAAGCTGTGTAGGCATTGCTATAGCTGATAGAGCTTTTGTCTGTAGAGATTTGGATGGTAAAACTTCTGCAAGCTTTTAATAAAAAGGTGATGCTATTTAGTAATTACATTTTTTAAAGTATTGTGAAATTTTAATATATATCCAGTAATCAAACTAAGAAAGGATTTTTAATAATAAAATATGACAATAAAGAATATTGTAAGATGCTTATGATAGTCCAATCATTTGTATTAAAGACTATTGTTCTAAAGTATTTTTAATTTAAATTTATCAATTGGGTTCAGTGAAGGATCAAGTTTAGCATTTTGGATCAATGAGCTAATTTGATTATGAACATCCAAACATTACAATGGGGTTAAATTTAATACTTAGGCTCGATCAATATTCTTAGTTGATACCAATTGAGTCAATTTTAAGTCTTGAGCTCGACAAATAGATTCAATTATCAATAATTGGATTGAATTTAGGGTTTGAGCTTAGTTAGCAAGTCTTATTACCAATGATTCGGCCAAGTGTAACATTCTAGATTAGTCAAATGGCTTAATTTCAAATCCTCTTTTAGTATCGTTTAAATATCTAGCTTGATTCTTGATTTTCTTGACTAAACCTAATTGCCGAATAAGTTATATTCAATCTGGATAGGTTCGAATTACATTTAGACTGAAATCTTGAATATCCAATTGAGATCATAACACGTGATCAAAAGAAAATAAAGAGGTAGCTATGATATCAAATTAAGAAGGTTGAGTTGGTTTGATGTCAAAAGAAAATAAAGAGGTAGCTATGATATCAAATTAAGAAGGTTGAGTTGGTTTGAAGCATCAAATTAAGGTTTTGGACAAAGAGGACGTAGGATGCAATTTCATTCTCAACAAATTATTTTTGATTAAAACTCAAGTTTTAAATTTTAAATGATTGGAAGGACTCCTAATAATGCCATGTTTCTAGTGTTCATGCCTAATAGGGAAGCACCAAGAGATATACATGCCTCTCAAGGATTCCTAGGATAGAAAGAAACCTCGAAGAAAAGGCCATGTTGCCTAAAACTCTCCATGTGAAGGAACCGTATGCCCAAAACATTCTTGGCATTTTGACCTGGACTCTTTCCTCTTTTTTTAGAGTCTACGTGGCACTCTAGAGCTTTTCTAAAGGCCCCCATCCAGCTAAGGGGTTGTTAGATGGCCCCTATCCAGCTAAGGGGTTGTTAGATGCCATGTAGAACTCAAATTCTTTCCTAAAGGCCCCCATCCAGCTAAGGGGTTGTTACATGCCATATAGAACTCAAATTCCTACGATAGCGCTTTCAATTGTGGCAATTAAAACCACATGATGCCCATGTGTTTCAAGGTCAAATGCATTCTAACTTGCTTTGTTTGGATAAGGTTCAAATTTCCCCCATCCATAGGAAGGCAGCCACATGACGGGAGGAGGGATCTGGTGTTCATAAGAAATAAAATTTTTCATGTGTTACATCCCCTTCGCATAAACAATAGACCTAAGGGTCCTTTTATTTCAAGCCTTTTTTTTTTTTTTTTTTAAAGCGCTTGCGTCCTAACAAACTAAAGAATAGGGCTCAAATATGGTAGACAATGCCCAAGAAGATGATATCCTACACCCTCAAGCAATCAAGGGCTTCATATGCCAAGAAATATTCTTATCAAATATTCCAGGCAAGGAGCATTTGTCTCTCTCCAAAATAAAATCACTAAGAAACATACACCCACAAAAATAGCCTAATCTTCATATCTATCCTTTGGACATGTCTTTAGATTCGGACATGATTTGTTCGAAATAAAGAGAGGATGGAGACCAAATCAAGGCTATTTAACGCTTTGGTCGTTGCCCCAATGGTTTATATAAACCTTTTGGGGAGGCTCAAGTGACACAAGCAATTCCCTACCCTATCTGGAAACCTTGCCCACATCATAACTTCAAGAAACACCTTTTTTTTCCTCCTTATTTTCTCATTGCCTTGAAATCTTTAATCATTGCTGAATCTCATGCCCAAAGCCATTAGCCCTACATTCAAGACTCTGAATTTGATATTTCACCATTCATATCAAAAGCACTGTCTTTGCCCAACCCTTTGACCTTGAAGCATTTTGGTAAGCATATTTTCTTTAAATCCTAAATCCTAAGTCCCATCCTCCATATAATTAATATCTGTCTCACGTCCCCAGTTATCCTTATATGACAATATCGGCCGACCCAATAATTATGGCTTAAAAACTTTATCCAAAGACTCCCTACACTCAGTTCCCTACACCAAAATGATTCAACCTTAAGATCTAAATGACCATAATTTTGAGCCAGCCCATAATAAGCCTGATGCTGAGTCAAGCGTTGATGTAGCCCAAGCAATGTGCTGTTTCAATTAGATGGAGCATTGCATCAGAGCCTTAAGAAGCTCCACAACAACCTGAGCCCAAGATCAGGAATGAGAATAAGTTCAAAAGTAAATTAAGTTCTGATCCAAAAGTAACCTTAGTTTGAGCTTGATTCGAGCTTCAGAAGGGAGCCCTACTTGTAGGTTAGGCTCAAAGAGAATCCTGCTCTTAAGTGGAGCTTTAAAAGGAAGTCCTACATTTAAGCCAGTATTAAAGAGAGTCCTACGCCCAAGTCAGCCTCAAGGAGAGTCTTACTTGTAGATCAACCTCAACCTCAAAGGGAGTTATACTTATTGGTGGAGCCTTAAAGAAGACTCCTACTCCCAAGCCAGCATCAAAAAGAGTCTTACTCTCAAGTCGGTATCAAGAAGAGTCGTACTCTTAGATGGAGTCTTAAAAGGAGTCCTACACTCAGATTAGCCTTAAAGGAAGTCTTAGTCTTAGGTGAAGTTTTAAAGAGGAGTCCTACTCTTAAACCAGCTTCAAAGGGAGTCCCACTCTTAGGCCAACTTCAAAGGGAGTCTTGCTTCCAAGTCAACCTCAAGGAGAGTCTTACTCTCAAGTAGAGACTCAAAGGGGAGTCTTACGTTCAATTCAGCCTCAAAGAGAGTCAATACTCTTAATTCAGCCTTAAGGAAAGTCTTCAGGTGGAGCATCAAAGGGAGTCTTACTTTCAGGTCAACCTCAAAAAAAGTTCTATTTTCAAAAAAGTTCTACTTCCAAGTCCGCCTCAAGAGGAGTTCTACTTCTAGAATGGCCTCAAAGAGAGTCCTACTTTTAAGTTAGCCTCAAGGAAAATCTTACTCTCAAGTAAAGCCTCAGAAGGGAATCCTACTTTTAGGCCAGCCTCAAAGGGAATTATACTCTCAGGTAAAGACTCAAAAAGGAGTCATACTCTCAAGTTAGTCTCAAAAGGGAGCCTTACTTTTAAATCAATCTTAAAGAGAGTCCTACTCTCAGCTTGAGCTTAAAAAGGAGTCATACTCTCAAATGGAGACTCAAAGGAGAGTCTTACTCCCAACTCAGCTTTAAGAGAGATGGAGTCTCAAAGGAGAGTCCTACTCTTAACTCAGCTTCAAAGGGAGTCCTATTCCTAGTTAAGCTTTAAAAGTGAGTTCGACAAAACCTCAAAAGGGACTCTCAAACCAGCCTTAAAGGGACTCCTCTCAAGCAAAGCCTTAAAAGGAAGTTCTATTCCTAAGTTAGCCTTAGAAGGGAGTACTACTCACAGATCAGCCTCAATAGGAGTCCTACTCCCAAGATAGTCTCAAAGGAAAGTCCTATTCACAAGTTAGCCTTAAAAAGAAGTCATACTCCCAAGTTAAGCTTTAAAGAGGAGCCCTACTCTCCAATCAAGTCAGAAGAGGAGTCCTACTCTTAGGTAGAGCTAGCTCAAAGGGGAGTTATACTTTTAATTCAAGCCTGACTTGAACGAAAAAGGAGCTTGTTCCTAATTCAAGCTTGACACTAAACAAAATGGAGCCCTGCTCGACTCAAAGAAGAGTCTTGGCCTTAATTCTAGTCTGACTCGAACCAAAAAGGAGCCTTACTCGATCCAAAGAGGAGCTTTGTTCCTAAATTGAGCTTGACTCGATCAAAACAGAAGTTTTGCTCCTAATTCGAGTTCTGCTCAACTCAATGAGGAGTCCTACTCATAAATTGAGCTTGATTGAACTCAAAGAGGAGTCTTGCTTTTTTAATCGAGTTCGACTTGACCTAAAGAGAAGCCCTACTCCTGATCAGAGTCAAAAAAAGTCATGCTCCTAGTTCAAGTCAAAAAAGAGCTATGCTCCTAATTCAATTAAATTTCTGGAGCCGTGCTCCATTAAAGACAAGATTCTTACTCCATTAAAGTTTTATAGCTTTGCTTCACCAAAATTGGAGCCTTGCTCCATAAAGACTTAGAGTTTCGCTCCACCCAAACTTAGGAGCCCTACGCTAATCAAAACCCTAGAGCCCTGATCCATCAAAGTTATGGAACCTTGCTTCATTGAAGTTTGGAGCCTTGCTTTATTAAAGTTTTAAAGACCTGCTTCATCAAAACTTTTGGAGCCCTACTCCATTAAAACTTTGGAGCCCTACTCTATTAAAGATTGAAACCTTACCCCATCAAAGTCTTGAAGCCCTGCTCTATCAAAATTTAGAGCCCTTCTTTATCAAGACTTTGGAGCCTTTCTCCATCAAAAGTCGAAGCCTTGCTCTATCGAACTCTTAAAGCCTTGTTTCATCAAAACTCTTGAAGCCCTGCTTCATCAAAACTCTGTAGTCTTACTCTATTGAAGATCAGAGTCTTACTCTATTAAAAGTCTTAGACATTGTTCCATTAAAATAGGAGCCTCACTCCATTAAAATTCTGGAGCCCTATTTTATTAAAATCTCAAAGCCTTGCTCTATTAAACATCGAAACCCTATTCCATTGAAAGCTGAAACTTTGCTCCATTGAAATTTTGGCTTGAGAATAAGAAAATTTTGATAAATCACCTCTATAACTGAATTTAATTTGAGTTTGAGTGCAATCATGAGCATTTTCATGTTTCTTTTAATGCCAAGCTACTAGACTGGTTTCTCCAGAAGTATCACAGTTGTAATCCTTTTTATAAACTTTGCATACAACTCGAACCCTCTTGCCAACAATTTCCTTAATGATAAGGTGCTACCATATTCCAGAGATTCTGGGTTTAGCCTTGGACTTGATGGTTGAGGTGACACCAGTGGCATTGCTAAGGTTGGGGGTACTAATTCCAATCTGTGACTATGGTGTGCTAAGACCAGTCTTATAATCCTTCATGTCAGTGTTGAGCTTGAAGATCTCACAAGGTGGGCAAGAGTTTTCGCTCGAGAAATTATAGAGACCAAAGAGATTAGGAAAGGTTGTAGAGAAAATAGGAAAGCATATGGGAGGAGATTAGGATAGCTAGCTTGTAGTGAGAGAGAGATTAAGGGAGCTTAGGAGGATTAGAAAGACTTGTAGGAAGATTAGAAGGGCTTATGAGAGCTTAAAAGAGTTTAGGATTTGGAATGGGCTGAGGGAGAGTGATTGGGAGATATTTATAAGGGTTGAAGAGTCTCTAAGTATGCCAAATAATCTTGAAAATTAGCCATTTATAGCTGTTGAGAAGGGCCTTTTTGAGTAATATATGATAATACCCTTGAAAACTAGCCATTTTTAGCTGTTAAAAAGGGAAAAAAGGTCATTTGTTTAAATGACCAAAATATCTTCCAAACTATCTATTTTTGGTTGCTTGGGAGGGCACTCTAGTCTTTTGTTCAAGTGGACTTGGCAAGTCATGCCTGTAGGCTGCTAGACATGCCATGTTATCGGTTAGCCCAAAGAGGCCAAGTGGGTTAAATTGGTATAAGTGGACCGTACTAGCTTGCCACAAGTCATTGTGCTAGTATAGACCATGGGCCGAGGAGGGCTTGGCATGGCCTAGAAGGGTGTGCCATGCCAAGCTTGGCAGGGGCACTATAGCACTTGGTCTATGCTTGGCATGGCACAACCCACTTTATGCTGAGTTAGGCCACATGTGCCACAAGCCGGTTGACCCATTTTACACCTCTAATGCAGCATTATTTATTTTTTTTAAAAAGACCTTGATTCAAACTCAATTTTGGCAAGGGGTTAAGAGCAAGATATGAATTAAAGATGTAATCGGACTAACTAGATATAAACTAGGGAACTCAGTTAAGTAGCCCAAACAAACACATTTAGATATGTAGGCCCAACACAAACTTCTGGAGGTTCGAGACAAACTTCTTGGTCTTAAAAGCCTAACTAAACATAGATCTCAAAAAGCCCAACTCCTTTTTTGAAGTTTTCTTTGAATAATAATTTTTTAAAAGTATTTTCCAAAGTAGGGTGCTTTCTAAACTATTTACAAAACTAAGGTAATTTGTGTTAGCGATGTAGTTATGTCGACCAGAGGTTGCCGACATGGCTATAAAGCAAATGATTTTACCTAATCAAAATCATTTGTTTAATAGATGATTGCTTACTACAAAAAGTATTTATTAATTTTTTTATTATTTTAAAAATATCTCTATATTTTTTTTTACTTTTGGTCATCAAAATTATTTAGAATTTTTTGAAAATAATAAGACCTACTAGATTCCAACATTTTGAGTTTTTTTATTTCAATAGTAAAATTTTGATTCAATTTTTATTTTTGTTTTCAATTTCCAAATTATTTAGAAATTTTTTAAAAATAATTAAATTTTTTAAAAATATTAGTATATTTAAATATATTATTTGAAAATTTATTAAATTATATTAGTCCTTGATTCAAACCATGAACATTAGTGTTAATGATTTGAATGTTACATCAATTAAGACAAAGTGTGTTGATATGATTATTAAATTTTAAATTATTTTATTTTAGTTAAGACGAAGTTTTTATAAAATAATTACAAAAATTATCTACTGGACTAATGATTTTTTGGTCTAAATCGTTAGCCCAACAAATGATTTCAGGCCTTAAATCATCTATTCTATAAATGATTTCTACCACACCAGCAATCTGGTTGCACCATTAGCATAAACTATGCTAGTGGCTTAATTAGTTTAAAAAGTATTCATTTTAAAAAATACTTTTTAAAATATAATATTTTTTAAAAATTCCCTCTCAATCCTTCCTTATCTTGGGAAAATTAAAAACCATGTCCCACCTTACTTAAAGATGGACACATTTATCTTCAAACATTAGGAGTGCGAACCCTCATTTGCTTACGGGAGATGAGAGGGAAAATTTTCTCCCCTCGTATACTCACATTTAGTTCCACAAAGAGAAAAGATTGTGGGAAAGCCACACATTTTTTTTCTCTTCTATTGAAAAATAAATACTACGAGGAGGTAATAGTTATTTTTCGATCCTCTTTTCCTTCTTACCGAAAAATATTTTGGCATTAAAGTGTCAAAATTTCCCTTTAATAATTTTTTTTCTTTTTTTTTCCTTATTTTTGTATGGATGGATATATTTGATGAATGCATTTGTTTTTTTTTTCCTTTGATTGATGGATATGTTTGATGAATAAATAACTAACATACGTTGCTTTTTATAATGTGATTGGTATGATGTTTACTCGCTAGAAATTTGGATATATATTTTATCTAATTGGATAAATAAATTTTAATTACCTAATATAATATCACAAATAAATAATCTATTTTATATATTTTTATTTATGTAATTACGTACAAACAATAAAAGTAGGTTAATAAAATAATATAAAAATAGATATAAAAAAATCTATTTAATTATTTTTTAAATAAAAAGTAATTGTTTGAAATTTTTATTATAGAGATATTATAATAAAATTGATATTTTTTATTCAAAATTATCTTCAATTAAATGTAAAAAGAAATTTTATGATTACTTTTTATGTAAATTTTTTTGTCAAGTAAATAAGATGAAAACTGTCTTTTCCAATAAATATTTCTTTAAAAGAATTAGTTTTAAAATAATACTTTTCACAAAAATGTTTTCAAAAAAAAAAAAAAAAAAAATCAGACGACGCTGGAAGAGGGGCGTTCGGCTGGCTGTCCTGTCTGCCTCGACGCGCTGTCTGCTTTAAATGAACCATTTTGGTACGCAAAATGATGCATGGATGACGATCACGGCGCCATCAGTCGCGCGTCATCCTGTCGTCAGCACGCGTCCCTCGCGGTCGGGGCGGCGGGCGAAACACGGAACCGGCCTCCAACGAGCGACGAAAAAGTGAAAACGAAGCGAGGAAAACACCGTTCCATTGAAAAAAGAAACAAAGTCCGCGCCACCACCCAATCGCCTCTCTTCGCGCGTCCCCGCCGGCCCCACGGAAATTTATCGCTCTCTCTCTCTCTCTCTCTCTCTTCTAACCCTTTCCCCACCGGCGCCAGGGAGAGTGCTCCAGGTGCGAGTGGAAGGATGGGTTCGAGGACGCGGCCCGTCCCGGCCCCCAGCTACCGGCTGGCGGAGGCGAGCTGGGACACCGCCGGCGACGCCCCGGGTCCCCGCTGCGCCCACACCCTGACGGCCGTGCCCGCCACCGGCTCCCACGGCCCCCGCCTCATCCTCTTCGGTGGCGCCACCGCCATCGGGGGCTCCTCCTCCCTCCCTGGCATCAGTTCCTCTCTCTATTTTCACTCTCTGTGGTCTTGATTCCTTTGGAGTCCGGTTGGGATTTTGTCTAATTGATCTGTAAATTTGTTTTGATTGCTAGGGTTGGATGGAGTGACGAATTTGGTTCACTGTTTCGATGTTCGTACCAAGAAGTGGACAAGGCATTTCTGCTTCTCTATTTCTCTGTTCTCCTCCTGATTATTGAAGCCATATTTTTGCAAAAATGGGATTCTTGTTGTTTTTTATAGACTTCGTGTGCTTTTTGGAGTCAAAAATTAAGATTTGTTACTTGGTAGGGTGAGTTGAGTGACATTTTATGAATTTGGGCAGGATTCAGCCAGCTGGAGATCCGCCCTCACCTAGGGCTGCGCATGCCGCAGCAGCGGTTGGCACCATGGTGGTTTTCCAGGTGACGAGAATTTATTCACAATTTATGCGTTTTTGTTGTTTTCTTTTTCTTTTTTTTTTTTGGTTTATTGCCTTTTTAGATGAATTACGAATTGGGTGATGATATCTTGGTAGGGTGGCATAGGACCTGCGGGGCACTCCACTGATGATCTTTATGTACTTGACCTGACAAACGACAAGTACAAATGGCACAGGTTAGAGTATTGTGTTTTCACTGGAAATTTTCTCTTTTTTCTGATTTGGAATTTTGGTGCTGATGGTTGTTAATCATTGTTATTGGTACTGTTCTTCTGTAGAGTGGTGGTGCAAGGGCCTGGTCCAGGGCCTCGCTATGGGCATGCCATGGACTTAGTTGCGCATCGCCATCTAGCTATAGTGAGCGGATATGATGGTGAGTTTATGCTCTTGGACATTTTTGAATGATTATCTTATGAGTTCAATGTGGGAATTCATTCATATTAGAAATTGTATGAGTGGAAAAGAAAGCATAAGAAATTTCTGACTCTTTGAACCAAAAAGAGTTCAAGGTGAACAGAAAATGACTATTCATAAATCACAAGTTAGCACCATATGACCTATTGTTCAACAAAAGTATGAGTCTTCGAGGTGTTAAAGACTCCACAAAATATGCTCTTTGAAACCTTCATAAATTGTGTTTTGAAATGCCATTGTACTTAATAACTAGAGTGGAAATTCTTCGTCATGTCAAATGTACATCGAGAATTTAAGTG